>OZ010737.1:92364856-92964856 GCA_963932295.1 Tipula lateralis | reverse complement strand
AATTGCCTGCAATCGGTCCTTCAACGCTGCTTGCCCAATAGTTAAACCCAGGGGCAAGCAAAAACCGGCATGGTGGTCCAAGGAACTGGGGACCTACCGGAAGGCGTGTAGGAAAGCATTTAATAGAGCCAAAAGTACGAGAGAGGCTCAGGACTGGGACTCCTACAAGGAGGACCTCAAGATATACAAAAAAGAATTAAGGAAGGCACAGAGGAAATCATGGAGACTCTTCTGTGACAAAATAGAAGAAGTCTCCGAGACCTCTCGTCTTAGGAAGATTTTGTCTACCAATCCTACCAGTCCCAGTTATTTAATTAAACCAGATGGATCCTGGACTGCTTCTAGTAAGGAATCCTTGGAACTTCTCATCGAAACCCACTTTCCGGGAAGCTTCGATGACTCGACAGGGACTGGTACTCATCAAGAAGCAAACGTAATGCGCATAGAAGATATCGTAACCAAAGAACGGATCCTATGGGCAATTGAAGGGTTCAAACCCTATAAATCGGCGGGCCCTGACCGTATTATTCCCGCGGAGCTTCAGAACAACTCGAGGATTATGCTCCCCTGGTTGGAGGTAATCTTCAAAGGGTGTTTAAAACTTGTCTGTACTCCGCGGGAGTGGATGGAGGTCAGAGTGATTTTTATTCCGAAAGCGGGTAAATGCTCGCAGGGCTACCCTAAAGACTTAAGACCAATAACTCTATCATCCTTTCTATTGAAAACCTTGGAAAGGCTGATAGATATCTACATACGCTCAAAAATTAGACCTAGTGACTGGGCTCAGACTCAGCACGCTTACTGTAAAGGGAAGTCTGTGGACACAGCTCTGCATGCCCTGGTAAGTACAATTGAGAAATCATTATTCTCGCAAGAGTTTTGTATGGTGGCGTTTCTTGACATTGAAGGCGCCTTTAACAATGTAAGGAAGGAGGCAATTCTGGAGGGATTGTCGCTACTAGGTGTGGATTACCCTATAAGTAGGTTAATCAATCATATGCTTGGGTGCAGGATGATTAACTCAGAGCTGGGGGAATCCACCATCAGGAGACGGGTGACTAGGGGAACCCCACAGGGAGGTGTTCTGTCTCCTCTGCTCTGGAACATAGCAATCAATGAGCTGCTATTAAAGCTGGAGAGAGAAGGGATCGGAGTGATTGCTTATGCAGATGATGTAGCGATAGCTGTCTCTGGGAAATACATAAGCACAGTGGCGGAGGTAATCCAAAATGCCCTCCTAATTATAACGAGGTGGGCCACCAAATGTGGACTGGCAATTAGCGCGTCTAAAACTGAATTGGTACTATTTACGAGGAAATATAAAATCCCTGTAGTAGATCCACCTCTCCTAAATGGTAACAGACTAGCTTTTACGGACAAGGCAAGATTTCTAGGCGTAATCTTGGACAGTAAGCTAAGCTGGAAGCCCAACATTCTGGAAAGAGTAAACAAGGCCAATATAGCATTGTACTCGTGTAGGAACGCCATCGGAAAGAGATGAGGCCTGACGCCGGAGCTGGTACACTGGCTATACACTTCCGTAGTAAGACCTGTACTTATGTATGGGGTGAGCGTGTGGTGGCCAGCTCTTGATAAAATAACATACAGGAAAAGGATTGAGAAGGTGCAAAGAACGGCCTGCATGCTTATAAGCGGGGCACTGAGGACAACACCTACAAGTGCCTTAGAGGTCTTGTTTCACCTTCTCCCCGTGGACATTTATGGTAAGCAGATGGCGGCGATTACGGCCACTCGACTATCAGCCATATCTCAGTGGAAATGTCTTCAAATAGGACACTCGACGATAGTCAGTTCGCTGAGGAAAGAACTGGCGAATATTGACTATGTTACACCGACTCTGTGCTTCGAGAAAAGGTTCAAAACCACCTGCCCTTCGAGGGAATCCTGGAGGAGCGGGTTGGCAGCTGAAACGGGAGCATTGCAGTTCTTTACGGATGGCTCCAAGCTAGACGGTAAAGTAGGAGCTGGAGTCTTCTGTGATAAACTAGAGGTAGATATAGCACTTCGCCTCCCTGATCACTGCAGTGTGTACCAGGCAGAAGTGATAGCGATTGAAGAGGTCCTGAACTGGTTGAAATATAATGTGGTATCCTCGACTGATATCGCAATTTATGTGGACAGTCAGGCGGCAATCAAGTCGCTGGGTTCTGTTTCTCTAACGTCTAGAGTGGCGTTGGGTTGCCGCTCGTCTCTTAATGAGATGAGTGAGCATTTCAACATCCAGGTAGTCTGGGTCCCCGGCCACTCAGACGTTATGGGAAACTGCAGGGCGGACGAACTAGCGAGGCACGGTACAACTCTCCAACTGCTACCGGAAAGGGCGAAGTTGGGGAGACCCATTAACGCACTAAGGACTGTGCTTAAAAAAGAGGCGGAAGCCTCTGCGAACAATAGGTGGACGAACACCCTCTCATGTAGAGTGGCAAGACAAGTCTGGCCAAAGCTGAACTTGAAACGCTCAAAGGCACTTATCTCCCTGCGAAGACGTGAACTTAAAACGATCGTGGGGATACTCACAGGACACTGCCTTCTTGGAGAACATGCGAGAAGGCTGGGGGGTCTGGAAGTAAATGACTTTTGCAGAAGCTGTAGGGACGAGGAGGAGGAAGAGACGTTAGTCCACCTCCTATGCTCATGCCCGGCTTTGGCACACAAAAGACATGAATATCTGGGTATGTTTTTAATGGACTGCCTTTCTGATCTCGAGAACTGTAATGTGCGAGACTTATTACGCTACGTAAGCAGCTCTAACTGGTTCTCATAGGGGTAAAAGGGGAGTAAGATCCTGTGGTATCACAACGGACCGTTTCCGGTCTAAGTGTGCTGTAGCAGCCACTCAACCTAACCTAACCTTACCTAGTCCTCCGAATATCAAGAGCTCTGAATCAATGCAATCAACTCCTGGTGAACGATTTTTCTTTAATCTCTGCATGGCGATTGTGAATTCCTCATAGGATGGATCCACAATCAACATCTCTGCGGTCTGTATTTGAGGATATTCAAACACAGCTTGTGCTACATGTGGAACATTAAGTAAGTCAGAAAAATGTTCACGTCATGTATCGAGTACCGCTTCGACGTTAACACAGGTATCCATCCGGGTTCCGAATGGCAGTTGACCGAGATCTTAAAGTATGGTGCAATTCGGTGATTCCTTTAAAGAAACCACGCGAATTGTGCTCATTGCTGAGTTGTTGTACTCTTAAAACCTTAGCCTTCCACCATTCGCGCTTCTTCAGTCTACAAATGCGTTTAGCTGTCCTCCTAGCAAGAACTGCCTTGTTTTTTCTTGCAATTGTAAACCGAGTCTGCGCTTCATTGTAGGCTATATTTCGTTGCTCAACAGCAAGACGACACTCCTCATCAAACCAATTATTTTTGCTAAGTTTTCACTATACAGAGAATGTGCTGGGCAGCATCGACAACCGAGGTTTTCAATACTTCCCAGACACTGTTCACATCATCAGATTGGCAATTGGATCGTAAAATGCTATTGTTGACAAGATTTTGATATTTTCGTTGCGTTTCTTCATTTATCAGACCTTCACAGGAGAATCGCGTTGTATATTCCCCTGTCCTCCCTGACTTGTACGAAAATTTCCATCGTAGCTTTCCAGTGACCAGATAATGATCACTGCCGACGAATTTTGTTGACAATCGATACGATCTCACGTCTTGGACAACCCGAGCCCGGTCTTTTTAAATCAACACATGGTCAATTTGGCTTCGGGATGTTTTACGTGGATGTGCCCATGTTCCCAAATGGATGTTTTTATGGGGAAAGAATGTACTTGCTACTTTGAGATCAGGTGCGATCGTAAAGTACATCATTCTTTCCCCCTTCTCGGTCGCAGTTTCGTGTTGGGAGTACGGAGCTTTGTTATGACATAAGTCGGTCTGATGACTACCAGCTCTAGCATTAAAGTCACCAATCACCATTCTGATATCGTGCTCAGATATAAAGGCCATCAGATTGGCTAAAATCAGTGGGCGCATGTACACAGACAATTGACAGGTTGGCTAACCTCATGTGCAAGCGAAGCTTACACATTCGATTATCGACTGCTTGGAAGTTCAACACAGCCTTTTTTACCTGTGGCACAATGAGAAAGCCAATTCCAAGATTTCCAAAGTCATCTCTCCACTGTCTAGCAACGTATAGCCTTGGCACACATGGTTTTCACTTTTAGGCCATCGAGTTTCTTGGAGTGCCACGAGTTCTAGCCGATACTTCTTCATACATGTGATAAGGATGTCCAACGCACCAGATTTTCTGAGTGACTGCACCGAGTGCTCAGAAAACCTGGTGGGTTCCACGTGCTGTTCCTCAATCTCGTATCCAGGTACTTAAGCGAGGAGTCATTGTTATTTTGGCGGTATCCGATTTTTTCTTTTTGTTGACATTTTTTACAGTAATATATGTTTATAGAGCAAAAATATTGATAAAAGAAGATTAGTCAACTATACTTTTATATTGGACTAACGGCGACACAGCAATATTTTCGCCATTTATTAAAAGGTTCTCAATCTAATTTATTTAAGCATCATAAAACCTAAGTTCATAATAATAATTCAACACGTAATGGGATGTGATAACAAAAGTAGACACACTATCAAAAGTTTATAAGTAAACACACTATCAAAACTTTTGAACCAACCCGAATCAATAAAAGGATTAATTTAATAAACAATAGCTGAAGCTTAGCGATCCTTCATACAAGAAAGCAATTAAAAGCGTAATTCAATTTCAATTGCTTGGTTAACTCGATAATATTATCACCTTAAGCCAAGAATCACCACTAACCGTTTCAATGATCAAAATGTGAGTCAAATAGTTTCCTTCAGAATTCTAAATCATTATTTTTTAACATTAGACCACTAGAAGAATTGGTATTGCGAAATAGTAAAAAAATAGTCGATTTTGTAAACGGCAAAATTCGAATAATATAGTTTCAGTCACGAAACATGAAAACGAAATAACAATTCGTACAATTATAAACTATAAATTTATTAAGCAATATATTGGTAAATGTTTATGTAACACTAACGTAAGTAGTCACTACAAAGAACTGTTCGTGTACCACTAATTTTACCTCATATGTAATTGGACAAAGAAATGGCGAATTAAATTAAATTTAGCAAAATCAAACCAAGTGTTTATAAATCTTCAAGTTAATCACATACCAAATACCAATAATAATATACTCGATAGTAGTACCGCATGTAAACACCACCAAATATCTCGGCATGCTTTTAATAATTTATTTAATAATTTATTTTAAACGTACATTCACTTACTATAAACGAAATTTTATACAATGCCTTTTAGTGTAAACTTTACACTTGCACATTCCTATTGGAAAATATCAACCATAGGTTAACAAAATAATAAATATGAGGAAATATAATTTCAATACCGCCAATCCTAGAAATAAATCCGTATAGTGACATATATGGCCAGAAAGGCCATAATACTACCAATCTACCATGTATACGCCATTTCCATATGATGGGGATAAAACAGTCTTTTGTGTGACACGATTTTCTTATATCTCAAAACATATAAAAATGACATAAATAAACCTACTGTCACACAATCTCTTTGAATTTATTTCTTTTTATAAATTATATGGATGATATTAAATTAAGTGACCAGGGAAAATCCTCTCATACAAAAGTGACTCAAAGGCTGTTTTATCCCTTCATATGTAAATGGCGTATACACGGTAGATTGGTATTATAATGGCCTATCTGGCCATATATGGCACTATACGGATTTATCTCTAGAATTGGCGGTGAAGCGTGTAGCTTGCTGTATTTGAATATGTATATACTTCGGGTTGTTCTTTGTATCTTGGAATCCACAAGGCTGGTTTCGATCTGATGATGATGAGGTCATTGAATGACTGTGTGATCGAAAAGATCAAATCCATCTCATCAGGCATATGTTACTGGACTTAATGTTCATACTCTGCGATTCGTATTTATACGTTCAGTTGTGACGCGACAGTACTAGTGAATTACAAGGACTTAACTCGAAATATCAATTTTATTAATTGTGTGTAGCGTGAGCTAATTTGTGAGTTGCTCTGGACGAAACAGTACTCCCCCGAAAGTAAATTCCTCCGTTTTTTGATTATGATTATTATGCCGCAATGCGTTGGGGTGCCTGAACTCACCCTCTTAGTGATTAGGCTTGTTGCGACATGAAACGAACTTCCGGGATAATTCTGTGCCTTGAGAGTGCGTAACGAACTACCACGTATTGAGACAGAAGACAGAAATTCCATTATGGGAAGTTAATTTTGCCGTGTTAGTTTAGTCAAGAGGGTAGCGCGAGGATGTGTCAGAAGGTATTGACGTGTTGTTCCCCTAAACAGGGCCGTTGGGGTCACCAATGAAGCGTGAAGCTTGCTGTAAATTTGAATATGTATACTTCGCGTTGTTCCTTGTATCTTGTAATTCTCTAGGCCGGTTTCGATCTAACGATGAAGACGTCATCGAATGTCGGGGTCACCATTTATAGTGGGATTTTATTCAGTATGAATATGTCTTCTAAGCGTGCCAAAATAATGTTGAACATGGCTGACAAAAACATACTTTATGTTGCAGGATATTAGATAATTTTAAGATACTAAAAAAAACTAATTAATATTTATATTTATGTAAAAAAATTATATCAGTATTGATTTATTTTATTTAACAGGACTTCTTTAAATGTATGTGTATGTATTTGTAAATTTGTTTTATTGCATCATTCATTCGTGTATATTCGTGGTATACAGCACTATTATATGTATATCGTTATAAAAAAAATCAGTTTGCTGTCAGTTTCTATAGAGTGGGGTTGTGCTAAATTTTTTAGTTAGTGGTAAGTCAGTTCAATTAAATGTTAGTTTTGATAATTAGCAGAAAAAATAATTATTTTTAATAATTAAATCCATATTAAGAATATTTAAATTAAATATTTTTAATACATTTTTGGTAATTCTATAACCAGAAATATTATTGCTTGCTGTTCAAAATACCTATACAATATATTGTACACGATGACTCAATAGTTATGTACAATATACTGTACAAAATTATTTATCTCTGAAATTCATAAAGTTGTTTGCACTTTTTTAGTCTTGAAATGTCGCGATGAAGAGATTGTGAATGAAACACAAAAAGATTTTATAAAAGAGGATTTGACTGACCGCAGCGATGTCATTGAAATTGATGTGCCATTGCTAAACATAAATAGAGACGAACTTCTTGAACGAGAGGCCAGTGACGCAGAAGAAGAACCAGTTGTACCAAATGAATCCAATGTTATCATAACAGGCCGAATCCATAATTCCGAGTGATATTTTACTCGAAACTATTCAATACACGCCAAAATCCGAGATTCAATGGAGGCGGCGGGAATTTTTACCAAATGTAGAGGTATTTATCGAAGAGCCTCGGCATGAAATTGCAATTTTAACACCATTGACATATTTTTTGCGATATGTGCCAAACTACATATTTGAACAATTTGCTTTTTATACCAAGCAATATGCTCAACAGAACAATGTAAACGCATTTAAACCAACGAAAACGAATACTGCTGAAATAAAAAGGCTATTTGCGCTGCATATATTTAGTGTATGTTTAAAATTTCCAAGATTAAAGATGTACTGGTCACCAATTTTTAATATAGAAATATTTAGTAATAGTATGCCTGTAAATCGTTTCTGCCAACTTCGACAAAATCTCCATATAATAAATAATTTGAATCGGCCAAAGGATTGTACCGACAAGTTTTATAAAAGTCGACCTTTAATAGATGCAGTTCGGGCCCGCTGTTTAAAATTAAATATAGAAAAAAATCTATCTATCGACGAATAGGTGATCCTATTTAAAGGTAGATTAAATAAATATAAAACAATACATGAAAGGAAAACCGAATCCATGGGGCATTAAGGTTTACGTGTTGTGTGGACAAAGTGGAACCTTATGATTTTTCCTTTACCAAGGTGCTAATAGTGGATTGCCACCAGTAAATTTAAACCTTTTCGGATTCGGAGGCAGCGTCATTTTAAAACTTGTGGAACGATTACAAAGGACACAATATATATTTCGATAATTTTGTTTAGCTCGGATAACGTATTCAAAATTCTAAGGTATAAAGGAATAAATTCCGCAGGCAAAATTAGAATTAATCGATTTGCAAACCCACCGATTACAAGTCGGGATGGGAAAATAACACTAATCAAATGGAAGGACAATAAACCAATTAACATGTCATCAGACTTTGTAGGAATCGGTTGTACTGATAAAGGCGGGGAAAAATTATGTTGAAGTAGAACGTCCAGATTGTACAATTCTGGGTTGTAGATTTACTCGACCAGTTGATCAACTATTAAAGAGTTTTTTGCAGTCTAAAAAATGGCCATTACGAATAATAACCCACTCTATGGACTTTGCCATTTGTTTAAGCTGGGTTGAATATAAAAAAGATTGTCAGCTAAAACTGAATTTCGTATGGAAATTGGACACTTTACTTCTTTCAGCAAATAATGTAAATGTGAAAAAATGAGGTCGTCCAAGCTCTATAAATACGAATAATGACTCTGTTCAAAGTCCCCCTCGAAAATCAAAATCGGAAAACGTTTGATGATATCCGATACGATGGAATAAGCCATATGCCTGATCATGACCAAAAATCTGAACCCACCAGATGTAAAAATTTAAACTGTAAAGGTTGAACCTTTTTTATTTGTAAAAAATGTTCTGTTAATCTTTGCATCAACAAATCAAAAAATTGTTTTGAAGAATTTCAATAATTCCTGTAGGAATTAATTACGTGATAAAATACAAAATAATGTGATTAAAATGAATTTATTTAATCTTATATATTTTTAAAATATGAAATGTATATTATAGTATTTAAAATATTGAAATATGAGACTGAAATATAAATAATGAACTACAGAAACAGATTTTTATTGGAACATCATGTACGATATATTGTACATTTTGAAGTGGTTCTAAATGTCAACCCCATTGAAAATATTTCCAACTTAAACCGAATAGAATGACTTTGAATTATCCAAATAGTGTAAAAATACCAAAATATAATTTTTCGTCCAGCTAGTTTTAAATGGTGTCCGAAAGGGTTAATGAGTTTGTAGCAGTCGAATATCATTCTAAATGATAATTCATACTGCTGCAAACATTAATTGCAACTCTTTTCAAACATATTACACGTTTACATAATTCGACTACAGCATGAACGAAGTTTCAATATATTTTATACAAAGCGAACAACACACCATCTGCGTGACAATATAATATATATACGCTACTATATAGCTTACATTCAGGCGTTGGTACTTTTGAATAGATTACGAGCTATTCAAAACGAACTCACCTAAATGTGTATTTACGAATATTTACGCATGGGGCGCGAGTGTTCCTTGTTCGATTTTTGCACGAGACGAAAACAAATAAAAAGATCGGCCATTCCTAATTAACAAGCAGCGATGCGAGGTGGATCTATATTATATAGTTAATAATCTATTATATAAATAAATAACAAATATTTATAAGTTACATAATTATATTATATTAATATTATATAAATTGATTAATAATAATAAAAAAAAATAAAAGGAATAAAAAAAAATCAATAAATAAATTTTTATAAATTAAAAGTGTGTCAGTGCAATGTTTGTGAAACCGCGAAGCGGAACATAAGTGCTAAAGTGGTGACCCCGACGGCCCTGTTTAGGGCAAACAACACGCTAGGGTATTGCTCAGCCGAGCAATATCATACAAAATTTTTTTTTTGCAAAGCACGCCACACGACATACACGTGGACACAAAAAAAAAAAAAAACAGCATATCGCGAGGAATCTGAGGCCGCGAACGTGTACGTTACACACACACGTGGACGCAAATATATTCACATATACAAAAAAAACAGCAAATTGCGAGGGATCCGAGGCCGCAAAAAGCGGAATACGTAAACGAAGAAACAGACGCAAATATATACGGCATATCATCGATTTTGATCAGTACGATCCACCTTACGCCACGGTGGCAAGGCCGGACGTATCAACGGGGGAACACAAGTCAGCGTGGGACATAAAATTAATTAACTTGCGAGGGATCCGAGGCCGCAAAAAGCGGAATACGTAGACGAAGAAACAGACGCAAATATATACGGCATATCATCGATTTTGATCAGTACGATCCACCTTACGCCACGGTGGCAAGGCCGGACGTACCAACGGGGGAACACAAGACAGCGTGGGACGACGGACAGCAGCAGCAACAACAACAACGACGACGAAGAGAAATTGTACAAGAAACAGCAAGTTTTGGTTGCTGAGTAAGTTTTTTTTACACAAAAATTTTTTTTTTTTCTTTCATTAAAAATACATAAAAATTAAAGTAAAGTAAAATCACAATTTAATTTCTATTGCTCAAATTGCAAAAGTAAAGTAGAGTTAGTTATTATTAGATACTATATACATTGTTAAATATTATACGATCTGAACTCGCATCACTTTCCGAAAGGTCGAATTCTCGTTGCACGTCCTCCCGCCATTACCGTCGATTGTTTTCATTTTAAAAAAAGAGAAAGGTTTTTCTTAAAACCAACAAATAAAAAAAATAAAAACAAACAACGACGAAGAATAAAATAATCCGCCGTTCGAGATCAGCTCGCAGTTCTTCCTCTGTACAATCAAACACAATAAGTGCTGAACACATTTCGTCGAATACACATTTTTTTTTTCTGTAAAAAAAAATGTCCGATACCGATAGCAAAGAGAATGACACAACAAGTGGGCAACAAGTCCCTATGCAGCACGATGGCGACGAATCCACCCAAGCCGAGGTCGCGGCCGCGGGTAAAATAAAACTCAACCCACTATGGACAGACAACGTACGCGGTTGGTTCGCGCTTACCGAAATACAATTTCAGCTGAAGAACGTTACCAGCTCGAAAATCAAGTATTTTCACGTTATGTCATCTGTACCGCAAGAATTGTTTAGATCAACAATTCCCGACGTGCTGCAAAACCCCCCAACAGACAATCAATACGAACACATAAAGGAACTACTCCTTGAACGACTGGCTCCATCAGATGAGCGGCAATTGGAGGCTTTGTTGAGTGGGCAAGATATCGGAGACCAAAAGCCATCGGAGGCACTTCGATACATTGCAAACCTAGCGAGAAACAATTTTTCCACGAAGATAATTCGATCACTCTGGACACGAAAAATGCCAGAGCTGATCAGAATAGCAATAGCAGCACAGCCCGAGTCAGTGACTCTAGAAGCACTAGCGAGGATGGCTGATAAGATGCACGAAAATATGAATTTCTCCATTGGAAACGTCTCAGCACTCCACCAACAACGCCCTTCCACTTACAAGACCTACGAGATTGGACGCCAACATAAACAAAACCTCACGAACCAAACAAGTGTCAATCGAGGAACGCCTAGCACGGCTCGAGAACAAAATAAATAATCTCGCCGTTGCAGGTCGTAGTCGCTCAACAAACAGATTCCAATCGACAGCTAGATCACACTCAACTCATGCAGTTCGATCGCGCTCGCCATACTTCGGTACCCACAAAAACGAAAATGGTATTTGCTGGTATCACGAGATACACAAGAACAAAGCCAGAAAGTGTCGAAAACCATGCACTTACTCTTCTGGCAGAGCGAATACTCCAAAAAACGAATAGATCATTCGGTCGAGTCGGCGGCAACCTCGACTTTAAACAACAGTCGCCTATACATACACGACAAAACCAACAACCTGACATATCTTATCGACACGGGAGCTGACCTTTCGGTGCTCCCTGTCCGACGTTTTTCAACGTCCATTATTTTGAAATCTAAATCAAACAATCTAGTACTATCGGCCGCCAATGGCACGACAATTAACACCTACGGAACAAAATTGCTCCAGGTGGACATCGGACTTCAACGAAAGTTCACTCATGCATTCGTCCTTGCATCAGTGAATCGTCCGATCATTGGTGCCGATTTCTTAAGTAAATTTGGCCTGTTAGTCGATTTGAAACGAAAAAGGCTGATTGATCCAGCGAAACAGCTGTCAATCTATGCTACGACGGTTCGAGTTAATACTCCAACACCGATTCACTACGCTATCGACAATGGCTATGGCACGCTTCTAAAGAAGTTTCCTTCTCTAACAGTGGAGCCAAACTATAATTTACCAGTTCGTCATTCCGTGGTTCATCATATCGTCACTGAAGGACATTTACCAGTGTCAAGACCACGAAGACTAGATCCTATACGCCATAACGCCGCAAAAATTGAATTTCAACACATGGTCGAATTAGGAATATGCCGACCATCCGCATCTTCCGTTTCTTGTCCACTACACATGGTCAGGAAAAAAGATTACGATTGGAGACCGTGTGGGGACTACCGCCGACTTAATGCGGTTACGACACCGGATCGCTATCCAATACCCCACATCCAAAACTTCTCCATGAATTTACATGGAAACACAATATTCTCCAAAATCAATCTCATCAGGGCTCATCAGGGCTCATCTCATTCCCGTCGCTACTGAAGACGTTCATAAGACGGCAATAACCACACCATTTGGTCTTTTCGAATTTACTCGAATGCCATTTGGACTACGGAATGCCGCACAAACGTTTCAACGATTCATTAACGAAGTCGTACGAGAATTAGACTTTGTATTCGTCTACATTGACGACATTCTAGTGGCATCGAAAAACGAGGAACAACACATACAGCACCTGGAAATGCTTTTCCAGCGACTCACTGAATTTGATGTTCAAATCAAGAGCTCGAAATGCGTTTTCGGCGCAAACACTCTTGATTTCCTCAGCCACAAAATCACACCTAATGGTATTCTGCCGTCACCAGAACGAATTAATACCATTAAGGAATTCCCAGCTCCCACAACAATCAAACGCATTCAACAATTCATCGGCATGGTAAACTACTACCACCGATTTATTCCGAAAGTAGCTGAGCTACTCGCACCAATTCACACGCACTTGGCAGTTTTACTGAAAAAGCCAAAAACGACCAAGAATTTCTCTTGGCCCGAAGAATGCCAAACTGCATTCGCGAAACTTAAAAATGAATTGGCTAACATAACACTGTTAGTACATCCACTGAATGACGCTAAATTCAGTGTGACGACTGATGCATCGAACACGGCTATCGGAGCCGTGCTGCAACAGTACAATAACGATTGTTGGGAACCATTGGGATTTTACTCAAAGAAATTATCGGATGCTGAGCGAAAATACTCCGCATTCGATCGGGAATTACTCGCAATTTACCTGTCAATCAAACATTTCAGGTATTTTGTTGAGGGTCGGGACTTCACAATTTACACCGACCATAAGCCACTGACAAGAGCAATTCAGTCCAAGACTGAACGAAATCCAAGACAATCACGCCACTTGGATTACATAAGTCAATTTACTACGGATATTCAACATGTGAGCGGTAAAGATAATGTGGTTGCGGATACGCTTTCACGCACGACAAACGAAATAGCATCAGTCGAAAATCACTTCGACTACGACAAAATAATCAAAGCACAAAAAGCAGACCTAGAACTTCAGAATTTACTTTCTGGTTCCGAATGTCACGCTAGTTCCAACATGAAACTAGAGCTTTTCAAACTACCTGGTTTCGAAATTTACTGCGAAACATCAACAGGTATCAATCGACCATATATCGCAGAACAATTACGCAAAACGATATATGACACTTTACATAACATATCACATCCGGGTATCCGTGCCACTCGTAAATTGATCACTGCTCGCTACTTTTGGCCAAGTATGAACAAAGATGTGACTCATTGGGCACAATCCTGTTTATCCTGCCAACGTTCAAAAGTTCAGAGACATACAAAATCGCCTCACGGACTTTTCGAAATTCCACCTGGTCGATTCGAGCATATCCATTTAGATATTGTAGGACCGCTTCCACCGTCTAATGGATATATATATATTCTTACCTGTGTTGATAGATTCACACGCTGGCCCGAAGCTTATTGCATGACCGATATGTCTGCAACAACAATTGCTACGACATTTGTTCACAATTACGTATCACGATTCGGCGTTCCACTTGACATAACGACTGATCAAGGAACGCAATTTGAGTCCAAATTATTCACTGAGTTAACGAAACTCCTTGGCTCTCATCGTATAAGGACGACAGCCTATCACCCGCAGGCTAATGGCATGGTTGAACGATTTCACCGCCAACTTAAAGCTTCTCTCAAAGCCAGAAGCAATACCCTTCATTGGAGTTCCGAACTTCCAATCGTTTTACTTGGTATACGAGCAACGGTAAAAGAAGATCTGAAGTGTTCACCAGCTGAGATGGTCTACGGTCAGACAATCAAACTGCCCGGTGAATTCTTTGTCGAAAATCCTCTTCCGTTATTGCCTACAACCGACACAGTCATAGATCAACTCCGATCCACGATGCAAAATCTCATCCCAATAACAACTAGACAAACGAAACAAAACGATATTTTTGTCCCAAAATCGCTCGAAAATTGCGATTATGTCTTTGTTAGGGTTGACAGAGTTCGAACTGGGTTGCAAACTCCTTACGATGGGCCTTACAAAGTTATACAACGTTTACGCAAACGTTACATTGTCGCAATTAAAGGCAAACATCAATCTATTACGATCGATAGATTGAAACCTGCGTACGGAATTCATAATTCCACTGATCAAATATCAGCAACGAAACGATATAAAACAGTCCGGTTTGCTGTATAACATTTTCGATATTCGCGGGCTCTATCTGCGAAGGGGGTCCTGTAGCAGTCGAATATCATTCTAAATGATAATTCATACTGCTGCAAACATTAATTGCAACTCTTTTCAAACATATTACACGTTTACATAATTCGACTACAGCATGAACGAAGTTTCAATATATTATATACAAAGCGAACAACACACCATCTGCGTGACAATATAATATATATACGCTACTATATAGCTTACATTCAGGCGTTGGTACTTTTGAATAGATTACGAGCTATTCAAAACGAACTCACCTAAATGTGTATTTACGAATATTTACGCATGGGGCGCGAGTGTTCCTTGTTCGATTTTTGCACGAGACGAAAACAAATAAAAAGATCGGCCATTCCTAATTAACAAGCAGCGATGCGAGGTGGATCTATATTATATAGTTAATAATCTATTATATAAATAAATAACAAATATTTATAAGTTACATAATTATATTATATTAATATTATATAAATTGATTAATAATAATAAAAAAAAATAAAAGGAATAAAAAAAAATCAATAAATAAATTTTTATAAATTAAAAGTGTGTCAGTGCAATGTTTGTGAAACCGCGAAGCGGAACATAAGTGCTAAAAGTTTTACTTTTAAAGTTAAAGACGACGATTCTATATTTCTATTGTACATGATGACTGTGAAAAACAAAAAATAACAATTTTTTCGTGTACATATGCGACATAAATTTAGTGGCAATTTAGCCCCTGAATGCTGAAAGAACTGTTCAAATTAGTAAAATAGTATAAATTTAGGCAAACAATTGCTTCAAAGGTGATACAATACAGTTCATTTTAGCGCAAAATAGTGGAAAAATAAATTAATTCAAATAAAATAACAAAAATTTAATAAAACTTTATGAGACATCTTAAATCTAATATAGTGTATTTTAAATCTGCATATTAAAAACTATCAAAAATTTAAAACAAAATGAACCCATACATACATTAATATTAATTAATCAGTATAAGCTGTACATAAATTGTTGCATCAACTTTTAATCGAAAATTGTGTCCTACCAAAATCAAAAAGCCTGCAGACAAATATGATTTTATGGAATATAAAAAGTCTAAACATTAAGACCAGATTGTCAAATAGTAGCAATTGTCAAGCAAACAATCGCCAGGGATATAGGTTGTTTAGGTTGTTGTGGCTGCTATCGCACACTTAGACCAGCGATTTGTCCGTTGTGATACCACTCTATGTACGGCTATAGGTCCGAGTTTTTTCGTAATACCATCTGCGTATTGCATAGCTCCATGTCAACCTATAGTACTGACATGAAAGATAGGTCGACCCATGGATTCTAAACACGACAGGGGATCCAGAAATATGTCCATTTCCACACCGATAGCACCACCCAAACGATCGAAGGTGAAAATCCATTTGCATCTTGTCCCTAATCGGGATTCGAGCCCGGTACCTCCCGCTCCAACTGCCGCAGCTTTAACCACTGCGCCACCTGGGCGGTTATCGCCAGGGATATACTATTTCACACTCTGGTCTTAAAGTTTAGGCCTTAGACATTCCATAAAATCATATTTGTCTTTAGGTTATTTTATTTTAGTATAGAATAAAATTTTTAATTTAAAATTGATGGAACTTTTCTACATAAGGTTATTACACATCATTTCGATATTAAAAGCATTTATTTGATTGGTTTTATATGATTTCATTTATTTGATTGGTCTGTCTATCATTTTTGATTTTCTTATCTTGTTCTAATTTTTGTTAGTTTCATTAATTTAAATGAGGGCTTTTGTATAGTTTTGTTTCATTTAGAAGCTACATACACAGATCGTCTAAATGTTGATTAATTTTTGCATAAACACATACTTGTTCGTATTTTGTTTTGTTCTTCACTTCGGTTGCAGATGACCAATTTTTGCAAAAAAAAAATCCTAATGAAACAGATGGCAGTATACCAAACTATGATTCTATTATAAAAACGACAGAACAGCCTAATAAAAACAAAATCTTACATGCAGACGAAATAAACAATTTGGAAGCTGATTAGGATGGTAACGTTTCCGATAAGAATCCTGAATTTATTCCGACTTAATTTTCCAAGAGTATAGATTCCGATTTAGAAGATATGGTGAATCAGCTACAGGCGAATTTAAATAATCTTGAAAACAACCTACTGGGAAAGCTTTTATATTTTCGAATGGCGTCCCAGTGCCAGTTCTTTACTGTTACTGTTAAAACAAGTATTTGTAAGTCCTATTTAATGACAACATCGCCTATATTTATTCGAAATATTACCAATAAAATGTTCATGGATGGAGCAATAATTAACATAGACGGAGGAATATGGTAAGATAGTTTAAAAAAATGTTTAAGTGTTGACTTAACATTCACAGTGATGTTTAAACTTTATACTGAATCTCACAACAAGCTGGTTTCTAAATTACAATATTTCTAATTATTAATTTCTAAATTACGCCTAAACCCGATGTTTGCAATACCTGCAAAACATTGAAATGTCAAATAGACCTGACACCGATTTTGAAAAGTTGATAAATGAACAAAAAACACCACGATGATGCTGATAGATCAAATAAGCAATAATTAACTAAAGACGATAAAAATTAAAAGGTTTGTATATTTAAGTTGTAGTAGTGTCTTCCAACACCAGATTTGTAAACGTCGTTGTCATTTTATAAAAGACAACTATGGACTTTACACAATTGCATTTCGAATAGTTCATATTGCTATACTCGTTTGTGGAATAAAAACCACATATAGCAAACTGTTCATTTCACAATAATGTCCAGGACCTAATAAAAACCTTTTTGTAACATCTATGTTTACTTTATTTTTGCAAAGTAAAAATCTTTGACCATTCAGTTGAATCTATTCACCATAAGTTCTTAGTTTAGATCACACGGTTATTGAAAGAAAACGCAAAAAATCAAATTAAACTGGTGAAAAACTGACACTGATGTAAATCTGTTTTCTTGGAAACTTATTCGATGGATGTACATTCGAGAAAAACGTTTGTGAAATGAAATTAGAAACGCCACTCGAATTGGAGAAACCATTTAGGGTATTAAAAATATCTCGTTGAAGAATTAATTCTTTTAATTTAAACAGTCTTAAAAAATCATATACTTGCCGATAAATCATGGGAAAAAGAAAGATCTTCTCGATTTATTACCCTTGTTTCCAGTTGCTGGATAGAGTTCAGCGGCATGCCATCCGAATAATACGAAACTCCAGACTTAGGAAAGATCTAGACAGCCTACAGCACCGCAGATGTGTTGCAGAACTCTGCGTGTTCTAAAGATTTCTAAAGAGTTCTAAAGCAGAATTAAAGGAGAAAACACCACCATTTGTTACGCCAGGACGGGTAACATGAGGAACTGTTAATGCGCATAGGTTTACGGTAAAGCTGCCGAAACCTCGAACTGAAGATGCAAAGCGCGAATTAATTTATTTTAATTAGGCCGGTTTTCAGTTTCCGTGGAATAATGCAAAAGTTTAAGGCAACTATCAACCTTTACTTTAAGGATCGCGCGTTGAGTGCAGGAGCTCTGACCGTGACAAGGATCTAGAACAGTCTAAAAGTCCGCCCTGCATACAATTGAACCCAAACATTAAAAAAATTAAGAAGAAAACATTAAAATTCAATATTGCAAAATGTTGCTAAAGGTAATTTTAAAATTTTTCAGCTACCAAATAAAGATTAACATTATATGTTTGTATGACAATATGTTTGTATCTGAAGTATGTATTGATTTCCTTTGTATATGTTACGGTTAAAGTTCGAAATTGGCAAATGTCGACATTTACCGGTACATGTGTTCATTTACCAAAATCTGAATCGAAGTGTACTGAAATCTATTAATAGATTCTATATAATCCGTTCCTACATGCGGCACGCAGTGTGACATGTTTGCTTATTCCGGCTCCTACGTACCCTCGAAGTTGAAATCTAAAGCCTCTCGGAGGGCTAAGCGGGGGGAAGCGCAGAGACCTCGTGAGCGTGCCTGTGAGAGTTACCGAAGCCAGGACATTTTGGCCTTTACAATTGTAGGAAATTGTAGGAAATCATCTGCTACGAAATCATTTTGTAATTAAAAAAATTAAAGAGTAAATGTGAATAAAGCCTAAATTTGCAGGTAAAAGTAGATTGAACATACATTTACCAAAGGGATAGGTAAATGTCGACATTTACCGGTAAATGTCGACGTTCGCCGCATTTTGGACTTAAACCTTAACATATATACAATAAATACATAAACTTTTTTTACCAACTCTGTTAAAGTTTCAAATTGGTCTCCTGATCATTTATCGACTTATGATTTGTTCGCCACAGATGTATGCATACAATTTCATTATAATTATCTAAGTTCGTATTAATTTTGGCATACAATTTATAAACTATCAGAAGACTATATAGATCTTTACATACAGCTTATAACTGTTCGTGTATGCTTCATCTCTCACAAACTAGTTAAATGTAATGTTGTAAAGGTTTACCTATTGCTGTACAAGTTATTTCCCAAACATTTTATAGTTTGCAATCGACAGTTCTTTATTGGATTGATCGCTAAGTATATATTAGTAAATAAATAATAAATGAGTCGCTACGCAAAGTTTTTATTCACTTTTCTATGAAGCTTAAATCAAAATCAAAATAATAGTGTTTCATTGCATAAAACTTTTAGTATATTTAAAAGCCAATAAGTTTTAATGTAAAATAATACAGTATATTGATTTTTATACAATTATATTTTAGTCTTAATTATTACTAATAATGAGTATGAGTAAGTTATGTTTCAACATCTTATGATTTTTGTGTTTTAAATAAGATAAAAGTTTTTATGGTATCGAAAAATAACGAATATATACTGCCTCTTGTATTTCTGATGCAATGATTCCTATTTGATATACATACATACTGTTTAAAAAGAATATAAATTATTAATACTAGAATTTATGGATCGGAAAGTCATAAAAAGGAGTGTTAAAAGAAATTAATTTTAATGTCTTTACACCCAATATATCATTATTTTATTATTGATTTTCCAACTTTTTTTCAATTCCCTGTAGAGTGTTTTTCACAGTACTATGTGCTAAAATTAAAACATATTCTATTTTATTATCTCTTCTAACTTGCATTCCCTCGGTGTCTGTATACGACGTATGTATGTATATAATCACCAACTATCCCAAGCTTTCAGCCACTTATTTTTCTAACAAAATATTATATCCATTTTAATCAGGAGAATCCATCCTTTTGTCTTCATTCATTTTATTTAAGGATTTTATGATTATTCTCGATTGTCGTCTCCTTATAAAATATATACTCGTATTAAATAAGAAAATACATAGTATATCCATATACGTATACAACTTGTGTATGAATGATGATAATAATAGTAATCTAAGTAACAATAATAATCATAATAATCACAACCATTCTTTATATTATATGAATAGATAAATTGTAAGTAATATTTTCAACAGTTATAAAAACGTAAATTATGAAGTAATCTTTTCTTTTAAATTTCGAATAATCCTGTTTTGAAGATTTTCGTCTTGATATTTCGAGTAGTCGATATACGTAAGTTCGCCGACAGAATAGAGTGTATAGGTACTCTATAGAATATTTTCTTATAATACGGTTATTGAACTCAGCTATAATTTATATCACAATATTTTCTACAGAGTTCAACAACGTATTATGTTATTATGTTATATGTACGGTGCGATATATTCAATCTAATTTCCTCGAAAGTCAATTTCAACATCCTAAACTAATTTTTCGTTTGATTGACCGTGCTTTTCTCTTTGTGTATAACAAAATAGCAATTTCCTGAATTAGACATTATAACATTTCAACAAATTTATCGAAAATTTATTGCATTTCGCATACATTTTATTTATAACCGCAACAATACGGTGTAGTACTTAAGTAGCTCGAGCTCGACATTGAAAACTAAATACAAAAATATTTTCTTGTGTTCGACCCTATTTCGATAAATCTATGTGGCTGCCCACAAATCTAAAGTGGAAAATGGGAAATAAAAATTACATTGAAAATATGATTAGATTTATGCCTATCAATAGTATCCCTCCTTTACAACAACACAACATCAACTGAATTAGCTTGCAAAAAATTAAAAAGAAATAAGAACATTTTTTCCTAAGCTTTTCCTCTCTATATTCCGGTATACGTTCATACAATATATACGTATATAATATTCATTTTGGACAGTAAATTACAGTCATTATTCATATTTTTTTTTCAACTTCCAACCTTATTATATTAACATCCGGGTTTTCAAGCAGTAACCACCGCAAAAAATACGAAAAATTAGGAAAATTACAATTTTTTTCTTGAGATATTTTCCTTTTGAGTAAACATTTGGAAATGGTGATACATATTTTGTTTTTTTCTCGTCCTATGTTGCTTGATAAATTGGATATCTCGAATATACATTTTTTTCCATAGATTAGGACTATACGGAAATTTATATTTTTTAGTTTTTTCTTGCCTGCTTGGGAGTCATATATGGTGGTCATATTTAGTTATATATGTACGTATTATGATGAAGGTTAGTGTCAAATTAATGCGAAGGAAATTGAAAAATTCAATGATATTATTTTTAAAACTATAATATATATGTGTGTGTATAAAAAAAGAATGGTTATTGATACATTTGTATTCTGCAAAAGAGCATTAAGGTTCAAAACATTATCGCCAATTTTTTTTTTATTAGCAAGACCCAAAGTTAGAAATCCATTTAAATTTTACTGAGTTAGTATTTATTGTTTAGGTTAAACAGGTGGCTGAATATTAAAGTTTTGCTTGTTTTAATTAGTAAAGAAACTAATATTTGTTTGGTTATAAACAGCTAATAGTATTAATTTTTTGATTTCTATTATTTTTAAATACTTTGTGTATCGGCTTTCCTTTTTTAATTTTTCTCGTTCAGTTCTGCATAGTTCTGAATGGATTATATTCCTCGGGATTCGGGAGTGATGAGATCTATCTTGAATTACTCACGATAATAGTGTGGGGGAGGATATCAAGCCATTGACAAACATAGTGTTGATCCGACCCGTTGTCATGTATGGAAATCAAAGTTGCACATTGACAGATGAGTTCGAGATGGCTTCTAACATTCGAGAGAAGAATTAAACGTGTGATATATGGCCCAAAACGCGATGTTGATTAATTATTTTCAATCACGAGATCAACAATTTAATGAGAATTCCTGATATCGTGCTTAAAATTAAATACAGCAACTACTCTGGATCGTTTACGTTCTGCGACCTGATCCTCACCGAATGATATAGCCATATATTCGTTAGAAGAAGAGTTGACTGTCGGAACGATCGATCCACGGAGAAGAGCGCGATTTGGCATCTTCTAATTATTTAAAACAACATGAAGGCATCTTCTAATTATTAAATAACAACATAAAACCGGTAAAAAATGTCACGGGTTGTAGATAAAAAACTTAAATGATTATTTTGATAATGAAAACTAATTTAAATTCAAGTACGACAGGTATTCACTCAATCAATTCAAATAAATTACAATATACATTAGAATCAAAAACTCAATTTATAAAGGATGTTAAAGACAAAATGTTGAATGGAAATTCAACATCAAAATCAATTTGAGCTTCAGCTCATACGCCGAATTTTCGGCGCATACGATGGTCGTTTGGCTTTAATTCACGCACAAGTTGAACCTTAAAAGATTTTAAGACAAAGTCCTTTCGTACAATCTTCCATAAAGTCTAAGGACACAACCCCAGTTTTTGAACGACGACGAGTTGATTGACTTGGATCTTCTCCAATGCTTTCCTGTACAGCGGCTACAGCTTCTTCAATGCGCACTGTTCGGCGTCTCACGGGGTAAACATTATCATTAAGAGTAAACGTTTTTCGAAAACGATCTACTGCTATTCGAACTAGCCACTCTGAACGACGATTATGTACGTCATACTATGGACGGAATGCACGATAAGTTTAACAAATACAACCATTATTTTGATAATAAAATGTTAACAAGCGTTGTTGTGATGTAAGTCTATTAAATGAAATGTCTAAACAAAAAGCAACTATCGGCTGTTAAATGGGTTGTCAAGTGTAGCCAAATCTGAACTCAATGTTGGGACCCCGAAAAAAAGTTCCCTTTACATTTTGGAATTGAATTTTGAATACCATTAATAAGTAATTCACCAAAATGTAATTCATCTTAGTGCTGTAATTTGTCAAATAAGATCATATACGAGTAGCTGTAACTCGTATATGATTTGACGTCTAACACACACTCTAGTGTCTGAAGAATTAGTTTTGTTAATGTATTTAACCTTTTAAGATCCCGAATAAGTTGCATTATGTTAAGACATAACAGAGATTCATATATTGTTTAATATTAATCAGTAAATTTTAAATTAAATAGCAGTTACCTCCACGACGGACAACAATCGTAAAATAATTTTACCATACAAAATTTATCGACGAGATATTCATGTATTCAAAAATCCATTTTTCATGTCATAATTGGTTAAGATATAGCATTAAATTTTATTCAATTAATTTTACACAAAGATTAAGAATATAAAATCAATACATTTTGTAATTGAATATAATTAATTAAAATGGATAAAAGAGAGTATGAAAAATAACATAAACCTTTTAGATAAACTGGATTAGTTACTATTTAGCCCAAAAGATTAAAAATAATATCCCCTTATCTAATTAATTTTTAAATCAATTTATATCTGGTTTTGATTCTTCCAAAGTAGGTACCCCATTATTTGGCATATTGTCAGGCGATTCTTTTTCATTCGCTTCACTCCCTTGCAGGTCGGTTTTGCTACATTTGTTTTTAAGAGCAAATCGTCCTCTACATTTTCGAGATCTCCGCCAATAATGTCCATTCTCATTCTCTAATAGAGGAACTTCTCTATTCGTTATATTTAATCCTTCACTATTATCAGCAATTTTATTTGTCATCCATTGGCGTCCACTACAGTTCATGCGTCGTTCAATTCTTGATCTTCTTGGTATTTCAATATTGTCTCTAGTTATTTCACTATCAGTCGAATTGACGTCTGTGTTCACAACAATGTCCTCGCATTTAGTTCCGCCACATTTAAATTTGTGCCATCTGCTAGAACGGCGATAATTTCTTTGGGTGCCGTTAATAGACTCTTGAGTTGAATTTACATTATCAGTTAGATTTTGGCTTCCACGACATGGCTAAAAATATTATTTTAGGTCACTCTAAATATATAAAGTTCATAAATAGTATTTACTTACAATATTTTCACTTATTCTTTTCGACCACCGCCGATGCCCTTCAGTTAGATCTAACGTCGTGATCAAAATAACTCCGAAGACAAGAACTAGTTTGGTTAAATACATTTTATTATTTCAAGAAGTTTACTGAATTAATAGAAGTATATCACTTAACTGATGCTGAATTCAAAATTTTAGCTTGGTTTTATACGGTTATTTTGGTCAGATTATTTTCAACGTATGGATTCCCAAAAATGCTTTGATAAGAATGTATTTCTTAGTTTTAAATTAAAATTGTTGTGAAGTGCTAATCAAAGATGCCGCTTGTTGATATAAAAATATGTTTTGTGCGATGATTGTTTACTTTATAAAATGATATATTTTAATCGTTATGTTAGTAATTTGATAAGAATTGTCTGAAATTACGAACGAGATGAAAAATGTACTATAATTTCAGGTCAATTGAGAAGTCACAGTTGGATATAAAATATGTACTTTCGTTCATAATACTTTAATATTTGATTCGAGATAACGTTTATTAAATCAAACTGCAGTACAAGTTGTTATGCTTTATTTCATTTCAATTACAGTGAACTCTTCTACTACGCGACGGATACGTTCTTAGAAAACGACGCGTAGTAGGAAATCGTGTTGTAAGAGATATGTACTCTATAGATAAAAAAAAGTTAGGTTTCAAGTATTCTATCAGTTATTAAAGTTTGTTTCTTTTGAGACAAGCTATTTTCTACTATTTTTGTAAATTTTTGAGCTCTTTTCTCCAATGGATCATTCTCTAAAAAATAATTCTCTAACTGCTTCGCCCATATTTAAATGTTTTTCTACATATTTTATAGTTTTCTTTGATTTATCGTCATAATCGGATGTAGCTTCAGAATTACTCTCTTCAATTGGTAGTGTTTTATTGACTATTGCAACCAAATCTGCTTCGTTTATTTCATCATCCGTAACTAGTTCTCGTATGTCATTCAATGTTATTTCATCGAATAAACGCGTCCTATTGCGTGTGTAATTTTAAGTATTTTTGCAATTCCAACCCTGAGTTGGTTCAACAGCTCTTCTCTGATTTACCATTTTCGGTAATAATACTTTCCAACAAGCATTTAGCGTGGATTGACATTGTATTATCTGTTTTGTCTATTTTGTCTAAAATTAATTGACATGACTTCCGGATATAAATTGATTTAAAATTCGCTATGATCCCTTGGTCAAGAGGCTGAAATAGCGAGGTAGTATTAATGGATTAAAATGATATCTGCACATTTGGGTGATTTAAATCACATGAATGCAAGGCGCATTATCCAAAATTATTAGAACTATGAATGCTACATTCTTTTTCTTCAGATAATTTTCCACATCCGCAACAAAACAATGATGGAACCAATCATTAAATAAATTAGCCGTCATCCATTCCTTTTTATTGGACATCCAATACACAGGGTAGACTGTTTTTTTACATCGTTCTAACGCTTTTGGATTTAATGATCGGTAAAAGAATAAAGGCTTAGTCATAAAATCACCAGATGCATTAGCAGCCTTAAATCCAGGTGCTATTTTTTTATTTTGTGAAATATTGGTTCTGAAGTGCATTTTTTCACCATAGTCCTGTCTCATTGTGCAATGAATGTCGTTTTTTGAATTTTTCGAACCATCCATTGCTAGCAACAAACTAATGGCAGGGTTCATCAGCCTACGATTCTCTCATTTATTTTAAACATTTAAATATTTTTAATGCTTTTTCTTTGATCACATTTCCATCCATATCTTCTATCCATACTATAAGGGCGTTTAATTAAATTTGTCCATTATACTCTGTGATTTTTTAAAACGTACATTTTTTTTAAGCGTTGTAGGAAAAAAATTCGCACTGTGATAAAAATTGTCGTAATTTATAAAACACGTTGTAAGAGGATTTACTGTACTTAAAAAAATCATATTGAGTCTGTTACGTCCGACCAAAGACACATACATGTTCATAAATGTTTTGGAATAGCTTAATCTATATTTTGTCACAATGTTGAAGTCTAAACTTTTGGATTCATATCACAACTTTTCGTTTAGTATTTTTCCTAAAGAGAGTTACTTCATCTTAATTATTCCATCATAGGAAATTACAAAAGCTCAACTCAAAAATGTACCAACTTTTTGATATATCTATCAATACTCCAACTCAATAATAAGCTTTATACATCCAATTAACTCATAATGAACAGAACAATGTTGATGACTTTATAAGTATAAATTATACATATTACTGATTGCTACATATATAACTTTATATCAATGACGACAAGCTTAACCACAATATTGGCGACAGACAGTCTGTCGTAAATATTTTCAGTTTTGTAACATAAATTCTTATCAAATTTTAAAATAAAAAAAAAGATTTTTAAGAAGTGGTTATTTGTGATTTTATTTCAAAACAACTTGTTATTTGTCTTATCATCTTAATACATAGGCAATTCATGTGACAAATAATCGTCATACAAAACCATATAGTATACAAGTAAGAAAATGTACATCTCATCCTAAAGTTAATTATTATACTTTTGTACCAAATTACTTAACCTGTGTATAGTCAAAATGTATTTGACAAAACTATTATCTTAGGAATTCTTTCAATAGCCACATTAAAATAGACTAAAAGCCGTTTGCAGTGGCTAAAAGGAACGTTGCATAAAGACTAAAGATATTAATTAGATCTGTTATTAAGTGTTAAGAAGATATTTAAATCAATATCCAATATAAAAAATATGTTGTAGAAGACTACAATTCTACTAATAGCGCCATACAAATATAAAATATTAGTTTATATTTATAGAAATGTACCGGAAGTAACAATAACAACTTTATAAATGAGAAAATCTTAATTCTGCTCAAGTTATACCACGCACTGCCACGAAAATTACCTATTTCAGATCAAAGAACTGACATAAATTAAAAGGCTGTCGACCCAAATATGTTAAACAAGCTCTTAATCAAAAACTGTAGGCAAAGCTAATCACAACCAAGCTTAATTAACAAGATCGACAGTTACCACTGGAAGAACTAAGTGGAATATTGATTTTGATAAAGAATTAAATTTTGGATATGTCAAAGTAACATCTATATAGAGCACGACATCATCTAAGAAACAAATGTAAATAATCCGAATCTCACAATAATGAAAAAAAGAAAACTGATAAGTGAGAGGTTATCAATAAATGATGAACCTCAACACAACGTAAATTAATATGTACAACTCTGCTGGAATAAAGATACAAAATTTGTCTTCTAATTTAAAACTTCTTGTTTTAATTCATACGAATTAAACTTTCTTCTGTACGTTACGTGATGTTATGTTAACATAAAGCCTGATTTTGAAGGGCAAAATACACCTTGATATCCTCTACCACACTATTATTATGAGTAAGAAACCCAAGGTGCTGAAACTAACACTTTCCCACAAACGCGTGGCTACCACTGTTGAAATCAATTGTGTGTTGAACCAGATATCAGATATTTAATTTTGAACTTGTTGATTTTGAGTCCTCGGAAAGTTAAATGCTGTTTGAGTAGGTAACGTACCTTTTTTACACAATTGCCACCTAACCCAATTATACAGAAATCACGTCCATATGAAAGAAGTTGATTGGAGCATATTTTTTGTCTTGCGATTGTAAACAGCTAGAGTTTGCACTTTTGCTATTGCTTAAAATCCAAATGACACTTCTCATCAAAGCAATCAGAAGTTTCATCTGGATTCCCAACTGAGGTTTTCAATACCTCCTTGCTTCCAAGATCTTGATATGTCCCTTAATTTATCAGAACTTCACACGCATTGTATATTGCACTGTCCTGCTGACTTGTATCAAAACGCCCATTTCTGCTTTGATATGACCAGCAAATGGTCACTGCCTACTAACTAAATAAAAGCCTGATAGAACCTCACAAAGTCTATCCTTTTAAAATCAAAACATGCTTATCCCTTCAGTATATGCAGAAATTGAAATTTTATCAGATGGACTTGGATGTAAGTGACGGAAATGTCACTTATTCTGGACCAACATATATTACTTTACGATCAGGTAAACATTCAACATCAACAGCTATGAGTCACGCTTTGAATTTTGAAAAGATTTTAAATTTAGAGGAATTCAATACTATTACTCGACATGGAAAAGATGGATTAGTAAAACCTGTTCTAGTTTTTACCGTTGACGGTTGGGCCAGATGAAAACTCACAATATCAAAAAACAATTACAGTGGCAGTTTATGACTTTTTAAAGAATAATAGTGATGTAGTATTTATCGCCACCAACGCACCAGGGCGAAGTGCGTTCAACCGCATTGAAAGAAGAATGGTACAGCTTAGTAATGACTTAAGCGGACTAAGATTACCTCAAGATCATTATGGTACCCATCTTAATGACAAAGGCGAAACAGTAGACAAAGAGAGAAGCAAAATTTTATTATATCTGGCCAAATTTTGGCTGAAATTTGCTGCCAAACAATCATAGATAATTGTCCAAATTGCCATTGAAAGATAATACGCTAAACTACCCTTCTCTTTTCGTTTTATTAAGTTTACAAAACAAGAATATTCTTAATAATGTATTGTTCAAAATTGTTCCATACGGCTTGTATTGTCCTTCAGTGAAATTGCTTTTAAAAGATAGAGTTTGCAATACATGTGATATGTAGTCCGGAACTCAGGCAATGTTACACGTTTCCACCACCCACAAAAAGATGCAGGGCCAATAAAACGTGTAAGACAAGTCCGGATAGCTGCGCGCAGACAGCGAGAACTAATGGCCGTGATTGCTCATGAAGAAAACGAAGAAACTGTAGATTGGTTTGATGAAACGGAGGATATAATGGAATAGATATTCCTCCTGAGGAAACACTAGTCTGATGTTGCCCAATTATCTCGGTTGATGAGTATATCAAAAATGCGTGGCAGGATGAGTAATGAATTCATTTCCATTTTTTTTAAGAATTTTCTAGAGTTAAGTTTTTTAAATGATAACAACGCTTATTTTGTTATTTTGTGGACAGTTTTTGGAAATACATATTATGAAATTTTTAGAATTAAAAAAATTAAATACGAAAAAATATAAATAAGAAATAAAGAAATTATTTATTTCTTCATTATACACCATGTTTATTATTTGGGAATTGTAAAAGGGAGGGAGGGGGTCTTGTTGAATTTGTGACGTAGTTTTTAATGGGGTATTTTTGACAGTTTTGTGTCGAGTCGTGAAAATTATTCAAAAATAGCGTGACGTAGTTTATAGATGGCATCTTGCCACTTATTTTAGCAGAAGATTTTAATGTTAATTTTGCGACCGAAGATGGACAACTCATGGTAAACTTTCTATAAGATAAAGTAGAACTACAAATGAGTAATAACCACAATGAGCCTACCACAAGACATGGAACAACAAGCGATGCTGTTTTCTCTAGATATCTTTATAATATTCATTCGAATATATATATATATATATATATATATATATATATATATATATATATATATATATATACACAATATATATATATATATATATATATATATATATATATATATATATATATATATATATGATAGTTTTCGCCTAATTCTTCAGAGCCTACTTGAACGTGAATCAATGCATTCACCAGCATACACACCAAGTCAAGTGTGCCTAAAGAAGTTTTCGAAAATTTACAACTAAACTAATCGTAAGCTTATGGGCTTTATTTAACATCTTAATTTAAAACTTATATTTAAAATATAAAAGTAAGTATTAGATCTCGAGTGATTCAAAACATCGACACTACTCGCCAATAGAAATAAAATCCAGATTCCTGTACAAAATCAATATGAATGAAGATAATTGATCTTCTGTCTCCTTGAACCACAGGAAAAATAACTATGGAGGTAATTGCTTTGATGGGATCAAAATACGTATTTAGTGTGTAACCGAGAAAGAGAAATTCTTTTTCTTGTAACTGGAATTTTCTAGAATAAAATTTAAATTTGAAACGTTGTTTCGAGAGACGGTTAAATAAATCAAAAATTGTAATAATTTAGGTCATATGTCAAAAAAGAATAAATAAATATATATACTATGTTTAAATAACTCTAAAAATTATGTGTTCTTCCTGTTTGTTTACTTTTAGTTTATCAGTTTAATTCTTCGAGCTCGAAATTTGAAAACCCTGTTAAATACGTTGGTAGGAAACAGATATAACAAATCAAAATTTCATAACTTCCGTTAATTTATTGCACACTCGATTTCAATATTTTGCAATTCTATGGCCCTTCTTGTGTGTACTGTGGTAATAAACTTTTTGTGGTAGTTTTTGACATATATTATGGTACAAAACGCACTCAAATTACCACAGTCTGATATTATGGTACGGTTTGAGAGTTAATAATGAATATAATGTTAACCGCAAACCAAATTTTTAACATATGATAGAGTTTAGCCTATGGTGGAGTTATCAGTTTTGTAAGAAAATGTAAATGATCGAATGATATTGTTTCTTAGCAAAATGCGAAAATCTGCAAACCATGCCAGTACTATACGATGGCATAGAGTTATGCAGTGCGCAGATTGTTCCACGAAAATCGAGCCGTACGTATTCGATTTGGCAAATAAGGCGTAAAGTAGGACGTAAATAAGCAAACCGCAAAAGAGTAGGGAGAGCCTTGAAACCTGAAAATAAAATTTAAAAGTATTAATTTTTATTTTTATTATCTAATCTCTAATCTGTTTTGTTGCTCAAGGCACTCCCTACTTGTTCGCGGTTCGCTTATTTACGTCCTTGCCTTAACGCCATTACAGCCAATTCGAGAACGTACGACTATAGGTCAGATGTTCCTAGCCATCTGCATGTTGCATATCTCCCTGCCAGCTTATAGTGCTGTCATGGATGATGGGTCTGCCCATGAGTTCTGCACTCTAATAGGGGGTCATAGTTGTGTTCCCTCACACCACAGATCGTAATGAGATGGTGAAAAATCCCTTGTGCATCCTGCCCCTATCGGGATTTGAATCCGGTACCTTCTGCTTCAACGGCCGCAGCTTTAACCACTGCCCCACCTGGGCGGTAAATAAAAAATCTTCAAACAGTTTTAAATTTTTATCACTATTTTTGATATTCATTCGTCACTTTTAATAAATAAAACTGTTTAGTATTTAGTGTCTTATAGTTTATGTTACGAGTTATGTCACGTTTTATTTAGATTTGTTTTAGAAATATCGATTTAAGAGATCAAAGACAGTTAAATTTTGATGCTGCTTACTAGAGAAAACTAAAAAGTGTTTTCATTTTTAAATTGAATAACTTTAACTTGTAAGATTCTAAGATAAGCTGCTTGAACCGGACTTAAAAATGACTTTAACTTGAAAGATCTAGGAAAGTTGCGTTGGGACTGTTATCAGAATAAGGCAGTGTTGATTAACCATCGTTTCTTATTTTGTATTTTTAACAGGTCAATCATTTTATCAATCAATTTGAAATTGAATTTCACTTCATTCCATGACATCGCTGAGATACTTATTTTGCGCCACTTTATCCAAAAATTATTTTTTCATGTCATAATTGTTTAAAATATAGCATTAAATTTTATTCAATTAATTTTACACAAAGATTTTGAATTTAAAATTTATTTAAATTACTAGTTGTATTACAAGTAGACTCTAATCAATACATTTTGTAATTGAATATAATTAATTAAAATGGATAAAAGAGAGTATGAAAAATAACATAAACCTTTTAGATAAACTGGATTAGTTACTATTTAGCCCAAAAGATAAAAAGTAATATCCCCTTGTCTAATTAATTTTTAAATCAATTTATATTTGGTTTTGGTTCTTCCAAAGTAGGTACCCCATTATTTGGCATATTGTCAGGTGATTCGCTTTCATTCGCTTCACTCCCTTGTAAGTCGGTTTTGCTACATTTGTTTTTAAGAACAAATCGTCCTCTACATTTTCGAGTTCTGCGCAATTTTTGTCCATTCTCATTCTCTAATAGAGGAACTTTTCTATTCGTTATATTTAATCCTTCACTATTATCAGCAATTTTATTTGTCATCCATTGGCGTCCACTACAGTTCATGCGTCGTTCAATTCTTAATCTTCTTGGTATTTCAATATTGTCTCTAGTTATTTCACTATCAGTCGAATTGACGTCTGTGTTCACAACAATGTCCTCGCATTTAGTTCCGCCACATTTAAATTTGTGCCATCTGTTAGAACGGCGATAGTTTCTTTGGGTGTCGTTAATAGACTCTTGAGTTGAATTTACATTATCAATTAGATTTTGGCTTCCACGACATGGCTAAAAATATTATTTAATGTCACTCTAAATATATAAAGTTGATAAATAGTATTTACTTACAATATTTTCACTTATTCTTTTCGACCATCGCCGATGCCCTTCAGTTAGATCTAACGTCGTGATCAAAATAACTCCGAAGACAAGAACTAGTTTGGTTAAATACATTTTATTATTTCAAGAAGTTTACTGAATTAATAGAAGTATATCACTTAACTGATGCAGAATTTAGAATTTTAACTTGGTTTTATACGGTTATTTTGGTCAGATTATTTTCAACGTATGGATTCCCACAATGTTTTGATAAGAATGTTTTGCTCAGTTTTGAATTAAAATTGTTGTGAAGTACTAATCAAAGATGCCGCTTGTTGATATAAAAATATGTTTTGTGCGATGATTGTTTGCTTTATAAAGTGAAGTATTTAATCGTTATGTTAGTAAATTAGAAAAGTTTACTATAATTTCAGGTCAATTGAAAAGTCACAGTTGGATAGAAAATATTCTCATTCATAAAACTTTTGTTTGAGATTGAGATAAACAGATTTCTTAAAAAAGAAATATTTAATATTTGATTCGATATAACGTTTATCAAATCGAAACTGCAGTACGAGTCATTATGTTTCATTTCATAGCAATTTAGGATTAAAACTACAATTTTTTTATTCGTATTTTTGCTAACCCTATTAATTCAACTTACGATTAATTATTGAATCATAGACAATTACAAATGGTAATCTCATAAAATCTTAATATTGTAACCATTTTTTGATACATCTATCAAGTAAGTAGCCAACAAATTATACATATTACTGATTACTACATATATTAATTTTTATCAATGACGACTAGGCGTAACCATAAGTTTGGCGACAGCCAGTCTGTCGTAAATATTTTCAGTTTTGCAACATATTTTCTTATCAAATTTGAAAATAAAACAAAAACATTTTTAAGAAGAGGTCATTAGTTGTTTTATTTCAAACAACATATTGACTGGGATTTAACATGAAAATGCCTATATATTAGTTGATAAGACAAGTCTTATCAACTAATATATCGGCATTTCATGTGACAAAAAATCGTCATAACAAAACCATAAAGTATAAAAGTGCCAAAACTCTAATAAAGTAAACACTTTACTAATGAGAACGCTTCTCACGAAAAAATCTTAATTCGACTCAAACCTACACAATACCACGAAAATTACCTATATTTCAAATCAACTAATTGGCATAAATTTAAAGGCTTTCTGACCAAAGCCTGAAGGCGAAGCTACTCAAAACCAAGCTGAGTTAACGAGAATATCAAGAGATACAACTGAAAGAACTAAGTGGAATATTGATCGAGAATTAAATATGAGCTACCTGTGTCGAGGTAACATCTTACAATGAGGATAGAAAAAAATTAGCGTAAAACCGAAAATATAAAGAACAATATCATTTTAGAAACATACATATATGTAAATTATCCAAATCTCACAATAATGAAAAATAATTAACATACAGGACTCTGCTAGAATTAAGATATACAATTTGGGTTCTAATTCAAAACTGTTTATTTTAATTCATATCAATTATAAGCTTTATGTTAGGTTATATAAAGCGTGATTGCGAGGGGCAAGACAGACACCCTGAGTCAGAAACCCAAGACGCTCAAAATTCTTTATTCCCTCAAATATGTGGTTACCACTGTTAAAATCAATTGTGCCTTGATCAACAAAACCAAGTATTAAATATTTATATTTGGACAGATCGATTACTGTTTTAGTAGGTTGTTGGTCCTATTAAAATCACATAGATACCATATGTATACACAAGAAGTTGATTGGAGCTTGCCTTATTTTTCCTTGCGATTATAAACCGTGTATTGCACTTCATTATTGTTGTTTAACGCTTTTTTGTTTAAAATTAAGATGTCTTTCCTCATCAAATCAATAATTTTTTCTGTGTATATAGACTCTAGATATCGCAGGGCGACATCGACAACCGAATTTTACAATATTTCCCCAACAGACTTCACTTGATAATAAAAGTAATTAGAATTAAATGTTCTTAGCTTTGCTGTGTACTAATTTGTTTGAAGACCAATACGATCTCAAGTAGTAGACAATCCGATCCTGCAATCGCTTGAAATAAACATATGAACAATTTAGCTTTGGGATGACTTACGTTTATGTGTTCACCTTTTCAACTGGATAATTTAGTGAGAAAAGAATGTAATTTTAAGATCACGAGCGACCGCTAAGAACATCTTTGTTAGCCAATTTTCTGTTGCAGTCAGTCATATATGTTGCAGTTTGTCATGTCTGTTACAGTTTGTAATGTCGAGAATACAGACCTAATCTATTACACAACTTGATTTGGTTTCTGCCAGCTATAGTATTAAATTCACTATTAAAATTCACATCAAGTCACCGGTTGTAGCTTAATGGTTAAAAGAGTTTCTCATCACGCCGCGGTCTCGAGTTGGATTCTCAACGTTGAACAAAAAATTTACATGCAAACGGATGACATAAAAACGCGTTTGTGTGTAAAACCAATCGTTGGGTTGACCACCTACAATGTGCACCAATCGTTAAAATTGCTTCGTAAGGTCTCAGTAGCGACGCAGTAAGGGCCGTTTACGTCCTCTTAGCCATATATTATTATTAAAGTTCACTATAGATGTCCGTACGGACCTTCTACGCCACCGCGCCCGTTGTTTGACTGCACCAAGTGATTATTTATAGATCAAGTTCTGTCATTCTGTCGGTTACTCCTATTTTTACAGTGATATCATTTTTATATTCAGGCAAAGTTCAGTACAAAAAACAACTCTTTTTTGAGCATCCAAACTTGATTTGAACTCTTACGGCCCTGCAAAATCAGACTTTTATAATAAAAATAAATGAATTTAATTTCAGGATGAATTTCAGATTCTACATTGCGAAAGGTTTCATGAAGAGTAAACATTTTTAAATTATATCATTCAATTCTTTGCCATATCGTAAAACTTATAAGAAATGTGTTTAAGAATTCTTCCTCTTTGAGCGGTTTAACAAAAGCTCACAAAATTTTACTAACGCTACAATTTTATTTATTTATTAGAATAGCGTTTATCGAATAACAAACAATAGTGTTTTGTTTTATTAAAAACAATACAACGTTTTCGTATTGAAAATCCAACAAAAGCAAATAAAGTAATATGTATATTCGGTAAAGGATATTTCCTGTATAAAGTAGTAAAGGCACAAATAAATGCGTAAAATAAATTTAGCAATTTTATTGTTCAGGTTAACGTTACAACTGCCTTAAATTTTTCTAAATATTCACCTGTATTCATTTACAATATCGTCGCTGCGATATAACTATAATACATTTTACAATTTATTTAATTTACATCATACAGAAATGAGCCAACATGCACAGTTGGGATGTAAAAACCGTTTATTCAATGTAAAAAAACAATCTAAATTAAAAATAAGAAACGAGAAAAATGCCATTCGCAGTGCCATCTGTTTTAAAATGCTCTAAAACAGCCATCCTAACACATTATGATTGTTATAGTTTTTTCGTATGACATTTTAACTTAGGAATTCACAAAATCTTTCAGCAAATAATTCATAAAGTGTAGTTCGGAATATAATTTTTTGTCATTAATTAATATTTAGACCATATGTTAATATTATCTACTTTATTTAACGCAACTTGAAAGATTGTCTGGAAAATTTGTTTTTTTATTGTCCAGATAAAACTACACAAGTTCAATTAAGTAGACTAACATCCTACAACTAAACATAAGTTTAGTAACAAAATGTGATATAAATAAACAAGTGCTTAACACTTTAGTTTACACTTTAATTTTAGTTTAGCCTTGATTTAGTTTAATTTTAGTTGCCTGATTTGTCTACTATAGATTCATATTAGTTGATTTCTGCTACTGTCATATAAGTTGTTTTATCATTGTTGGAAGCTGTTGCAGCATTAAGACCAGTAAAATACAATCATTGGCAAGATAATGAATTATCTTACTATTTCGAAGTACACCAAACTTTAGAAAACGTCCTCACACATAGAAAGTTTCTACCATTATATAATACTAAAATAAATGTCGAAATAAAATAAAGAGTGAATAATTTTTTAATAAGAACTCATTTTTGATTTCCTATAACTTAAAAGCATTATTTTTCACTGGTCATTATGGAGTTGTTTCAGTCTCGTTGACATTTGACTGTTGTTGGTTTTAATTTTTCGTCGTTCGAATCCGGTGTACGCTTGACTTGGTCGCGGGTTTCGGGATTGAATGGTTTTCAGCCGTAGTCCCGGGGTGCGTTGCCGGTGATGGAGAATGCAGGTTTTGTCTTGTATCGGGTTTGAGTGTTCTTGTTTTGGAGAGTTTTAAAGGATGCGTATGCCTACGTTCAGGGTATCAGTTTGCTGTAGGTGTGTCGGATCTGCTTCGATTATTACTGTTTATGGGTTCATTAGCCACTCATTCAAATTTGCTACAGTTTTAAAAAGAGGAATAGTTGGTGTTGACTTCGAGGGGCTCCATTCATATCATTTGATAGGAAGTCGTATTTAAGTGTGAAATAGAATAAGTTGAGGTAACGTTTGTATAGCACAAGGGTGCGTGTGTGTGACACATAGGTAATAAGGAAAGTGTACACATCTTCAGGAATTTGGTAGGACAGGAGTGTTTAGATTTGATGCAGAACACGAGTCTGTATCTTCCATTATCGGAGGTACATTTTGGAATTGTGGTTGAGGGTTGTTTAGTCTGCAAGTTTGTGACGGGTCGGGCGAAAATTTCATTTTAGGGGCAGGGAGTTGGAACTATTAGAATGTTTGGGTGACGGCGGGATTATAGCAGTTTTGCAGTGGTGGTTTGGAAGGATTCAAATTGGTAGTGTCGGGAAGTTTTGATGTTTTGGCTGAATTTTTGGAGAACGTCGCCCGATTCTGGAGTGGGCTGGGATTGTGCAGGAGTGTCTTGGAGGAAGCGGTTTTTGTAAGTATTTGTATCTGCATGCTGGTGATTTGTTGTTTGACTCATGCTACTGCTGTGGTTGGGGAGAGAGGGAGGTTTCGTGCCTGGATGTGATTGGAACGGGCATGATGGTTGAACTAATTGCGGTGGCGGTTGGAAGCCTTTGTTGGCATGTGGGGTTTTGGACGCGAGTGGGATTTGTTGGGAGCCGGAAAATTCGCTGGAATGTGGGGTGTTTGGATGGATTTCGGTTTGTTGGCTGTCGGTTGACGTAAGTCTGCACTTTTTATTTTTGTGTAGGATGGTGTCACGTTGTTGAGGGTGGGTTGAATTAGTTTGTAGTTTGGATGCTTATAATCGGGTTCTCGTGCTAGAGTTTGTTTACTACTAATAGATGTATGTTTGGTTGAATGTTGAATTTGGATCGTGTTTGGTTTTCTTGAATGGGGTTCGCTCCGGGGGTGTCGATTTCCTCCACTTTTGGGGTGCTTCTGCTCCATATTTTCTGCATGTATGTGGCATCTCTGCCCGTGTTGTTGCCTGTGTGTCGTGCATAAGTGCCTGTGGGTATCCATGCGTTATTCCAATTTATCAAGTTTCGTATTAAGTTTCATATTTGGATTTAATGGTGCTTTTTGAAGTCGATATCAGTTGTTCTGTTTTGATTAATGAACGGTGAAGGTCGGGGCGGATCTACTACGTTTGTAGTAGAGTGGCATCTCTGATAACGACCATTAAATAAAAATAATAATAATTTATGGAAAAGGTTTGGTTTTAATTTTTTATATATGTGTAAATATGATTATAGTTCGAGGGGGTTTACAAAGAAAGTTTATTTTATTTTAATAAAAAGCGATGTTGCATAATTTTGGAATTTAAAACGTTTTCAGAGATTTATTTTGATTCTCTGACAAACATATTCTAATATTATGGTATCATCAGCGTAATGGTTGACGGGTACTTAATTTAACATACCATATTAATTAAATTTGTTGTTACAGATTCACAAGCCGTAAGTTAATTAATTAAGGGTTTTGCATTTTTGTTTACTTATGATTGGTGCGCGGACTGAAATTTAAATAAATAATAAAATTAATAATAATTAAGTTACAGATTCCTATCTATTTAATTTATTTTTAGAATTTTATTAAATGATTTAATTTTAATACGTTACAGCTAAATTGCAGGTTATAGCTAACTTACTCAATTATTTATTTATATAAATAATTTACCCTATTCACGAATTGACAGTTTATTAGATTGTCATAATATATGTATATGAAATGTTGTCGGGTCATAAAATAAATAAATACTGCCCTTCGCGTTAAATAGTGGTGGATCTGGAAATCACAACTTTATATGCAGCATATGATGAGAAGACCTCAGGATAATTAACCTAAAGACTCCAGTTTCAACTGTTGAGGTAACACAAATACATATGATGGAATTAGAAATGTCCTTCCTATCCTAATAAAAATAATAACCAATTTTAATGTGAAAATGATATAGATTTTACTAACAAATTATATTATTGTACTAATTATGTTACAGGAAAATGGTTCTGCTGAAGAATGTCGCCCTAGTCTATGTTGATTCTCTGATGAGCATGTTGCAGACGTATGGTAACATTATCGTAATGGATGGCTTAAACTATCATATCATATTAATTAAATTGTTTCAGATACCTGAACCATAAGTTAAAAAAAAATTCTTTCAGAGTTCTGTACTTATGTTTTAATTAGGTTAGTTGTGCGGATGGGAGTTAAAATAAACAATAAAATTAATTATTTAAGTTGCAGATTCCTGAGCGACTAACTAATAAATTTATTTTAGGATTTTTGTTTTAATCTAGTTTTAATTTTATTCAAAATACAGCAGAGCAGATAGGTGTTGCGGACTGGAGAATGCTGATTGGCGATTGCAGACTAGTAAATTAGAATTGTGATTGTCTGCTAATAGTAGTTTAGTACCGACTGTCATGGTGTCTGTAACCGGTTGCTCTTTCCTAACTAATATACCTTCCTATCCTTACCTATCGTTTTATGTAAACGGCTGTAGGAATAGGCCCGGCGTTATCCGGGAATCTTGCCTAGTGCTTGGTCCTACAGTCCTATCAATCAATCAATTTCAATAAAAATTGTGAATTTGTTTATGGAAAGCCATTGTAGTTTAATTATTTTATGGAAATTCGTAAATTCCTAGAATTCATCTGCGACCGGCATTTTATTCTACACTATGTGTGGTAAAAATTTGAAGGTTTTGATTCATATAGAGAATGTGTATCCAGTATTATAAAATATTAACCAGATTGACGGCTGAAATATTTAGTAAATTCTCAATTATTTTATTAGACTAAAACAGAATCATAATATAATTAACCGAAGTCTGTCAGTGTATATGGAAAAGATTTTAAATTAAAACACTGGGTCGTATATGAAATCAATTAAGTTCGATCATATACAAATATTGCAGCTAGGTTTATTAAAATGCACGTTGTTAACCATAAATTTAGTGTGCTTTGTATTTTGTAATAATCAAAATAATTTTGTGATATTTGCGGCACAAAATCGGACTTCTATTGTTGTAATTAATGCGTTGGTGTATCACTAAGCTGATGCTGAATTTGAATTTGGTTGTATACTAGTTGTATAATACGGTAAGCAAAAATTAATTTCTTGTTTGTGATAATTATTTTGTTAAGGCTAGTGTTTAAAACAAACCGAAATGTCGTTATGCTGATATAAAATACATATTCAGCTGTAACTATTAGCTGTAACATTGAAATTTTGATGAAATGATACAAATTATTAATAATACGATTTGAAGGTTCCTTTGATCATAGATTAAGTGCGTCGTTTGCTCAAATTCGGAAAAATTATCATTACTTACTTACTCCCGTATTTTCAGACATGTGATACCTATCACGTAACGCGATAATCGTATTTCGGTATTCTCAGTGTCGACTTAAGCGACGTTCATCACTTGTTACGATAACTATCGGTTGACGCCATATTCTCATGATCGTGAAGAAAAGTTAAGCGTCACTTTAAAAAATATTTTCCTCGCCTCAAATTAGTAAGTGATGTCAACGAAAATGGATGTAATTAAAACGTAAGTATTGAAATTAATCAAAAAATGTATTATTTTAATTATTATAAGTGCTTTTTAATTTTTATTAATGTGTGTATTGATATGTATTAAATATTTTAGGAAAAATATAACAAACTCAAAGCAATTGGAAAAACTAGTTTATTTAATGGAAACAATCGCGGAATTAGCTAAAGGGTTTTATACTTTTGGTAGTTCAAAAGAAATGTTAAGCGAAGCATGGACCAGCTTATCAATACAGTTGCATAGTCTTGGACCACCTGTACGTGACGGATCGGGTTGGGAAAAAGTAACTAAATCATATTATACTGTTTGAAAAGTATATTAATTCGTTTTATTTTTTAATTAGGTTTGGAATGATCTCAAAAACAAATTTAAAAAAAATTAGGACACAACAAAATGGAAATTTCTGGAACTGGTGGTGGTTCTGTGGCGTTCACAAATACGACGAATAGTCACGCCACAATAGTGAATTATAAACAAAAATAATCGAAAAAAGATTTCGAGTCAAATTCTGTAAATTCGCTAGAACTGTTGCAACATAGCCTCACAATATATAAAGAAACGAAATGCAACATACATCAAGTCCGGTCGCATATGCCTGATGAGATGGATTTGATCTTTTCGATCACACAACGAGTCAATGACGTCATCAGATCGAAACCGGCCTAGCGAAACGAATATTACAGACCACGTACAATAAAATATTGTAATAGATGCCATACATTTTCAAGACAAACGTCTTCATCGGGTGGTTGATTCAGCGCCCTAGCTGTCTGTCAATCAATGCCACTCTGTGGAGTTCAAAGTTTAACTCCCACCACACATCATTAGCTGTCACGATTACAGCACTCAGCATCACATATCACACATCAACAGTTCTTACAAACTATATGTTTTTTCCCAGTTGGAAGAAAGTGTGATAAGTTTTCTTGCTCTGGAAAATACTTGTTCTACTACAAATAGCACATTTGGGTTAATACGAAGCACTCAAAAACAGACGTTTTCGAATTTTACCAGTGCAGTGGTACATCAACCAGTAGCTGACGAATTATGTACTTTAAATGGTATACCTACACACAAAATTATTCAACCAACACCAGCAACAGTTAACAGGCGAGCTCGTTTCATTTCCATTAATTTGCAAGAAGAGAAAAGACAACTTTTGGAGTCACAAACTAAAAATATTGAGAAGCAAACTAAAATTATGGAGGAACAAAGCAAACAAATAAAAGAATGGGCCCGGTATACTCGAAAACTGTATGAGCTACACGAAAAACAATTAAAATTATTTAGTGAAAATCTACAAGAGAAACGTAAATATCGCCAAACTAAAATGGAATATAAAATCAAAGAATTAAAATACAAGCAGAGAAAATTGATACTACAAGAAAACCTCTATGCCAACAATACTAACAATAATAGTACACCGTGATAAATTTTGTGATATGTATTATAAAATAAATAAGCTTGTTTTATTTAATTGTTTTTTTTATTTAATAAAAATTAAAATTAACTATATAATTTGAATACAAATAAGTTTTGAATACAAATAACACCAGTAAAACCAAACTTTTAATAAAATGAAAGTTTTCTTTTTCCGCGTCAGTTCTGGGGAATTTTATAAACTTTGGGCATAGCTCCCTTTCCAATAACAACCAAATTTCACTTAAAACTTTAGATAATGTTGATTGAGCTAAGGCAACCATAAATTCATTTTCTGTGCTTGTTTGATAGCTTCCTTGTGCTAAAAAACGTAATGTTGCAGCGAGCTTGATTATTGGAGGCACAGAACCGTATCTGCTGGTTTTTTCTAATTTATCTTCTACAATAGATAGTAAAACACTAAAACCATCTTTATTCACTCGAAAGTATTGAATAAATCTAAAAAAATTTTAAAAAAACAGTAATTTTATGTATAAATAATATAATATTAAAATGATTTACAAATTATTAGGTATTTCTAGACGATTAGAAGCATCTCTTAACTGTCAACGCTTGGCCGCCATCTCATAAACATTTTCTTCCTCTACATAGGAATAAAATAACTCATCACAACTCATTTTTTACTTTTTATATTATATTTATAAAATAATACTTTGAAATATTATTAAATAATTTTTATAAAACAGCGCACAACTTATTAAAACCACAATACCAATAAAATTGAACATTTACAACAGTCGGTGATGTTTATATTCAAAATTCAGCTGTCAAATTTAGTTGTCAATTGAAAGGATATTTTTAGTGCTGCCAGATCACGTCGTTTCTATTACTTGTCGTATCACGTCGCATTCATCGACACTGAGAATACCAAAATCAACTTCAAGTGATGCGATGGTTATTACATCGCAAGAAGTTATGCGACACTGGGAATAGGGGTGTTAGTGTTTGTTTGTAAATACTTAAAATGTCTGGGAATACTTAAGTTTTGTGTCATAAAATTTTTTGTAACAATCAATAAGTTTCATTAGAAATACAATAAATAAATACCTCAGGGCGTCAGTAAATTTTTTTCCTATTATTCAATCTATGATAAATTTCAATGCTACAAATTATACTTTTTACACAAGAGACGGAAAAACCATACATATCTTCTTAAATTTAATTGCACGTACATGATTTCAAGATTAATACCTTCACAGTTTCTATAGCTTGTTTGGACACAGATAATATCAATAAAATATAATAAAACGTTAAGATGTTAATAATAATTAGAATATATATAACCAAACGAACGATCGTTAAGTGGAAAATCTTAGACCAAATCACTAAAAAAATGTATAAGCTAAGTTACAAACCATTTACAAGAATATCCGTCTCCATAGTACAAATAACATCGGCATTTTTGGTTGCCGATTTCTCTTTGGACTGAATTAAACGACCATTCTTTACGGTCGCAGGTATAGCTTCCACTGATGTACCACAACCTCTGAAAACTATTTTGTAAAATATTTGGATATACATACTATTTGGGTGTGCATTGATTAAAAAAAGGAAAATAACAATCGGTTTTTCTGTTACCATAGCTTTCTATTCCTAATACGAAACTTCAAACCAATTATAAAGAGAGATCATACTACAGTCTTAATAATTAATTCAGACTACAATCAATTACCTTTCTGCAACAAGAGAGCACCTTATTACGATATTTAACATGTGTCAAAGCAGCACGCTGTAATTCAACATTTTCAAGTACATACCGCAATCCATAAATATATACAACTAACCATGTGCCTCTCAGGATCATTGCATTACATTTTAAAACTCTTTTAAACCTTATTGAATCGGTACGTCACGTTGTATGTTGCTGATTTATTAATAAATAAATCATTAATACAATAAATTCCTTAAAGGTAAGCTACGTGTTTGTGCGTGTCTGCATTAAATACCGAAAAAACAAACGTATGCAACAACGTAAGCCATTGCATACATACATATTGCTGATAATACTACATTTTATCAACGATGCCAACATAACATAAGGCGACAAGCAGTCTGTCGCGTAAATATTTTTAGTTTTGCAACAAAATGATTCCCAAATCTTATCAAATTTAAAAATAAAACAAAACCAGTTTTAAGAAGCGGTAATTTATTTCATAATAACATGTTATTCGCCTTATCAATTAAATACATAGGCCATTAATGTTATTTGTCACATTTGCCATTAATGTTATTTCGTCATAACAAAATCATACTATAAAACAAAACCAAAATTGAGTGCTCACCATCATAGTTTATTCTTATTACTTCCTACATACATATGGTAGATCAAATCACTTATTTTTTAACTAAAATGTATTTGACAAAACTATTTGTTATCATGGGGATTCTTATAGTCGCAAGAGTAAGGCAGATTCAAGGACGTCGGAGAGTTCTAAAACGAACAAATGAACGTAATGTAAGTTTTAAAGACCATTATAAAAAAGTTATTTAAATCAAAAGGCTTGAAATTGTTAACCGAGGACTGAGATTTTGGTTCTGAACTTTAGAAGAAAATTCCCAAAACATGTGCATAAATGTATTATTTTTTTTAGGAATGTCCTGAGAGTAATAACGTGAAACTTTTTCATGAAGGCAATATAACTTTGGTTCCAGAGCTACGCAATTACACAATAGTTAACCATTTGAAACCGAACAAGTGGCTTTATTTAAAGGTTGTCTCTCGAAATATGTTAAACAAGTACAAAATGCTGGACTGACTGAAGGTCAAATACTGAAGGTGAAGCTATTCAAAGCCAAGCTAAGTTAACGAAAAGATCAACAATTAGAACTGGAAGAACTAGGTGGAGCATTGATATTCATAGAGGATTAAATAAGACTCATGATGAGGCACGATCTAACAGAGAGTGTAGACAAAAATTACACGGAAACCGATCATATAGAGGACGATATCACCAAAGGAACAAATGTGAAAAATCTGATTCTCATAGTGATCAAGAAAAGAAACACGGTTTGAATGAGAATAAGTTGAGTAATGGAGGTTTATCCACAATTAATGATGATCAACGATATAGTATAACTACGTTACTTTTCAGTTGAATAAAGATTTAAAATTATATTTCTAGCTAAACTAAAACTTTTATTTTGTCTCAGATAGTATATTTATGCGTGGCGATTACAATTCATAATTATTAAAAACCTTCATTAACAAACATTTTTTTTATATATTTTATATTATGCAATCGGTTTCAGGAGTTCTGCACTCCAATAGGCGGGTCATAGTTGTGTTCATTGACACCACTGATCGTAATCAGATGGTGAAAATCCCTTTTGCACCCTGCCCCTATCGGGATTTGAACCCGGTACCTCCCGCTCCAACTGCCACAGCTTTAACCATAGAGCCACCTGTGGTATCAAACATGATTTTTTTTTAAATATTTCTGATTAATTTATTATTTCATAAAATAATAATGCAAATGCACTCAGTTTGTAGCGTTTTGTTTAAGGGATCATCTTAACTCCTTCAGTTACATTCATAACTTTAAATATACCAAAAAAAATTTTGATCTAAAAAAATGTTCGTACTTCAAAATCAAGAAAATAACAAAACAATTTTGAATGGAACAAACAAAATCAAAACATATAGAAAGAAAATTTTAATTATTATTTAAGAAATAATTACAATCATTATACATCTAAAAATTGTGTTGTTTTTTAACCTTTATTTTAATCACCTGATTGAACCTCTTAGGCCTCTGCGATTTCCTGTCCATCAATTTCGTCCATCAACGAGATTAGATTGGGCAATAAAAAAAAATTATATTGTTATATTGGCTGCTATTATTAAGAATCGGGTATATAAGCGGGTCTTTTTGGGTGATGAGGAGGAGAAAGAAAACGAAAAAGATGTGAATTAGTCAATTTTTCTATAAATTAAAAGTCAAAACCAAATGTACAATAAAAAATGGTGATATAAAATCTTAAATTAAAATTAAAAATCTTTGTCCGTGATCGTGAACTGCATGTAGTGATAAGATATAATACCATATACTTAAAGATACTTTGTGTTGAAAATATTTATTTAAACTTCAAAATATAAAGCAAACTATAAACACAAATAAATAGAAATGTAGCACAAATTAAAAATTTTCTATTGCATGTAGCGAAATTGTTTGGTGAAAAAAATATTAAATTTTTAAAAGCAAAACATAAGTTTTGTTTGTGCCATCTAAAACCTACGGGTATACATAGATATATATACCATATATAATAATTAAACATTGTATGATAAAAACACAAAAAAAAATCAACGTGAATATGTATATACCTAAATTTAGATTACATTAATAATTAAGATAAATTATGATAACAAAAGACTTTATAACTATGTATGATGTTTATATTTACAATATAATATATTGGGAATCGCTATTTAATTAATAAAACATAAAAATATATTATACACAAAACTAAAACAATCAAAACGACCACATGGACTATGGATGGATTTCAAACTAAAATAACAATCATATGTGGGTACATTACACTTACTATTTAATAATTATATAGTATTGTAATAAACCATTGAAACTAGTATAACTTAATTTTTTGTCAATTTTTCTATTTCAAATGATCGAAACTAAAATTTAAAGAAGATTTACATTATAAAATAAAATGTCAAATAATTTTTATAAGTTCGTAAATTTTTGTGCTTATACTTAAAAGTTTGATGCCATAATCAATGTTTATCTTGGGAACCCGAATGTGAGTGTTAACATAGGCCGTTGGCAGTTCTTTAGCGATCAGTTCGAGATCAAACTTTTTTTTTAGACACCAAATTCCACCTATACCTAGGCTGAGCACCTGGCAAAGCGACCGCGTTTAACTAAAAAAATTAAGTTTGATAATCTGTTAACAACAGGCAATCGCCTTAGAGGTCTGTTTGTTACAAACCCTTCCCAAAATTCAAAATATCTCTCCATATAAATATTTAAAAGAAAGTTTTTTATTATATACGTAGAATCCGTTTATAGTGAACCCTGTTTATAATGAACACACGGTTATTATGAACGAATTTTTGAGTCCCTTCAGTTTACATAAGTAATTTTTTCCTCTTTACACAACATATAACGAACGTCATTTATAAGCTTATAGTGAACGACAAATATGTTCCAATACATCCAATGTAGTGCAAATATATACGGTTATAATGAACGTGTAAATCATGAAAAAAGCATTTTCCTCTATTGATATAAAATAGACAAAAGCGCAAAACCACGGTCTTTTAAAAAAATATTAAGCCCCTTTCGGTTATTAATAAAAAAATCAAAACACTGTGTTAAACGTACGAACTAGTAAGTTAATATTCCTTCCATACAACAGCAGTATATCAGCCTCAGGACCATAAAGTAATTAAATTTTTTAAAGGCTATTATCGAGGATTTGTTGTCCGATAGTTGATTTCATATTTGGAAAACGAAAAAGACATGGAATCAACAACCCTTCAAAAAATATGTTATATCTTTTATATGCATTACATTTTCTTAAACGATCCTGGGATAAAGTAAAAGTTGAAACAAAAAATTTTTTTCGCAAAAAATAATGATGAAGAAATTGAAAAGATAACCACTGCAATTTTTATGGAACAATCCGCGGCTAGCGACAATCGAAGGTGATATCGCAGTCGAAGAGCATGTTGGTGTTGATTGAAATATATTTAACTCTGATGAAACGAATGATGACATTTTAAAGGACATTCACCACAATGTACTTTCGGAAGAAGAAAAACAATCAACCAAACGGATATTCAGGACTCCATAAAAAAAATAAGGTTGGCATAAGTTTAAGAGAAGGAAAAATTACTTAATTGTAAAAATTACAAAATTAACACTCAATTGAAAATCGTTTAGATTCATTTAAAGCGGCCAATTTAAAACAGTCTAAGGTGACAGATTATTTTTTAAAGATCTGAAGATAACATATTATCTATGTAACTATGTGTACATAAATTAATTATAGCTTCCTTTATAATTACAATTAAACAACATTATGTTTATTTTAATATGCATACAATACTAGAAATAAATGGTTATAATGAACGCCGTTCATTATAACCAAATATTTGGTTAAAATGAACAAACGTTTATAATAAACTAAAATATTTGTCCTTTGACCGTTCATTATAAGCGAATTCTACTATTTATAAAAAAAATTAGTACCTTATAAGTGAGTCATAATCTGATGAAGCGCTTGGTCAAAACTTTGAAAAAAATCACACAACAAAGAAAAGTTTTCACTCTGAAAAATATGTATACTGAGTCAAAGATAAACCTTCGAGACGAATTATTCATGATTAAAAACAAAGGAAAATCCACAGACACAACCTAAGATATACTTTTTGTAACTATTATACCAAACTTCAAAATTTTAGTTGAAAAAAAATATTTTACAAAATAGAAAACTTCTAAAATTAAATTTCACTCTAGCTTTATGAGCTTAATTTCACTAAGGACCGAAGAAAAAACTTTGGGAAAGCACTAATTTTATCGCATTTATTCCGTGTATTTCCTTGATTATTCACCGTTAGGAAATTTTTCCTTAGTTCCTTATTTTTCTTGATTTGTTGAACCATATGTTTCTCTTGATCCCTCAGTTTTTGGTTTGAATTTTAATGTGCCTTTATATAGAAACCCATTAAGCGTCTTGCTGTTGTGAAACAGTATGAAAGTACCGTGGTAATTAAATTATAAATCTGCACAAATTATTTTATTTTATTTTATTAAGTATATATAATTTTAATTTATAATTATTGATTTAGATTATAGTTTATTTTATACTTGAACTTAACTTTAATATATTTTATTTTGGTATTTTATTTTTATTCTTAAATTTTAAATCGATCTCTCGAAATCTATACCAAGACTGATTAATTATCTGTACTCAAAAATATATTTGTAATCATAAATGTAATTGTATATTTGCAAATCAAATTTTGTAACCCAACACCAGTAAAAAAACTTAAAGCTACAGTTTAGGATTAGTAATTCATTACATCATCCCCCATGGTTTAAAATTATCCTAAGAAAATTTTATATAGAGGAATAATTCAAGATTATTCAAGATTAATCACTTAATAAACTAAGAAAAAAAAATTATAGTATTAAGCATAATTATAACAATTTAAGAATAACTATGTAATAACTTGAGTAATTATAATAAATTTAATAAACTATACACATGATTTGGTTAAATTCCTTTCGATATTTCCAACTATAAATGAGATCATTAACTTATAAACGGTTTTAATCGATTATTGTGAATTACCTTTATTTTTTTGTTAATTAATATTTCAGTATTGGTCTGTGATACGATACGTTTAACTTCAAATGGACCAAGCCAGAGTGGTGCAAATTTAGTAGTACGAACTTCGTTTTTTAACAGAACAAGATCACCAACTTGAAATTTTTTTATTCGTGTATTGTTATCGTAATATTCCTTTGATTTCAGTTTTTTATTAATAAGGTTTTCCCTTGCTTTTAGGAACGATTGTTGCATTCTGCTTTTAAGTTCTAACATATAATCATCATAGTTATATATTATTTCTGGTTCTCGTAGTAGTACAGTAGGAATCACAGGTTTCTATCCAAATAACAATTCGAATGGCATGTATTTCGTGGCGCTGTGTGGAGTTGAATTATAGGTAAAAATAGCATAAGGAAGCCAAATATCCCAATTGAGTGGGTCTGATTGTGTATAATGTCTTAAGTATTCTGTCCAGGTTCTATGTGATCGTTCTAACGCTCCATTTGTTTGTGGATGATAGGCTGTAGTGTTAATTTTTTTAATTTTGAGAAGTCTACATACGATTGTAAAGAGGTCACTCATAAAATTGGCTCCTTGATCAGATAAAATTTGCTGAGGCGTTCCAAAAACACAAATTATTTTTTCGACAAACACTCGGGCTACGGTATCAGCATTCTGGTTCGGTATAGGAAAAGCTAGAGAAAATTTTGTTAGGTCGTCTTGGACAGTAAGTATATATTTGTTTACTTGGTACGATACAGGAAGAGGACCAACTATATCTAAAAATAACTTTTCGAAAGCTTGCGAAGATGTTGTTGTTATTTGCATTGGAATCTTATTGAATTTACAACATTTGTTTTTTTGACACAATTCACAGGATTTAATAACTTTTCTGATACGTGAGTATAAATTGTTAAAAGTATAATATCGTTTGATTCGCTGGGCTGTTCGGAATACACCCTGATGTCCACCCAATGGTTTGGAATGGAATTCTTCAATTACCTTATCAATTTGAGAACCGTCCGTAAGATGTATTATTTTCGAGTTTGGTAGACCTACTTCAGAAGTGTTAACTTTTTGAAAATTTTCAGGTTTTGGTATAATTGTAGATTGTTGTTTGGATTTCGATCGAGTTATGACTTTAATATCATTATCAATTTCAAAAAGTTTCGGAGATTGATCAGTTCCAATCGCTATTCTGCTTAAAGCATCTGCATTTTGATTGAGATTTCCAGGTTTATGATAAACCTTATAGTCAAAATCTTCCAATCTAATGCGCCACCTCATTAACCGAGAAGAAGGATTTTTCAAATTACACAACCAAATTAATGGTTTATGGTCTGTAATTACAGAGAAATGACGACCATATACATATGGACGAAAATGTTCGCAAGCCCATACTATCGACAATAATTCCTTCTCTATCGTAGGGTAGTTAAGTTCTGCTTTATTTAGCACTCGACTAGCAAATCCAATTGGTAAATCAAAATCGTTTATGTTTTGGGAGAGAACCGCGCCGATTGCAATATCACTCGCGTCGGTTGTTATAGTAAAAGGTAAGGAAAAATCTGGATGCTGTAGAATCGGATGACTAAGCAAGCAATTTTTCAGTTTGGTGAAAGATTCGTCACAAAAAGCATTCCAAATAAAAGGTTGACCCTTTTTTAGTAAGCTTGTGAGTGGTTTTGATATTTCTGAAAATCTTTAAATAAATCGGCGGTAATAACCTACTAAACCAAGGAACGACTTCACTTCCTTTTGATTAGTTGGTTGAGGATATTTAAGTACTGCTTCAGTTTTCTTTTGATCTGGTCTGATTCCTTCTTCAGTGACAGTATGACCTAGATATATGATTTCTTTAGATAAGAATTGGCATTTCTCAAGATTAACTTTTAAATTATTAGTTTTTAAACAGTTAAAAACCGATTCTAGTTTATTTTTATGATCATCTAGATTAAAACCAGTCACTATAACGTCATCTAAATAAACCAGACACTTAATTCCGTTTCAACCACTTAGGATAGTATTCATAAAACGTTGGAACGTAGCAGGTGCACTTTTTAAACCGAAAGGCATTCTCTTAAACTGAAAATGTCCTAGGTGTGTATTAAAAGCTGTCTTCTCCTTGTCTTTAGGATCTAGTAGAATCTGATGATAACCCTTTGCAAGGTCTAGAGTGGAAAAATATTTAGATTTACCAAGATGATCCAGGATGTATGTGATGTTTGGTAGAGGAAATACGTCGTTTATCGTTACATCGTTAAGCTTCCGAAAATCTACTACGATTCTCCATTTCTTTTCAACATTGTCATTACATTTTTTAGGAACTATAATTAATGGAAAATTCCATGGACTTTTACTATGTTCAATTATGTCGTCTTGCAACATTTCCGATATTTGCTTGTTTATTTCAGTTTTTGAAGATTCTGGGAGACGATATTGTTTCACATATATTGGTTCAACGTCCTCTTTAGTTTTTATTTTATGTACTGTGATATCTGTTGCAGTAAGCTTATCACCAGGAACAAAGAAGATTTCATTGTACTTTCGACATAGATTAATAATTGAATTGCGTTCTTCTTGATTAAGATGGTCGATTTTGAGTAAAGATTCTATAGTTTGTAAACGATTGCTTAGAACATTTGACCAAGAATTTAACTTGAATACTTCAAATTCATCTAGTTTTTCTAGAAGCAAATTAAGATTTTCAATTTCGACTTCATAGTCGTTTGTATTTACGAGGCTTATAGTAACGAAGTTGTTTTGAGATTTGATAATAGAGTTAGCTATGAATACACCAGATACAATCTGACATGCTTCGCATACATAGTCAATCTCGTTCGGAATATCCAAATGAATTGAAGTGGTTTTTTCTGTACGAGCAGGAAGAAAAACTGAGGAATTAGATGTTAGTTTTAGTTGAACTGTAACATCATTAAATAGAAATTCAATATTATAATGAGAAAAGTCTATCTTACACTTGTATTTAGATAAAAAATCTTTTCCTATAATACCAGCACAAGAAATGGGAAACGAACTGGAAACAATTTGGAATGTATGATTTATAGATTGAGATTCTGATAGAATTATATTAGCTTCACAACTGGCTAATGTCTCTATTAAATGATTCGTAATACCTTTTAATTTGCATTTCCTGTTTGGATAGCAAAGTGTGTCGTCATTCAAGAAATTTCGTTTTATGACACTAATGTCAGCCTCAGTGTCTACTAGAAAGGAAAATGATGACGGGGTTAACACATCAAGCTTTAATTTAACGTATTTTTTATTTTGGTCTTGAGTCGTAAGATTAATTGAGAAGAGCTTGATATCAGAATTGTAAGAATTAGGAATGAATTCTGAATTAGATTTATGATTGAATGAATTTCGATTAAAGCTTGTTGACTCATATAGGATATTAGATTTATTTGGTAAATTGACATTTTTTTTATTTAAGGAACACTCTACGGTAAATTCTGGATCCGAACTGGAGTGTACGATGAAGTTAGTGGAACGGATCCCAAACCATTTCCCGCAGAAGAAGGAATTTCCTGCTTGGAGGCATCTCTTTATTTGTTTGAATTAGCAAATTGTCGTTTTCTGCAAACACTGATATGATGACCGGGTGCTTTGCAGTAAGCGCATATTAACGTTTTCTGAACTACCGCGATTTCAGGTTTTGACCGTCTTATTTCAGCGTATCTATTGAATGTCATTTTATTCGGTAAACTTCTATTATTGTTTTGATTATTCAGACCTGGATATCGATTATAACATTTTTCAGCCGAATGACCATTTCGTTTACATATTTGACACTTTATTAATACCTTGTTGGTTGACTCATTGACGTAAGTATTGCGTGTGCTTAAAGTTAGTTCTTCTTCGCACGCCTTATTCACTGAATCCTGCAGTGTAGTAAACCGGCAAGCCTTGATCAACGAGACCTTTTTGAAAAGCTTTAAGAGCTGTCTTTGAATTAAGATTTATAATTGATTTTGACGAAGCAGTGCCTTCACTAGCTATACATACTTCATTCAATTCAGAAAGTAGTTTATCGACTCTACTTGCGTATGTGGAAACATTTTCTTTTGATTGTTGCCTAATGTTAATGAGTTCAATTTGTAGTTGTTCTATGGATTTGGAACATTGAAATTTATTTTTTCACTCCTCTTTAAGTTCTTTCCATGTAGCATAGTCAGTATATTTCACGATATCGTACGCTTTATTTGACAGTTTGGTTTTAATTAAGTAAAGAAATTTGTCATGTTCTGTGTGCAATAAGTCATTATATACCATATCACAGCATAACAAAAATTTATGTAAACGTTCTGTGCTACCATCAAATTCAGGGATAAGTTTTAGAGCAAGTTCGAAGTTTAAAGTTGACATGGTTCTAAGCGATGATAGTTTTATATATCTATCTACTTGAGTTAAGTCGGTTGATTTAATATCGTCCTCGTCGGAATAATGGATTGTGTCTAAATTGACAAGAGATTTTGACCGTCTTTGAATTTTCTTTATGTTTCGACTTCGCAAAGTAATATAATGTGAATGATTCTTTAAGCTATTTAAGCTTTCGGTTGACATTGAATTTTAACTTGAGAATGATTTAGAAAACAACTGGCAGAAGAATGATGCGATAACAGTAGCATAATTAAATGAATGTAAATATTTTAAATTATTAAGATGCGTTCACAGTAATCACAATATTAATGAACAATAAACAATATGTATTGAAAACCGTAAAATAATTAAAACCGAGCTGATGCAATGGTCATACCATCGATTCACTTGTATTTAAGATCCAACAATGTTCGATGATAAGATTTGTATGATGAATTCGGAATTACAGCATGTGTTTTTTTTAACGTGAAGGAAAACTTTTAATTATTGATTACTAATCAATTGATAATTCGATGCGTTTTAACTATCATTATTATTAAGTTATTTATTAATTGTCTTTATGAATTTGTATTAGATTTATATCATTCACTTTATATTTCCAAACACATGTGCTTTTATATATTTTTCACTTGAATAACTGTCTATATCTTCACGAGGTTAATTAGCGGAATTTTCACACTGTAGATATTGCTGCTTAGAGCAATCCCTCCGCTGCCACCAATTTTCGTGTTGTGAAACAGTATGAAAGTACCGTGGTAATTAAATTATAAATCTGCACAAATTATTTTATTTTATTTTATTAAGTATATATAATTTTAATTTATAATTATTGATTTAGATTATAGTTTATTTTATACTTGAACTTAACTTTAATATATTTTATTTTGGTATTTTATTTTTATTCTTAAATTTTAAATCGATCTCTCGAAATCTATACCAAGACTGATTAATTATCTGTACTCAAAAATATATTTGTAATCATAAATGTAATTGTATATTTGCAAATCAAATTTTGTAACCCAACACCAGTAAAAAAACTTAAAGCTACAGTTTAGGATTAGTAATTCATTACATTGCAAACATTTAATTTACAAACATTTGAAGTTTACTCATTTTTCTCCCATTCATGCACAATTTTTACGCGAACCATTTATCTTTGATATTTCCTTTTAAATATTTATTCATCGTGAACTTGTTATCTGAAAATGTACGTTGAATGTAGTGGAACTAACTTATTGCACAGAATCATTTAATAAAAAAATATAAGAAAAAGAATACTTTTTGATGCCTGTCGAAAACATAATAAAAAAAACAAATTTTTCGTGTACATATATGCAACATATATTTAGTTCTAATTTAACCGCCTGTATGTTGCAAGAAATTTTCCAAATACAAAATAGCATAAATTTAGGAAAACAGTTTATACAGAGATCACACATACAGTCCATTTAAGGGGAAAAATTAAATAACAAAAACTAAAACAAAGGAATGAGTTATGAGACCACTTAAATCTTATAAAATGTATTTTAAATCTCGTACAACAATCAATTTCGAACAGATTGCATACATAAATAAGATAGAATTTCAAATGAGACACTATCAAATCGAAAGTTTTATTCGTCCAAAATTCGAAAAGCCTTAAGACAAAATTGATTTTCTGAAATGTTACCAATGCTTATCATCCCTTGTTCAAAATCCAATACGAATCTATTTCGTTTCATAAAATCCTCATCCACAATATCCGCAACCACCAGAACTTCATATCGAAAACTGTTGCTCCCGATTCGTATTGTAACCTCCTTTCCTTTACTAGCCGCACTGTCACCTGTCGCCGTTCGTAAGTTGAACCCTCCTATAGGTCGAACTCCATTTATGATAAAATTTGGCCACACAATGGCCCCGTGTCCAACGTTATCATACTGGATCGTCCCTCTACTTCGCCTCCTACCATTAAGCTATCACCACCTTTTGCTAATATGCAAATGGGGATGAAGTTTATGGAGCATTTGTGGAAGTCAGACTTTGCTTCTCAAAGCTGATTCTTACTCGTTTAACACCTTCGATGTTGTTTAGCGTTCCTCCTCGGCTGCTACTTTTCTTTCCTTCGATGGACTTCGGTACATCGGCACTAGTGTTCTCGCCATGTTGGTGGTCACGACTAAACTCTCGGCATTCCCTCGAGATGTGTCCTGTTTTATCACAAACCCAACGTCTGATTTTACTATTTCAATCCCGGAATCTCGTTGTCCGCCAGTTATCTGATGATTTGGTGTTACTTTCTGGTTTGTGACCGATTGCTTGTTTCAATCCTATACGACGTTCCTTGACTGCTGATTTGATGATGTTATTTGCAGTCTCGTTTGTAAGTGCACATAAGATGGTTTCCGCAAACGTTGAATTTAGAGACAATACTACTGCACGTCTCGTATTCGGATCCCGTATTCCATCGGTGGAACCATCGATCTTGGTTTACTCAGTATTATATTGAAAGTTAATGCAACAATCGATGTATGTACAAATTTCTTGTTCATCATATAATCGATGCCAGAGATGTACTAATTGACAATCTGGTATTGAATTTTAGGCTTTCGACATTCCAGAAAATCATATTTACCTTCAGGCCTTTTTGATTTTGGTAGAACCAAATTTTCGATTGAAAGTTGATGCGACAATCGATGTTTGTACAAATTTCATGTTAATCATATAATCGATGCCAGAGATGTTCTATTTGACAATCTGGTGTTGAAGTTTAGGCTTTGGAGGTTTTGTTATTATTTTGTGGAAATTTAAGGGGTCGTTTGTGGTTTGTTTGACGTTACTTTTGTTGCATAGCTTTTTCGCCTAAATGTTGTGTTATTTTGTATAAACACACACTTGTTCATATTTTGATATTTGTTATGTTCTTCACTTCAGTTACTCTGTACAAAATGATATCTATATTTTTATCATTTGTTACTTACCTCTGAACGGTGCATTCTTTCCTGAAAAAATTAATTATTATAAAACAAAATGAAGTTCGTTACAGATAAACAATAATTTATTTGCTCGGTTAAATGAAAATATATTTTTGGAATTCAGTTTGCTTGATGGAATATAAAAATATGCAGTAAGAATAAATAAATTAAATAAGATTCAACATATAATGAAATTAGTTTAGTTCCAACTAAATTTAGTTCAAATTCCTTTCAGCTTCATTAAAAATTTCCATAGAAATATAATAATTATTTAAATTTGTTTGGCGCAGAAAAGAAATTATTTGCATTGGTTAAAAAGTATCCAGCCACATCACGATTTCTTTTTTATAATTTTATATATTCTGTTATTAACACAACAACAATTTAGAATGTTTGTTTCCTGACATGTCTAGTATCTTAAAGGCTGTTTCCTGTTGCATCACATCAAGCAGAACTTAATGAATTTAACTCACTTAAAACTGATCCACGCATTCAACATCAATTTTCTCTAATATAAATATCATGGTCGATATTTGTACATAAATAATTATTTAAAACCACATAAACTACTCTTTGATTTAAATATTTTCAATACTGACGAGGCTAAACAATTTATTTATTTATTCATTGACGATACGTCGAAGCGCTTGACTCAAAGCTAACAATAGCGCAACTAAGCTAAATTCCATCGGGCGATGCTTGCCTATTCTTCCTCTTCATTATCAATTGTACCAAAAACTAAAATTCTGATATCTCCCCAAATGATCGTTTCATTGTTGATATGGTGATCAAGTTTTTTAAATTTTACTGAGGAAAACATGTTAAGTAGTATGGGTAGAATTAGATGCCAATTAGAGTTAGTTGGTAATTTGAATGACTTAATACAAAATAAAAATTCAGCGATTATAATTTTTGCAAATTTAGATAAAGATCTCTAACAAATTTTTGCTTATCAAAAGCTCTGTAAGCCATGTTTGCTATTTCGACCAGAGCAAATTCAGTACCATAACCTTTTCTTCCATATAAGAGCAAACAAAAATTTATTTTTTATTCTTAAAATAAAGTTAACGAGGATAAAAACTTTAATAATTTTGAAAGAAATCTAGTTGGCAACCGGATCAAGAACTAGATATCGATTCATCGAAGTTACTCGAGAAAGCAACCAAAATTTAGTACTATTATTTTCAATTAAATAATCATTTTTTTGAAAACTACGGATTGCAAAACACTCTTAGTGTACGAGTGTAATAAGAGCATTAAAATAATATAATAATATGTTGTGGATATATCTAATCTAAATCAAAGACATACAAAATTAATGAATTATGCTAATAACATAAAAATCTGCAAAAGACAAAACTTTACCATTTTATTCCACTTAACAACCAAAAACTTTACGAAAAGTGAAAATGATGAAAAACTTGTGGAGAGAATAAAAATTCGTACATAATAAATTCCAATTAAAATGTCATTTTACTTATGATCTATGGATTAAAGGACTCTATGGTGATTATTACAGTTATTTCATAATCTCTGCAAAAATAAAACATTTCAACATTATTCGAGTATATTTGCAAAGTAGTTTAACAAAAACAATTTTAAAAAATAAAACATTTCTATATTTATTTTATAAATTATTAAGATGAAAATATTCTGTAAATAAAACGAAAATGTAATTTCAAAGCAAAAAATTCGCAACATTATTTTCCATTTAATTTTATTTTTCTACATTTCGTTTGCTTTAGAAAATTTACGATGACAAAGTTTTTAAAGTAATGGCATTACTTTTTTATTATGTGCTTTTAGTAGCACTACTTTTTACGTAAGCACTCATTTGATTTTCCAAATAAATGATGACAGGTAAAGCTTAGTTGCGATTGGAGTTTTTGTTAATGGTGACATTTAAAAACGGTAAAATTACTGACCAGTTGATTTGATATTAATATTTCTTGTGTGTCAGTGTACTATGAATGGCATTTCAAAAATACCATAATAAGCTATAAGCTTTAGTTTATAATTTAATTAGCAAACATACTTTTCTAGGTTAACGCTTTACGAGAGCTAATGTATATTGTATTCAGTAAAGCAGCGGTTGTTTAGTTGATCTTTAAAAATGAATTTAAATTTCAAATATGTACCTATAACTTTTATTAAGTGAGGCTTATGTAAAAATTTGGTAAGAAAGTAAGTATATGGAGAATCATATACCCTGAAATACAAAAGTATAACTCCTATTTTAAATTAATTATTTTAATCGACCGTATTTTTATTATTTTTAATTGCCATAGCGCAATCTTAAGTATTTCAACTTTGTTTTTAATAGTTATCTTGTTTCGTAGTTGTATTTTCTATAAAACAAAAAACAATCTTCTCTCTTTGAATTTACTACGTAGAAATAATTTGCGAGAAATATTACTCACAATTGTTACGTACTCCTATGACGACAAATGACTTGAATCATTGAATGCGAATCGAAAATTTGTTTTTCTTTTATTTTACAATCTATTACTTTTAAAGACATTCAATAATTTTGTTTTATCTTTTTACCCTGCCCTTATTAATAATATTTTTTTGACTGATAAAACCTGACTTAGAATAACTTGCTACTATACATTTTTTTAGTATTGAGATTAAATTATGGATTTTAGAAAATTTAGACCTTTTAAGTTATATTGCGTAATTGTTCAGCTTGTTTGTACTCGTATAAATTGATAATCTGTCACTGGAATTTCTTATTTGGTCTCTTACTGTTGATAGATTTAGATCCCTATGAATTATATCATTGAAAATGAACTATAGTGCATATACTATGAATGGTACAAATTTAGATTAAAACGTGTTCAAATTTACTGAACGATTTTTAGACTATGAGTCTTTATCAGTTTGTCGTTTTGAATCCCAATTTCTTTCGTTTTATCCATACTGTCCGTTACGTCATGAAAGAGATTTTTCAAGATAAATATGTAAATAGTTTATTTCATCAGTTTGAAGTACATCATGGTTATTCATTTTTATTTCTACACATTTCAAACATGTAACGGTTATATTTAACTTCATTGTTCTTAATTGGGTCGTGTTAACAGTTATTATGAACTGTTTCTTAACAGATTTGATTGGTCTTTTTGTCTGAATTTTGCTGTTTGTAAAAAAAATTTAATACACACTAAATATTCTAAAGAAATCATGTGGTACTTTCAAAAGCTCATAACCATAAACGTAGCAGATCAATATTTTATCCTCCAAGGTCTCTTGTATTAGGTCAACTATTCTATATACTTTCACTACTGTTAATTGTTTTGATCATAATTCAAACTAATGGTTCGGTATTTATTCCATATCAAGCAAAATGGGCTGTAAACGTTTCAGTAATAGTTGTTCAAATAATTTAGAGATACATAAATCTTAATCCTTTTCAGAATTTTCTAGTTTATGGTATATACAACACAAAATGACGATGGATTGTATTTTTAGACTAACAGAAACCCATTAATTCTATACAATCAACTTCATAACTATTCCTTAGTTTTACTTACGACATGTCAAAAATAAGATTATCAACTCTTATCAGATGATACGTAGAAGATACTTTGTTTAATAAAACAAAATATCATGAATTGAGTTAAACAATATGGAATACGATCACTATATAGTTTTAGAATATCTTAAATCTATTAATAAAATGAATACTTTCGATGAGATATGTTGCTAAAACTAAATATGGAATCTCATTCTCAATATAAACCGATTGTAACGATATCTCCATTTGTTTTTAGTATCAATATTGATAGTTAGTTCTTTTTTAAGCCCGATTTCAATTATGAAAAATGACTGACAAAATAGTCAAAGTAGGATAAAAATATAATTTTTCTTAAAGTGCGAGAGAAATAAAAAACATTTTCAGTATAAAAAATTTCAAACTGTGGACAAGCGCGCGAATAAACTTCAATGAGCAAGTGATGAAATTCGCCAGTGGACCAAGCGATGGAAAATCAAACTTAATGAATTAAAATCTGCCCATGTCAACTTTACGAATAAATCATTGGTTAATCCGCCGACCATCAGCTTAAACGATGTGATGGTGCCGAACGTGAACTCTGCTAAATACTTGGGTATGACTCTGGATGTTAAACTTAAATGGAAAGAGCATGTGAAGAAGAAAAGAAAAGAGCTTGATCTTAAATATAGACAATTGTACTGGCTAATTGGGCGAAGGTCAAAATTAAGCATATGCAACAAAATACTGATTTAGTGATTTTCAATCAGGTTCTTAAGCCGATTTGGCTATATGGCATTCAGCTTTGGGGCTGTACTAAAAATACTAACATTAAACTTATACAAAACTTCCAGAATAAGGTACTTCGGAGTATAGTCAATGCACCCTGGTACATTCGTAATAGTGATTTGGAGATTCCAGATATAAAACTCGAAATAAAACGATTTGCATCGAAGCATGAATCAAGACTAATGGAACATGTCAATGCGGAAGCCTCTCGGCTTATACGACGTTAATCCTTGTGGAACATACCATTACCGTTTGCATCTCTACACTTCGCGAGTATTCTTTTCGTCGTATTTGCTTTGCTCCGCCTATTTCATTATTAATTTTTATTAACATGTGTTAACATTGATTACAGGGTAACCTCAAAACTACTGCTATAATTTTTGACTCTTTATTATCACAGGTGATATCTGTGGTTCGTCACAATATATTAATAATAATATATTTTTATGGTTCTTTTAATATATTGTTATTATTCGTGAACTTTTTGGTGATCTTTATTTCTTTGACAAATGATGTTATTTCCATATTAGTGATAATTTTGACATTTGGTTAAGATTCATGGTATTTTCACGTTATTCTAAGACAAGTACAATATTAAGACACTATATTTAGATTTTTTGGATGCTGGCTGTAGCCGTCATGATCCAGTCTAATAATAAAATATTTAAAGAGGACATATGATGGCTATAACCAAAGCGATCCTAAATAAAGAAGCCGCAATGATTGACCCTTTAAATTTATCGAGCTTATTTATGGGGTCTAGATTTTCATACACTCCATAAGAACTAATGTAAAATTGAAGATTTTTGGTTCAACTTTAATGAATGAAAAATACTGAAATCAAAAATAATTTTTATATCAAAATTTTAATCAAACATTTTCATATAACATATATGGGAATCAAATAAAAATACGAATTATTTTAATAGTTATGATAAAAAGAAAAACGGGTTGATTTATTTAATTTTTATGCATGTATATGTTATAATTGTATATGTTATAAAAATATATAAAACGAGATCAATGACGTATGAACTACGAAAAAGAAAAAATATATTTCAAATCTTGGATGAGAGATGGCACTTAATAGTTTTAATAATATAAATCTTATTTATTATTATTTTAAAGCATATTGTTAATGTTATAATCCAAAATACACAATTAAAATAACCAAACATATATATAGAAGTGAATACTTGAAAAAATATTTGAAATTTTTTATTTTCGTATAATTCTTATACTTCATGTGCTACGTACACGGTGGCATTATAAAAATCGTTACGGTTTTTAACAGTGTGAATTTTAAAAATAATTTGAAGTATTTGAATTGTTTTTTTTTATTAAAATGCATTTATTTAGATACAAACTATATTAAACAACAAAACGATACCTATAGCTTTGTACACAAAGTTCATTAGATGAATAACCGATAAAGTTCGATAAAATTGAAATTATCATCATGACTGTGAAGACGATTCACCTCAGTGGGATATTAAGCATATATGTATGGTTTTGTTGAGCATATTAATTTATTGTGTTGTCTGAATTCTATTTATAAGACGTTATCATGAGCATAGTTATGTAAGTCAAACCAATTTTTTGGCTGAAAATAATTTTTATCGACAGTTTTACACTTGCACGACTGTCTTCGTTCAAAAATAAGGCGGTTCAAAAATAGCTTCCTCTACATACACAATTTATATAAAAAAATCATAAATTCATTTTAACATTTTCTAATTTAAATTCTCATCACGAATTGGTCAACTTTCCACTTCAGTTGAATATGAAGCGTTTATGTGATTTAGTTAAACATAATCACCTAGTGTGTCAATAAGTATTGTTTTAAGATATTGCACGTCCGACAAATTTTTGGTTTGAAAAATAATAATTCTAAGTCTAACAGACAATGGATTTTAAAACTTATTTTAATTCCAAAACATTTATGAAAAAACCATTTTTTTTTTTCAAGAAACAAATTCTTTGAGATCTTCCATTTTTAAATAATAATTATAATATTTATTTAACATTACAACACATTGGTTGAAATTAAAATAACTGTCCAAAGTCCACCACCAAGCTCACCAAAATTCGGGAAATTCCAGAGTGACAAGCTCGAGGCTAGATTTGCACAAATTTTACAATCGGAAAATAAAAATTAAAATTATGTACTTAGCTTATTAAAGCTTACAAAATCATCGGTCGCGACACTCAACGTAAAAAGTAATTTTAATTTTTACGACGTAGTGCATGCTGAATATGAAGATTTATCTGGCATGTAGAAGCCACTGAAAAAATATCAGTTAACCCTGAAATTTTTCAGGTCTAACATATGTGTCTGGTTATGTTAGTAAAAAGGTGAGCGAAAAATAGAATTGTGATTTTTGTAAAGTAAAATTAGTCACTGCCAAAGATCTAGTTTTGAGTTAAATTCAGAAACGGCGCATTACTTAAAAGATTAAGATCGAGGAGGGTTATAGTATCCCACGTAATTTTTATCGGATTTATCGGAAATTGTACATATTGCGTGTTCGAAACATTGACATCGGACATATTTGTTAAATCGTTTTTAAATTCAAATCACTATCACCATTATTTGTATTTGGTAGTAAGTCTACCGAAAATGCCTTTGTAGATGAAATATGTACTGCATGCTTTGAAACATATTTTAATGTTATAAAACGTTATATTAAAGTTGGGTGCAATATTTTCTTGAATAATTATTGTAAATCCAAAATAACGTAATTCTATCTTCAGGACACCTTACAAAAAAGAGAAAAATGACAATATTTAAATAATTTAATTAATTTAGATTTCAGTTTTCTTTTCAAATATAAGCATTCAAATAACGATGAATTCGCCTATTTAAGTGGCGTATAAATTAGCTGGGCGAAATATTACTGGTCAGAAAGATTTGGACGATGCTAGAAGAATGATCAGATTAGAAGTCCTACTAAACTGGAGTTTACGAACTTTCACCAAGAACTTGCATTGATAATGTTCAAGAAGAAATCAAAAATCGTAAACAAAAGTATGTGGTAAAGACAAAAGTATCATTAAGCGTGGGACTATTAGAAAGTAGATAGTCAATTTCTCGATTTTTTTTACGCCTTAAAAAGTTGCAGTGTTTAATTTCACCAAACTCACCATTGAAAAATAATGTATTGAATTTTCAGTTTAATAATAAAAAATACGTGACTGGAAGACCGTCAATGCCGTAAAATTGAAATAATATATGAAAAAATCTGTCACTCGAATATCCGGGACTTTCGCTTGTTTCGTTAGAAAGTGACTAAATTGGAAAACATCATGAAAGCTTAACTGATTTTACGGTAGCTACATCAGCCGCTAAAGAAAGATTGGTAAAGAAACCTATAGTAACCATTATTTTCCCGTTTACATTTAGAAAGTGTTGTTAAGTGTTAAATAAATATATTAGCTCAAACGAAACATGTTCCAAACAGTGATTTTATTCGATCATCATTTTATTTTTTGGCTCTCCCCAATGAAAAACTGAATACATGGAAACAATAAGCTCTTTCACTAAAACCTCCGTTTATGTTAGAGGATCCACTTTGACCTTATCTTTCTTATGTATATATGTTATTATATTTTGATAGTTTAAATGAACCGGAAAAATTTTAATTGCGAACTAAAGTCCGAAAGTTAGCTCAATTTTACTTAGATAAATTGCCAATTTGATTAATTTAGTCACAAATGCCTTAGCTATAGGATCAATCCAATGTGATTTGGTTGATCTCCCTGATGGTTGTTTTGCGAAAATATACGAAGGAGCAATAACAACATTATAAGTTTATGTATGGTAGCATTCTAGTATGTTTATGTTATTGATAAGTAGCTATGTACAATAATACTTATATTACTCTGTCATATCGTTTAATACCTTTTAATGAACAATTGTATAAAACACTGAATTTATATAATCTTATCCTCTTTAACTAATTGCATCATAATCTACACTTTTACCTACAGGTTATAAGACCACAAATATCTTTAAGTTTTATCGTATTTTTTGCTTTACAAATCCAAGGTTTCGAATTTACTTTAAATATATCGCCTAACAGTTGCCTCTAGAGTAATGCTTGTAGTTTTATAAACAGTGAAACTTATTTCCAACATGTTTGACAATAAAAAAAACAGATATAGTTTACCAAAGTTACAATATAATAACAGCTTTAAAAACAAGTCGTAGGTGTTGTAAAAAATGTATTCAACCTTTTAATTTTATTTTATTATAGCTGAATAACACAATAATGACAGCAAAAATGTTAGTTGTACACGTTTAAAACTAAAAGTTGACAACTTGATAAATTGATGATTGGTGTGGCATTAAATGTATAACTTAAAAAAAATTGATTTTTCCGGATATTTTCATTTCAGTCATGTTGACCTGAATTTTTTGCAACAACAAAAATATCATATTGGATATGTCCTGCTACCACAAATACTTATATGACGGGTTAAACTATATAAATAACTACACTATTGTTCTATTGTTACACTACCTATATGTATGTATAATGTACATACTCGTAACTCGAGTACTGTCTGCCTTAATCGTAATAAATTTTTGATGTGTCATGTTGTTTCTGTTATATATGTATATGTATACATATATACTGTTTGATTTTTATTTGCACCAAAAAATATCATTTTTTACTGTGCCTGGTGAATTCATTTGATCTGATGTGATATAAATTTGATTGTTGAACAGTCGTCCTATTTTGCAATGAAAATGAATAATTTGAATTTTTTAAAATCAATTTTAAATTGTTTATACATGATTTTGGTTTTGGTCGTATGGCGATAAAGCTCCAATTTCATATATTTTTAAACATTCACCATTTATATGGGATATTTATGTTTATGGCATTTACAACCACTAAATATAATATTTAAGGAAGCACTGGTACACATTACTGTTAATATAAACCACGTACTATAATTAATGCAAAACGAATGTGTGTTTTAATTAATTGATTTGTATCATAAACTTTATAGAATAAAGATATCCAACAGCAATTATCTTTAAAACGGAACAGTTTACCTTATAATTTACTTTTGATAATCTTAATCCGGTATTTTTCTATAAAGACTATATATTTAAATATTTTAAGAAAATTATAAGAGTAACCCTTTTTCAAGTTTTAAATAAGATAAATAAATCCTTTCGAAAGATCAATTTAACCTTTTATAGTTTACAAAAAAGTTTCAATTTGTCTTTAGAACTTCTGTATTTGTGTATAAAAAGCTCACTACATGTGTATCTGTCTTCAAAAGAAAGGGTTAAATTTGTTTCATAAGAAACCAAAAAATTAAATTTAAATTAAATTTAACAGAAAAAATACGTACATATGCATACATACTAACACAAGAAGAAAACTGAAATACGAGTATGTTTAAAATTAAAAATGGATATAACATACGAGTACATAAAAATTGAAATTCAAATCACATTTTATTTAAAATATTTGAGCAGAGAAAAAGAAAATTTAGAAACAAAAAGGATATTCTCGTACATAGTCTTATTTAAAATCCTTTTTTATGGTTTCGTTCTTCTTTTAATCCACTCATGCTGAACATTTTTTCTTTTTGGTATTCTCGATTGAATCTTCAATTTTCAGTTTGTGTTTTAGAACTTGTATATATAGCAAAGAAAAACAAAACATATTTCTAAGAAATGTCATATGTTTTGTTGGTAAAATTATAAAACATAAATATTACTTGTATAGTGTAAACTGTATACCTATATAGTGTTTACGTTTCTCCGATCATCAATCCAATATTCCAAAAAAACCAATCGTTTAGCAAACAAACTAGGTTTTTCTAATTAGATCAAGTTTATCCAATCTTGATTATATATTCATACTTCGACAACATCTACACCGAATTTCTGTTACAAAAAATGTTTACGGTATTTTTTAACGGTTTTCACAGGGTATTATTTGCCCGTACCGTGTCAACAATCTGACTCCATCGGTTTCGATTACGAGGCAGCTCTTCATATTGTTTAAACAATTAGAAGATGCCAGATCACTCTCCACGCCGTGCAGCCATCGTCGCCGACAGCGATCTCTTCGCCTACCAAAAAGTGACTATCCTTTAAAAGATCGTTGTATCATTCGGTTCGAATCAGCATACAGAACGTGACCGAGCCAGAATGCTTGCTGTTCTTTGATTTCATATACGATATCAGGAACTCGCATTAAATTCCTGTATTCGTGATTGAAAAGAACACGGTGTGTGCCATATGTTACACGCATAATTCTGCTCTCGATTGTTATATTTATCTGCCTACAATTGATCTACATTACGTTTGTATAAATTATTGTCGTTTGCGTTCGATTGTTCGATGTGTGTAACCAAATCGATCGTGATTGAATAACATAAAGGTATGTTTAGTATAACCTGTAGAAATTTGATTTCAACCTGTTTCAGAATATTAATAGTAATTTTGTTCGTCAACTTTTATGTTACTGTTTCTGTAAAAAGAAAACTGATTTTTGTTCTATTACTAGCTTGTGGTCGGATAAGGTTAAACGAAAGTTGGTCGGAGCTTTATTTATTTTCTTTGAACAGCTGTTTGGGCTACCTGAGACTTAGCATATGTGGTATGAATCTATTGTTTGATTAACCGGACTGGCTTGTTTGTGTGGGAGGTTAAATGGCGTACTAAAGGCGGTTTCTACAGTTGGTTTCTGTGATTTATTAATCCGTTTAAGAACTTTTTCACTGGGAAGGATGATGTGTCCTCGGGTATCTAGTTTGATGCTTTTCGTGGTCCAAGAGTTTGATAGCAAATATACCTAGGATCGCCGTTGAGCCCCACGCTAACATCGCGGACGCTTGGTGACTTTCATTTATTGAAATAAAATACAAAATCGAATATTTGTGATCATAATGTGGAAATAAGACTGATGGACTCTTTTATGATTTGAAGGCAAAGATAAAGACACATAGCTCACGCAGTTGATCAAAGAAATAACGTTACAATTTGTCTCTCTAGCGATAAGACATATTTTGTTTATTTTTGACGAAGCCGTTCAGCCAAAAATGCGCTATATGATTTTGCGATAAAATTAGTCATCTTCTTTAAAAATTTCCAGAGTTCAATCCGAGAATGTAAGTTGCGTCATATGATCGAATGGCTTAAGCTCTTATGTTAACTGGGTCTTATAAGATTTTTCGCAAAGTGTGGTCTGCGCGATGCCCAATTCTTGATAACACCGTGGCATTCGTTTCCATCTGTTCTTTTTTGGCAAACGCTTGAACAACTGCAATATTCTCGACACTAATTCGAAGGGCAACACTCGTGCTATTCATTTTGCGCTAATATCTTGTCGTTCGTTTAAACATAATTGATTTTCTTTTTATGTTGGAAATTTACTTCCAAAACAATTGGTTCGAAAATGCAAAAAAATGTTCAAAATTTAGTCAAACTCGAGACTTACATCCAACGGTATCAAGAAATTTGTGTATGAAGTGGAGAAATTTGTGATACGGGCGATCTAGTCGACAATTTAACGCGTACCCGTGCTCGTCGTGTTCGTTCAGCTGAAAATATTTCCACGGGGGCCGAAAATTTGCGCCAAAACATCCGCCAATTTTCCATGCTACGGAATCTGCGTAAAGATCTTGGTGTGTAGTCTTAAACAGTTTTAATTCCAGTAATTGAAGCCTCATGACCATTCACTTCGCTATCGATTCGCTGTGTGGGTCTGCGACAAACTCCAAATTGATGATGATTTTGACCAAACAATTATCTTTTCGGACGAAGCGCATTTCCATCTCGGTGGGTTCGTAAACAAACAAAATTGTCACATTTAGGGATCGACAAATCCGCAAGGATGTGTGAAGAAGCCAATGCATCTATTGCGTCTTACCGTTTGTTGCAGTTTGTGGCATTATTGGGCCGTATTTCAACGAAGATGAAGTCGGTGTGACCGTTACTGTCAACGGAATCAACTACCGCCATATGTTAACATGTTTTTTGTGCCATATCTTGAAGATATTGGTTTAAACGACCTTTGGTTCCAACAAGATTGTTCGCCATGTTACACATCGGGTGTTACAATAGTGAAACTGCATCAACAATTCAAACATATCCGTTGGAATGGTGGCGTGAATTGCACGATAGGTCGCTGTGACGCGTTTAGAATTTTTATTTGTGACGCATTCATTGCACAGCCAATATTGAAGCAACCATTGCCGAACCGATACGCTCACAATCCAAAATGTGCGCAGTAATTGGCCCGACCGAATGAATTATTCTAAGGCCAGTCACGGCTCTAGTGCTTATGAAATTATTTTCCATAAATATATATATATATATATATATATATATATATATATATATATATATATATATATATATATATATATATATATATATATATATATATATATGTTGTGGATACCTAAACTTTCAAACCAGAGTTGGTGCTTCTATTATTTTATATTTTTAGCGAATAGCGCGAATTTGTTTCTGTAAGAAAATTTTGTATTTTAAATTTAGTCTAAATCGAACCACCGTGATATTAATAACCAACGAATAATAAAAATATACATATATTATATAAACAGTGATTTAATTATATAAACAGTGATTTTATTAATTGACCGGATTAATTTGGAAACGATTTGAATACCGCATTGAGATATTTTGGACCCTTTGCCTTACACGAGAATTCATATACACTTCATTTTTGGTGCTATATTCTGGTTTGAAATAAATTTCTTCAGTGCATTGAACTCTGGATTGAACCTCATACAGTGAATCTTGCTGGTTTAACACTGCGAATCAACCAGATCAACAGAGCGTCAACAAAGTACTTTGCCAACTGTACATTGGTCCTTCGAGCCTGATTTTTTCGTATCAGAATTTTGGCGTCAACTTGCGCTTGGGTAGTAAAAACCTGAAGTGAAATTAAATTATGAATCATCATAATGGCAGAGATTCAAGCATTAAAACGCATCTTCAAAAATCTAGAAAATTTCCTAACTGAGACAGAAGATTTCACAGCCGACGCACGAGGTAGTGAAATTAAAACTTATTTGGCGCTCCTAGAGACTGAGTGGAAAGAGTTTCAATTGCTTGAACGATCTTTAAAGAGCAAATTTGATGACGCGCATATTAAAAAAATGGATGGAATCGAAGAGGCACACTCCACGTTAATGCGAAGATTGATAAGATTGGAAAAGCAGCAGGAAGAAAGAAATGCTAACCAGGGTAATCACACAGTAGAAGAATTGATATTAAATAGGGGCCAATTTTTGCAAGAAATCGCTTCAATGAATAAACTTGAAGGTGAAGTCCGCTTACCTCGAGTTAATATTCCAGATTTTAGTGGAAATTATGCTGATTTTCCGTCGTTCCGGGATCTGTTTGAGAACTCAGTTCATAATAACGAACGGATTTCTAAGGTACACAAGTTGCAATATCTCAAAAGCTTACTTAAAGGAGATGCGTATACTTTAATTAAGCATCTCACAGTGACTGATGCTAATTATGACGAAGCTTGGCAGAAGGTAAGGGCGAGATATGATAAACGAAACCATTTTTTTTTTTTTTTTTTTTTTGTTTAAGAAATCTATATTTCTGTATAATATTACAACTAATCTCAGTGATTATCTAGTAAATGTTTTGTATTTTTAAGCAGTGTAGCATCTTATGGGATGAGAAAAATCGGTTCATCCCATTTCGTCCAGTCCTTTGATTTCAGTAGTTCAGGGAACCACTAATTCTAAAGGCTTTGTTCTTTTTAGGCGCTTTGGTCCATTGGTGTGATCCAGTAGGTTCCGCAGCTCCTCGTTGTCATGTTGCTGCAGTCGCAGTACATGACTCCTTGCAAGCTTAATTATTTCATCACTGACGTATTCCATGTTAAGGGCTCGATGGAAGTTGTCATACCATGGAGCATTGACAATGCTACGTAGTACTTTATTTTGAAATGTTTGTATGATCTTAACTGTAGTTTTCTTTGCACATCCCCAAAGTTGAATGCCGTATGTCCAGATAGGTTTAAGGATTTGTTTATATAATAGTAGTTTGTTTTGCGTTGTCAGCTCAGAGTTACTTCCAATAAGCCACTGCATTTTTCTGAATTTAAAATTCAATTCTTGTCTTTTCTTTTTAACATGTGCTTTCCACCTAAGCTTAGTGTCTAGTGTCATGCCAAGGTATTTCGCATTGTCTGAGTAAGGAATTTGTTGAAAATTCAGTCTAATCGGGATGTATTCTACTTTCTTGTTGGTGAAGTTGATGTGTGTTGATTTTGATTCGTTTAGCATTATTCTCCAAGTTTTTGTCCAAGTGTTTACTGTATTAACAGCATTTTGTAGTTTCCGTGTTGACTCGAAAATACTAATATCAGTAGTCATAATTGCAGTGTCATCAGCAAAAGTCCCTATTCTGGCTTCTGCTATATTTGGTAAATCATTTGTATACAGAAGGTATAACACAGGGCCAAGCACACTACCTTGTGGGACTCCTGCCAATATTTTCTTTAGTTTTGAGTACTCTTCTTCTTGTCTCACTCGAAAATAACGGTCATTTATGTATGACTTAAGCAATTCAAAATGTTGTTTTGGTAGATCTCGTTGAAGCTTAAATTCCAGACCATGGTGCCAAACCTTATCAAATGCTTGGGCTACGTCTAGGAATACTGCTGAACATACCTTCTTCTCTTCCAACGCCTCTTCAATCGTATCAGTGATTCTATGTACCTGTTCTATTGTTGAGCGGCCTTCTCGAAACCCAAACTGATGTGGTGGTATAAGTTTCCTAGTCTCTATAATTGGCTTGAGTCTCTTCAGAAACAATCTTTCGAAAATTTTTGATGTGGTTGTTAATAAAGAGATTGGCCTGTATGATGTTTTGTCATTTAACGGTTTATTAGGCTTAGCAATCATTATTATTTCGGCTACTTTCCACTGTCTCGGAACATAACTTTGTCTAAAGACAGCATTGATTATGTGCTGTAGCTTCCGTAGTGCTTTTTCTGGTAGTGCTTTGATTATTTTTGCTGTTATCAGGTCGTAACCAGGAGCCTTTTTATCTTTAAGATTTTTTACTTCTTCTTTGATTTCTTTCACAGTGACTGGTAGGAGAGGTACCTCGTCTATTTTGTTGACCGGTGTTAAATATTCATTCTCTACCTGCCCAGTTGGTGGTTTGAAGGTAATTTCTAGGTGTTCGGCAAAAAGATCAGCTTTTTGTTTATCGCTGCGAGCCCAGGTTCCATCAGCTTTTTTTATGGGTGGCACTTGCAGTTTAGGTCTTTTTAGACTTTTAGTGGCCTTCCACAACGAATAGTCCGTGTCAGATTTACCTGTCAGGTTACTTAGAAAGCAAGCTACTGACTCATTCTTGATCTCTTTTATAAGCAGTTTAAGTTTGTTGCACAGATTATTTAGGATTGTTTTATCTTCAGGAGCTCTAGTTCTCTGCCAAGTCTTGCGAACTCGTCTTTTTTCGTTAACCAAGTCTCTCACTTCAACTGGGTAGCTTATACTTTTCTGTATTATATCATGCTGGATGGGAGTACTTTCCCATGCCGCTTTCTGTATACTTTCAATGAGATTTTCCAGCTCTTCTTCTATCATATGATCGTTCGAGATCGGCACCTGTAGATTGACGCTTTCTTCGACTAGCTGGCGAAAGTATTCCCAGTTTGTTTTGTTATTTGTTAGTCTTGGAGGGCTTGCTTTCCTTATTGCCGTGGAACTTATTGTCATTAAGACTGGAGAGTGATCCGATGATAGTCCTTCTTCATTTTCAACTACTAGGTAATTTTCGGAGATACCTCTGGATATATAGAAGTCTAGAAGATCAGGAATTTTATTTACGTCTGTAGGCCAGTAGGTTGGCTTTCTACTGGAGTGGAACTCACATTTTAATATTCTGCCTGCTTCAAATAGCTCTCTTCCTTTGGGAGTAGTTCGATTTGATCCCCAAAATATATTTTTTGCATTAAAATCGCCTCCAATAATGAAATTTTTACCAAGCGATTTAAAAAGTTTGATGTAGTCTTCCTTTTTTGGGTTATATCTGGGTGGACAGTAGATTGCTGATATAGTGTAGCTCTTGTAGTTTTTGGTTTCAATAGAAACAGTTGCTACTTGCATAGCTTCTTCCTCTATTTTAAGTTCTTCTTGATGTTTAATATTTTCCTTGATGAAGATTGCTGTTCCGCCTCTAGCTCTTTCTGCTGGGTGAAGAGCTTGATAGCACTGGTATCCACGAATTTTGAAATACGAGATTCTAGTAGAGTGACTTTCTGAGATTAGGCATATATCAATGTTTTTTGTGTTTAAAAATACTTCTAATTCTGAAATGCGTTGCGCAAGACCATTTGCATTCCAGGTAGCAATTCTTAAATAGTGTGTCATTATGTTTTCTTGTTTAATTTGAATGGATTAGAATTAAGGTAGTCAATGATTTCTCTAGTTTTACCTGTCGCGTCTGTTATTTTTTTATTTTGGTTCATCGATGTATTTTCTAGTGTTTCTAGTCGTTTTTCTTGTTGTTTTAGTAGCTCACTCATAGATTCTAGTCGTTGATCTTGCGTCGCCAGATGAGAATTTATAGTGGTTAACTTCTGCAGTATTTCTTGCAGGACATGATTTTCCTGACTGGGTCCTTTCTTGACATTTTCCGTTTGGCCAGCCATTTGGGCATATGTCGTGCCTTCTCTAACTTTCGCGCTATTAAGAGGGATTTGGTTTGGATAGGATGGCGTCCTAGGTTGAGAACTAAGAGTTCTGATATTCTCTGTTGGATTTTTTTTACTATTTCTCATTCTTTGCAGCTGTTTGGCAACTTCACAGCCTCTGTAATTTGCTGGGTGGTGATTCCCACAGTGTATACATTTCGCTGGATCGCTTCTACTTTTGTTGCATTCTTTTGATGGATGTTTCCCAGCGCACTTTACACATCTAGGCTCCCTATTGCAGTATTTTCGAGTATGGTTATATGCCTGACAGTTGTGGCACTGTGGAATTCTACTGCTGTTCTTTTTTAATGTCTCAATTTTGACTTTCATGTTCAAGATTGCTTTGATTCCATATATCTTATCAATGCTCTCGGTGTTGTTAAATGTTAGCATGAATAGGGGTAGGCCGATTTTGGTTGTTACTCTTTCATCGTTTGAGTTTTTGGTAACCTTTTTCTTCAGAATGTTTACAGCATTTATGATTTTGAATCCTTTCTGACTAAGTTCCTCAATTATTTCATCAGTTGGGCATGTATGATGTAGTCCTCTGGCCATAACTTTGATTTGTTGCTCTGCTTTGTTTTCATACGTGAACCATTCAATGTTTTGAGCACTAATTGCATTTGCTAACATTCTGTAGGTTTCTGGATCAACTGCATTTACTTTCCAAACATTATTATTCAGTGCAGTGACCTTATATTTGTCGTTTGGCACTATTTTGACTATTTGTTTAATTGTTTCGTACTCACTAACATTAGGAATATTAATGGGTGGAGGTGGTATCTCTTTCTTCATTGGTTCATTTAACTCTGCTTTTTTTTGTTGAGACACGTTAGATGTGCTAGCTGTTTGGAGTTGTACATTCTTCTGTAGATTAACTAAGTCCTTGCGTGGCTGACCAGATTGGTTTATCGGTGGTTTTCTTACGCCTTGTATTGATTGTTCCACCTCAGGCGAGGATTCTGCTTTCCTTTTTTTATTTTGGCGTTTAGTTTTAACAATTTGTTTGCGTATAAAACTCGTTTCATATGCCAATTCATCGTCATCTGTTTCATAGACGACTATAGCATTTTGGGTTTCATTTACTTGTTTCTTCTCACTTTTAATTACAGCAATTTCTTCTTTAAGCTGTTGAACCTCTTTAAAGAGTTGACCATTGAGTTGCATTAAGTTTTCTAGTGATTTTTTTAAACCAGCGTTTTCTCTAGTGACATCGTAGAGGTTTTCTTGGCTCACGCTTTCCATGCGATCCACACTAGGTTGAGATATCATATTTGGTATTTGGTCTGATGGCTTACGAAGTTCTTCGTTTTCTTTATCGTGGCTACTTATTGACGATGTTGGTGATCTCGATAATTTGGAGCTACGTCCAAATGGATTTACATTATTTGACTTGGTCGAATTACGAAACCATGTAGTTCAAACTTTATTAAAGCGATTTTTGGACCAACCGAGCATACAACAATGTTGCGCGAAATCAATTCGTAATTTATCGGACGTATCAGATGAAATTATACGAGGCTTGAAGGTACTGGGTGAGGAAGCTGAAGGTCGTGATTCATGGCTTGTATATCTTTTAGTCAATAAATTGGACAACGATTCAAAGGAAACTTGGGCTCATGAAGTCACAGAGAAAGATTTCCCAAGTTTTGACCAATTATTGGCGTTTTTAAATAAAAGAAGCGATGCTTTAGAAAGCCTAAGCTCCATGTAACAAAAAAGAACCTATTCAATCAAACGAGTAAATTCAATGGTGTCACATGTAACTAAACTTTCGTGTCCGTTATGTTCGGGAGAGCATTATTTGTGGAGATGTGAAAAATATTTGCAGTTACCAATTGCTGAGCGAAAACAACTGGTAGCGGAAAAGAAGTTTTGCTTTAACTGTTTATCTTCTTCTCATCAATCGGTTGTATGCCGATCGAAGTATAAATGCGGTAAATGTGGTCGAAAACATCATATAACCTTGCATTCTGAAGAATCGCTTGGTGCAACTAGCGGAGAATCATTAAGCGGTAACATATTAAACATATCTGAGATGAGTGCAGTTACTGATATTAAGGCAAATACGGTGAACATACCAAAATTCCAATCTTTGCTTCCAACCGCGATAGTGGAAGTAGCTGATCTGTTTGGTAAAGGGCGGCAATGCAAAATTTTATTAGATTCGGGGTCACAAGCCTCATTTATAACAGAGGCATGCATGCAACGTTTAAAACTCCCTAGATCAAAGGCGCGCATTGTGATAACGGGTCTAACGTCAGGAAAGGCGACTACAAGAGGGATGGCATCTATCAAAGTGAATTCGGTGCATTCTTCATTGGATATTATGCAAATTGACGTACTTATAATAGATCAACTACCAAATAGACTGCCAAGTTTTAACTTTCAATGCAGAGATTATGGTTTTCTCAATGATTTAAAATTAGCTGATCCTAAATATAATCAAGTTGGACCAGTGGATATTTTGATTGGTGCTGATAGATTCTTCCACGTACTGAGAATTGGGCAGCTAACCAATTCGGACGAGACTTTGATTGCGCAACGGACAATGTTTGGATGGATTATATCTGGCATAACCAACAGAGATAGTGTGGTGACAAGTGGGACAATACAAGTCAATAATTATACTCTTAATTTGCAAATAGATGTCGATATCAATAACACCCTGAAACGTTTTTTCGAGCAAGAAGAGATACCCGATGTTCATATTTTGGATCCGGAGGAAGCTGAGTGTGAAGAATATTATAAAGCTACACACCAAAGAAATGACGATGGGCCGTATATAGTGGCAATCCCATTCAAGCAAAATGCTGCTCAGTTGGGTAACTCGGTGAATGCAGCTAAGCGGAGATTTTTAGCATTAGAAAGAAAGCTGCAAGCTAATCAATCACTTAAAGATGAATACACTAAATTTGTTAATGATTATATCGATCGGGGATATTTGGAACCTATAGAAGCAGTTGAACAGACTATCGATGACTCAAAATGTTTTTATTTGCCCCATCACTGTGTGTTAAAGGAATCTAGTGAAACTACTAAACTGCGAGTGGTATTTGATGGTTCGGCGAAATCTTCAACGGGAATCTCACTAAATGACACAATGTTAATCGGTCCAACCATACAACCAACCTTATGGACCATTGTAATGCGATTCCGTAACTATAAAATAGCATTGACAGGGGACATTGAGAAAATGTATAATCAAGTTCTGGTTCGTGAAAGTGACACTCAATTTCAGCGAATTTTGTGGCGAAATAAAGTGACTGATGAGCTAAAGCACTACAAATTAAAAACAGTTACTTTCGGATTAGCTAGTTCTTCATTTTTGGCTATTAGAACTTTACATCAAATTGCATATGATAATCAACAAGACTATCCAGATATAATTCCACGGGTACTGAATGATTTCTATGTTGATGATTTCATCTCAGGAGGAGATACCATGGAAAAAGTGAAACACCTAAAAGAAAAAATGAACCAATTATTGAGAACTGGCGGGTTTAATTTAAGAAAGTGGAAGTCAAATTTATCTGATATTACGGCGGAAGAAGATACAGATGAAATTTCGATGTTCCACAATTCAACGGAGAAGAAAATTCTAGGTCTTCAATGGAATGCTCTAGAAGATGTATTTGTTTTTCAATTAAATTTAGAAAGCAACGGAGAACCCACAAAAAGACAAGTGATTTCGGAATACTCCAGAGTTTTTGATCCGCTTGGTTGGTTGTCTCCATCGATCATACTGATGAAGATTATTTTCCAGAATCTATGGTTAATGAAATTAGGCTGGGATGATCCACTACCAGACAGCTTAGCAAACATCTACAAACAAATTAAAAACGATTTAAAATCTTTAGAACATATAAAAATTAAGAGATATATTCCACAGGACGGCCAAATAGAGTTGCATGGGTTTTCAGATGCAAGTGAGAAAGCATACAGTGCCGTAGTATATTGCCGAACACTACATGAAAACGGAGCAGTTACGGTGAGTCTGATGGCATCAAAAACCAAAGTGGCGCCCATTAAACAGTTATCTTTACCAAGACTCAAGCTATGTGGAGCACATTTGCTAACCAAACTTCTAACGCTGGTTAAAGAGGCCATCAAGTATCCAGTGAAATGCTACGGGTGGACGGATTCTTTTATTGTTTTGATGTGGTTGTTCAGCTACCCATCAAGATGGAAAACTTTTGTAGCAAATCGTACGACAGAGATTGTAAGCCAATTACCGAGGAATTATTGGAACCATGTACGATCAGAGCAGAACCCAGCGGATTGCGCTTCTAGAGGGATACTTCCATCAAAGCTTATCAATTTATTGATATAGTGGAACGGTCCAGAGTGGTTGAAAGATCCTGAATTTACGTTTACTTCTCAAGATGCGATATATGACCACGGGGAACATTTAGCTGAAGAACGAAAAAAGGCAAAACTCTTAGTGCTCAATGCTCAAAACGAGGAGCATGCTATCGACCTATTAATAAACAGGATCTCGTCTTATTCTAAGCTTTTAAGAATCTTAGCAAATTACGATTCTTTAGGAATTTACGTATGACTGCGAGTGATAGAATGTCCGGATTTCTTACTGTGAACGAAATTCGAACAGCTAGAGACACTATTTTGAAGCATGTGCAGCGGGAATCTTTCAAAGAAGAAATAAATTGCTTGCAGAGAGGAAAACTTATTCAAAGAAGCAGCGACATTTTATCTTTGGCACCATTTATTGATGCAAATGGTATTTTGCGAGATGGTGGTAGACTTAAACACCTAGAGTGCCAATATGATTTCAAGCATCCCATAATTCTACCAAAGGGCCATACATTAAGCCGAATTTTAATCACACACATACATAAGCGAAACTTACATCCTGGTATAACTTTAACATTACACTTAACGAGGCAGCAATTTTGGATAGTTGGAGGCAGAAGTGCAATCAGAAAAGTTGTGAACAAGTGTGTAATATGCTTCAAAACCAACGCGAAGACATCCAAGCAGTTAATGGGAGATTTACCAATATCAAGGATACAGACAGCTCGACCATTTACTTCGTGTGGTGTTGATTATGCGGGACCTATACAGTTAGCTTCGAAAAGAGGAAGAGGCGCACGATTGACAAAGGGATATATAGCCTTATTTATTTGTATGGTGACGAAGGCTATTCACATCGAAGTAGTTAGTGACCTGTCCACTGATGCTTTTATAGCGGCGCTCAAACGATTTGTAGCGAGACGAGGAGCTCCATATAGCATATATAGTGACAACGGTTCTAATTTTGTTGGGGCCAAACGAAAGCTGAATGAAGTATATCGTTTAATATCAAACAATAATTATAACTCTCTCGTTGCAGAATTTTTAACAAAATATGAGGTACAATGGCATTTTATACCACCTGCGTCACCTCATTTTGGTGGGCTTTGGGAGGCAGCGGTGAAATCGGTGAAAACCCATCTTTCAAAATGCGCATCAAACACTAATTTGACTTTCGAAGAAATGGCCACTTTGCTAAGTCAAATTGAGGCAATACTAAATTCAAGGCCATTATATGCAATAGCAGATGATGACGCATCCAGTGATGTCTTAACACCTGCACATTTTTTAATAGGCTCTGCGAATTTCTACCTACCTGAGGAAGAGATCAGTGAAAGTATACCAGCTGGAAGACTAACGAGATGGCAACATATTCAACAGCGCGTTCAGTCATTCTGGAACAAATTTAGAGTATAATACCTGCATAATCTCCAGCAGAGAACGAAATGGCATAAATCACAGGAAAACTTTAAAGTCGGGGATGTCGTACTGATCAAGGAAGAAAATTTACCTTCCTACAAATGGGCATTAGGTAAAGTGGTTCAATTGCATCCGGATCAGTAAGGGAGAGTTCGAATTGTCACTCTTAAAACGTCAACATCGTTATTGAAGCGGCCAATTGTTAAATTATGTAAGCTGCCGGAGCATGATAATAGTCAGATGGTTAACGACAGAATCGTTAACGGGGCGGAGAATGTTGTGGATACCTAAACTTTCAAACCAGAGTTGGCGCTTCTATTATTTTATAAATATTTTTAGCGAATAGCGCGAATTTGTTTCTGTAAGAAAATTTTGTATTTTAAATTTAGTCTAAATCGAACCACCGTGATATTAATAACCAGCGAATAATAAAAATATACATATATTATAAAACAGTGATTTAATTATATAAACAGTGATTTTATTAATTGACCGGATTAATTTGGAAACGGTTTGAATACCGCATTGAGATATTTTGGACCCTTTGCCTTACACGAGAATTCATATACACTTCATTTTTGGTGATATATTCTGGTTTGAAATTCGGAAATTTCTTCAGTGCATTAGAACTCTGGATTGAACCTCATACAGTGAATCTTGCTGGTTTAACACTGTGAATCAACCAGATCAACAGAGTACTTTGCCAACTGTACAATATATATATATATATATATATATATATATATATATATATATATATATATATATATATATATATATATATATATATATATATATATATATATATATTTTCAAAACTATATTTAGCTACATTTTGTAAAATGATTTATGTATCTCTACAATTTTGGCTTAATAGATGTATATTGTACACTTCATAATGTATATACTGCATAAAAACACAACTACATATATGGAATATGTATGCATTAACTTTTATGCTACAATAAGAGATACTATAAAGGAAGTAAATGAAAAACACGTTAGTAGTACTCGTATAAGAGGTAAAAACTTACCATAGCAAAAATATTTTAAAATCGTTGCTAATATTTTATATTTAATGTCACTAGAGAAAAGCGAAATGTTGATATAAGAAATATAAGTAGATATAATATTACAAAATTTATTGAAAATTATAAAACATGTTAACTCTTAACAAAAAACGAACTTAAAATTGTATTAAAGTAAAATATAAAAATTTTCTTTATTTCTATACCAGTATTCTTTCTCTGTCATACATATATAAACCTAATATATTCCCTAAGAAAGGTGAATATTATATAGGTACATATACATACTTATAAAAGTATAGACACACCAAAGATTGCAGTATTTATATCATATAAAACAAAAATAAATTATTGCAGATTATAATTCATACATAATCATATTAAATCACCCTCTTTCGATTATATACCAAGTGGCTAGTATAAAAAGCTGCCAACGGAAATAAATCAAAACATTAAATTGAATAGTTTTCATCCAATATATCATAACATACCAAAATAAAATTATCCCATATTGAATGGAATCAATATGATAACGTTGATATGATGGTCCTATAGCTTACATATCATAAAGAAAAGACCAAGAACTAAATTAAACTAGAATACTAAAAATAATAACAACATATCCGATAACATTAAGTTAAGAATTTCTTTTCGTCGAAAATTCAGTGACTAGCGCTACCCTTATGTATGTGAAATAATCATAACATTTATAAATCAAATATAACAGGGGAAGGTACCGAGAATATATAAAAACATCAATTATTTTAAGTGGAAATAACCAATCATTTGATAAGAACATTTTTTTTCATACTTCACCCCTAACGTTTCGGATAGCATTTTTATCGAGTGGCACATGAAGGGTCACACAAAAAAGTTCGAGACAAAGTGGGATATTTTCTGTCTCTTTATTAAGTCCATAAAAATAAATATTTGGACTTGGTGAAAATATTTTTGATATGAAGCCAAAACTTCTCGACTCTTGTAATCCATTTTGATTTATTTCTTTATGTAGATTTGAAAAGATTTGTTGGCGACTGTGATGTGCATATACATATATAAATTTTATTAAATCATAAAATATTAAATTACGCATAGTAAAAAAATGCAAATGCAAATATGTGAAATTATATTTGGGTTAACAAAACAATTCAATCTATTTGATTCCAAAGACTACATATTTTAATACTTTGATGTTATATTAACATTTTAGGACGTTCAGACTATATAACACGTCTGAAAATTGGAAATGAGAGTTTGTGAAAATCTAACATATTCTTTAAGGTCTCAATTTTAGTATAGGGTTGAAAACCGTTTTGTAAATTTCGAGGGAAGATTTGATGAATTCATTTTGAGAATAGCCAGGCTATAAATGGTGTGCAACAAGGCAATATTGAATCGTCTTTCAACTTTATGTTGAAAAGAAAATTTTTGGAATTAAAATATCTAATTGATAAGCCTGAACTGAATGCCAATAAAGTGCGTTAGTACGTCTATGATTTGTATTCTCGATCTAATCTGCAATATTGAAAAAAAAATAATAACATTTCTATCAAATATCTCCATTTTTACTCTTTATGGACAGAGATAGACAGATTTATCTTTTCAATTCTTAAAATCTCCAAGTTTCCAAACTCACACTTGTACAAAGAAACTGACATACATTGAATATTGTAAATAAACTAAGCTAATTTATTATATTTTCATGGCAGCGAAAGTGAATAATAATTTCTAAAAAGTGTTGGATATAAATACTTCTGATTATAAATTCACAATTTCTAGGTAACTTTATTCATCAAAATTAAATATAAATGTGTAGAAATACATGATATACCTGACAAAACATGTTTAAATAATGAAACGCTAATGTAATCTAATTTTAAATGTGTGCAACTCAACGTCCACGGCCAAAACTGCCTTCAACAAAGGTTTGTATAAGTACTTTCGAAAAAGCCAATGCCAGTAACAGGGAAAAATATTAATCAGATTTACAGTTTCTGGAATTAATATCATCAATGAAATTTTGTAACCAAAGTTACAAAGAAACTTTCCCATTTATTGAATGAAAAATAACAAAGGTTTTATTTGACATGAAACTATTGGTCATTTGCTTGGATTTTGGTCAGACAAAAGTAACTATAGGGCAATGCATTCGTATACTATATATTATAAAATATTTCTAATAAATAGTTAAAACGGAGATTCATTTTACTCTAATTAGGTAATTAATATACTCAAACAATAATATCGAATAATTAAGTACCAAAAATCAACACATTGATTAACAAAATCAACACATTGATCAAGATGTTGATCTTTGATATGCTTTTTACAACCGTCATCGTTTTTCAACAAATATTATATTTTTGTTTGTTCAAGTTCAACTGTTATCGTTTGTTATCGTTTGCGCAGTACAATTGGTAAAATCCAGAATCGCTACGAATTATTTATGGTAAAATCAATTCGTTACAGTAAATGCTGCGCCCATATAACTGCCAATTAACAGTGCAAACAAATGGAAAAACATGATTTCTTATTTTCTAGTATTATCAATTTTTATTCAAATAGCTGGCTGGAGATCCAATGTTGAGTACCATTTTATCTGACTGTTTGAGGAGTTATACCCCTTTTTAGATCCAAAATACATTAAAATTGAATTATAAAAAGATGTAAGATTAAAATTCATTAGAAACCAAAAAACTAAGAAACATAAAAATGCCGCAAAGTTTTCTATTTCGATATCATAATCAACTCCATTAAATGTATCGAAATAAAAAATTATGAAAAGGCTAGATTACTTGAAACTAAAGTTAAGGTTATAACTAAAAGAAAGGGACATGACACAAAACACCCATTAACAAAAATTGAAAATTAACTGATTTTAGGTTAGAATTGAGACTGAATTAAAGTTGAAGCTTATATAATTAAAAGTGAAATATTATTCTTAAATTTTTCTATAAAACCAAATTTTGTTAGAAATAGAACTTTTTTTGTAAATAAATCAAATTTTGTATTAAATAAATTAAAAACAGAAACTTTTAATAACATTAAATTAATCTGGAGAATGTATTAAATTGGAGATTACATACTTAATAACCAACCAAGTTATTATCTGTTTGTTGCTGTGATGCACGTGCAGATACATTTCATACCATTAATCGCAACAAAATTCCTCTATTTTATTATCTCAAATCTGATTCTGATAATTCAAGAGTAAACAAATTTTACCGATAAATACAGGAATCTTAATTTCAATGTAAAATTAGTTACACATGGTGTTGACAGTAATGAAAAAACAAGAATTTTGACGTATGACGTAGTAAAATCGAAGGGTGCGGAGAGAATTGCTGGCGTGTAGTTCCTAAAGTTATTTATTGTATTTATTTATATTGTGTAGTTCCAGGTATTGATAGAGGTTGGTTCGTCCAACATGTTCTTGTTCGGTTTCGGATCGGTCCGAAGTCTGGTGGCGTCCTCCGAAACTAGCCACTGTATCGGGCTTCCTATTGAACTGAAGGATTGATTGTTTAGTGATTTCTAACTCACGATTGTGGAGTTGTTGCAGTCTCGTTGAAATTTGGGTGTTGTTGGCCTTAATTTTTCGTCGTTGAAATTGGGTCTGCGCTTGACTTGGTCACGGGTTTCGGGATTGAATGGTTTTCAGCCGTAGTACCAAGGAGCGTTTCACCGGAAACGGAAAATGCAGGTTTTGACTTGTATCGAGTTTGAGTGTCCTTATTTTGGAGAGTCTTAAAGGATGCGTATGCATGGGTTCAGTACCAACTCATTCAAATTAGCTACATTTTTCAAACTCATTCTAATTTACTACATATCATACGAGGGCTCCATTCATATCATTTGATAGGAGTCGGATTTAAGTGCGAAATAGAATAAGTTGAGGTAACGTGTGAGAGCACTGGTGCTCTGATGGTAAGCCGCGTAAGCGGGTGAGAGCACCATCGCCGATGTACCGAAGGCCACCGGAAGAAAGAAAAGCAGCAGTCGAGGAGGAATACCAAACAAAAACGAAGGTGTTAAATGAACGAGTCAGCTTTGAGGAGCAAAAGCTGACTCCCACAACCAAATGCTCCATAACCTTCATCCCCATTTCCAGATTGGCAAAAGGTGGTGATAGCTTGATGGTGAAAGGCGAAGTAGAGGGACGACCCAGTATGATAACGTTGGACACTGGAGCAACGAGAACGATTGTGCGGCCTGATTTTATCACGGATGGAGTTCGGAGAATGGAAGGATTCAAGTAACAAACGGCGACAGGCGACAGTGCGGCTATCAAAGGAAAGAAGGAGGTGACAATACGAATCGGGAACAACAGTTTTCGACATGAAGTTCTGGTTGCGGATATTGTGGATGAGGTCATCCTGGGAATTGACTTCATGAAGCGAAATGGATTCGTATTGGATGTCGGACGGGGAACATTGAGCTACGGTAATGTCGAACTGCCTTTGCAACTGAACAACGAGAAGGAGCCAGTCGTAAGGAGGATAACATTGGATCATCGGACGAAGCTACCACCACACTCGGAAACGGTTGTTTGGGGGAAATTGGATGGAGGTACTAGAACACAACGAAGGAATGGATTATCCAAGAAGTTAGAACCTGGATGGGAGGGACCGTACAAGGTCAGAACTAACGACGTGATCTATAGGATCCAAAGAGGAGTACGAGGAAAACCCAAGGTTATACACCTGGATAGACTGGCGTTCTATAGAGGAAGAGATCTGGATCCTGTTCGGGACGAACAGGTTTGGGCGGAGGGTAGTGTCACGAATCACAGATGTCACCTGTGATAATTAAAAAGAAAATTATAACAGTAGGGATTACCCTGTAACCAAATGTTTACATAAACGAACAAATTAACAAAATAAAAAGAAATAATGAAATAGGCGGAGCGAACCAAATACGACGCAACGGAAATTCGAGAAGTGTAGAGAAGCAAAATAATGGAATGTTCTACAAGCCTTTGCGTCGTATAAATACGTGTAGACATTTGAGTTACGAAACAGTTCAATTTTGAATTTCGAAGTGTCAATATCGGGAAGTGATAAAAAGTGAAGTGTTAAAATAATAGTAGTGATAAATATTGTGTAAAATAATAGTGAGAATAAATATTAGTGAATTATTTGTGAAATATTTGTGTAATTTTTGTGGAAAATAAATTTAGTTGAAAATTAATCTTTGCGAGTTTATATTCACAATCCAGTGATCGAACCGGAAAAATTATTAGAATAACCACTCGGCGAAATCGTAACAATATTCTAATATTATGGTATCATCAGCGTAATGGTTGACGGGTACTTAATCTAGCATACCATATTAATTTAATCTATTGTTACAGATTCAGGAGCCGTAAGTTAATTAACTAAGAGTTTTGTATTTTTGTTTAACTATGATTGGTGTGCGGACTGGAGTTTGAATAAATAGTAAAATTAATAACAATTAAGTTACAGATTCCTATCTAGTTAATTTATTTTTAGAATTTTATGTAGATGATTTAATTTATATAAATAATTTACCCTATACACGAATTGACAGTTCATTAGGTTGTCATAATCTATGTATATGAAATGCTGTCGGGTCATAAAAGAAATAAATATTGTCCTCGCGTTAAATGGTGGTGGATCTGGAAATATAGGGACACAACTTTATATGCAGCATATGATGAGAAAACCCCAGGATAATTAACCTAAATACTCCACTTTTAACTGTTGAGGTAACACAAATACATATGATGGAATTACAAATGTCCTTCCTATGCTAATAAAAATAATAACCAATGTTAATGTGAAAATGATATAGCTTTTACTAACAAATTATATTATTGTACTAATTATGTTGGAAAATGGTTTTTCTGAAGATTGTCGCCCTAATCTATTTTGATTCTCTGATGAGCATGTTGCAGACGTATGGTAACATTATCGTAATGGATGGCTTAAACTATCATACCAAATTAATTAAATTGTTTCAGATACCTGAGCCATAAATTAAAAAAAATTTCTTTCAGAGTTCTGTACTTATGTTTTTATTAGGTTAGTTGTATGGATGGGAGTTAAAATAAATAATAAATTTAATTAATTAAGTTACAGATTCTTGAGCGACTAACTAATAAATTTAGTTTAGGATTGAATTTTAATTTAGTTTTAATTTTATTCAAAATACAGCAGAGCAGATAGGTGTTGTGGACTGGAGAATACTGATTGGCGATTGCAGGCTAGTAAATTAGAATTGTGATTGTCTGATAATAGTAGTTTAGTACCGACTGTCATGGTGTCCGTAACCGGGTCGCTCTTTCCTAACTAACATATCTTTCTCTCGTTATCTATCGTTTTATGTAAACGGCTGTAGGAATAGGCCCGGCGTTATCCGGGAATCTTGTCTAGCACTTGGTCCTATAGTCCTATCAATCAATCAATAGCTTTAAAATATATTTAATAAATATATAGTTAGAACTCTAAATATTAATTAAATGGCCCAAACAGCTACAAGAAATAAAACACGAATTGCTAGATAAATACATGTACATAAATTCAAATTTTAATGTGATTTGAATGACAAAGAAAGTCATGTATTGGAAGTTTGTCCTAACTTTCCTAACCCAACAACAAAAACATTTATATTGAGAATGTAGTAGTGATAAACCAAAACGGGAAAAATCTTCATTCAGGCGAAATACAATTATGCTTTCGTTAAAGCAATATGAATTTAAAAATGAAACGTTAGAACATAATAAATATTTATAAGATGCGCGCTATGGTTCATTTTTCATCGAAAATATACATTTTACATGTAACTAATAACACTATATCCAGGAAATAATATGAACACAGATACTGGAATGAAAATTTTGTATTCCTGTAGGATAACGAAATATAAGTAGGAGCTGCATAGTATTAAATATTTTTAGGTGACAATTTACTTAGGAATCAAAAATTTTCATGAATTTTCTTTGAATAAAACTAAAAGGTTACCACACCTGGAATGGCAATTTTCTGAACTTTTCAAAACATAATGGTTCTTTGAAAAATCTAGGTGAGAAAGTGGTTAGTATTGAATGTTTTTGGGTGACAATTTACTTAGAAATCAAAGATTTTTATGAATTTTCGTTGAATAAATCTAAAAGGTTACCACACCTGGAGTGGCAATTTTCTTACCAGGTCTGGCCTGAACTTTTCCAACCATAATGGTACTTTGCAAAATCTAGGTGAGAAAGTGGTTAGTATTGAATGTTTTTGGGTGACAATTTACTTAGAAATCAAAGATTTTTATGAATTTTCTTTGAATAAAGGAAAAAGGTTACCACACCTGGTATGGCAATTTTCTAACCAGGTCTGGCCTGAAATAGTTTTTTCAAAGATCCAATATGTTTTGAAAAGTTCAGGCCAGACCTGGTTAGAAAAATTATCAATCCAGGTGTGGTAACCTTTTTCTTTTATTCAAAGAAAATTCATTAACAGCTTTGATTTCTAAGTAAATTGTTACCCAAAAACATTCAATACTAACCACTTTCTCACCTAGATTTTTCAAAGAACCGGTTTGTTTTGAAAAGTTCAGGCCAGACCTGGTTAGAAAATTGCCATTCCAGGTGTGGTAACCTTTTTCTTTTATTCAAAGAAAATTCATAAAAATCTTTGATTTCTAAGTAAATTGTCACCCAAAAACATTCAATACTAACCACCTTTTCACCTAGATTTTTTAAAGAACCATTATGTTTTCAAAAGTTCAGGCCAGACCTGGTTAAAAAATTGCCATTCCAGGTGTGGTAACCTTTTTCTTTTATTCAAAAATTCATGAACAAAAATTCATGAAAATCTTTGATTATGCTAAAGAACGATCAAAGAATGGTTGTTATTTTGATTATTTTATTCCTCAAACCATTAGTAATTTTTGATTGCAGAAGTGTTAGTCGTCTACGTATATTCAAAAATAATTATGGCAAATTTCCAATTTCAGTGTTATTTTTATTTTAGCTTCAAATTATTTGAAAAATGTCAACATTTCGGCAAATTCAATTAAAAGTTAAACTCATATTTCATCGTCACTAACACATTTAAACACATCTAGTAGTTAGGAAAAACTTCATATTGCTATATTGAAATATGAAGTTTTTCCTAAAACTGTCCTCAATATTTATTGTTGGATATTAGGACAGTTTAGGACAAACTTCCCGCGAATAGAAAATCCATATTTTATTATCCATGATTTCCTTTCAAATTATTTTAAACATAACAAAGGTAAAGACGACAAAGTTAAATATAAATGTTATAATTTATAGAGTGCTAAGAAGTAAACGGACAACAAGTGCAACAGGAACGCATCTGGTGGGTGTATTCAACCACAAAATTATCAAGGTAACAACAGTTCTTAAATAATGCAATTTGAAAAAACATGTAAATATATATAGTAATATCATTGGGTATTTTTTTTTCGACTGACTTATTCGTAACTAGCTTAGAGTGCATTGTTGATTGTATTAATTTTACTTTATGATGCATATACATTTGTATTAATAAATATATTTTGGAAAAACTCTCTTCACCAAAGATTTAGATCGTCGTAATAATAACGAAATAATATCCTTAAAGATGTTATATAATACTGAAGTTGATAACAAGCCTACAAAAGCTGCACTTTCAGAAGGAAGCAAGGATGCGAATCGATGATTCGATGCGAAAATATTTCTATCCAAATTAACCGGAATCAATAACTAGCTCATCACAATCCAAGAAATAAAATTCGAAGTCAAAACGATTATTAGCTCAAGATATAGTTACTGTCAAAAAAAATTTCAGGAAAATGGACTTAAATCTAGGTTTTAAAGAATGCGAGAAAAAGAGTCGATAACCGATTACATATAGAGTTATGCTGCGGAGTGTTATACATTTTAAAACATGAATACAAAATTAATTAATTACCACTTATGTAAATATATACTATAATAATGTCCAAACTAATATGAAATTAATTACGAGTATATGTATATAAATAAATAATGAATTCACCTTTCGATATATACATATTAGTTATATACATATTAGTTTAGCTATCAGGTTATTTATTTACAAAGGTTAGACGATCGAACACTAATTGTTTTCGATTGTCTAACCTTTGTATATTTGATCCATATCAAGCTTTTCTGCATCCTTAAATAAACCATCTTTTTTGTCATCCTATTCGTTGTAATTGTCAATACATATTTGTATTATGTAGCACACCACATACAATTGTCAAGTAAACTACACTTCTTAAATCGCTATGCTCAGTAAAATGAAGCAATTAATGAATAAACCAAATAAACCTTGGGTTATTTACCATCATTTGAACCCATTTGAAGTTCAACTTAGACCTAACCTAACCTTGACCAATAAAAATAATCGAACATTTGTTTGTGTGGGAAAGAAAAGTTATACAACGTTGACATTCAATGTGTGTTTGCTATTGTTGACAGCCAATAATCGTTTAACGTAAGATATAATTTATGTATGTGCAAACATGCTGCTAAAAGAAACGGATGATTTGTGCATGGATGCTATAATAATTATAAGAATTTTTGACGATAGTTTTAATAACTGTATTTTCTCAGTGAATATATCATGAGGAGGAAAGGCGACTATATTTAAAAACGTACAAACATAAATCAACTTATAAATCTAGAAGTAAAAATAATCAGATTTAAAGATCCTGTAACACCCAACAAAAATGTACATGACATGAACAGATCTCTTATTCTGAATCAATTACAGTTTGGGACGAACTAATTGGAAATTTTAAAACGGCAGCTGCTTACATGTTACCCACACAGCGAGATATTATAATTGTCGAAATTGATGATTAATACAATACATTCACAAACAATTGCTACCGCTCAAAATTGCAAGATAATAGCGAAAGTGAATATTTATAAAGCTTCAAAACTAACGAACATATTTATATAGAAATATTGTAGTTTTAATATTTGTAAGTTTTAATTAAAATATTCAAAACTACCAAATGTAACGATTGTGGAAGACGACTTCATACAAACTGCAATATATATTTAATAATAAGTGAGAAAAAATCCAAATTGATAATTGTTTTTAGTAGTCATAAAATTAACACAAATTTATTCATTTTAAATTAAAATCTGAAATTAACATTTATTTAAGAAAATCAGAAAATCACACACCCATAATGATAATAAACATATTAGGTCTCGAAATGTTCAATTTATTAAGAAAATTCTAATTTCTTTAAATTCTTATTTTAATTCCAACTTTATACACGTTTAAACTTCATAAATCCAACATCATACAACCTTACTAGAGTGAAAACCTTAAGTTAGTTCTACTCCAGTTAAGTTTAACTTCATATACATCCTCTTTAAAAGATGTAACCAACCACTATTTTAAAGGGTACGATGAATCCCTCAGAAATGATCTTCATATTTATCATTAACTATTCGAAGTGAACGTCGTAAATCTCTAGTGTATTAAAACGAGGCTGGTTCACAACAGTATAAACTTCTTTTTGGAATCCGCTACTACATGTGTTCAATATGAACAGAGTTTATGCTGGCAATTGCATGGAAGTCACAACAACATTTAGAATTTAGAATCCACGAGGAGATTTGCATGCTTACTACCGAGGATGACGAGCAAGAAATGACGTGTTTCACGGAACAAATTGATACACGCAGTATCAAACTGCTATCATGGAAATAACAACCAAGATGGAAGAATGTGAAATATATAAAAAACCATACTAATCAAATCACAGACATTCGGCTACCACGAATTGTGATCCCAGTGTTTGCAGGTGGTTATCAAAAGTGGACCGGGTCCCGTGATTTATTTAGCAAGCTAATTCATGAGAACACACAAATAACAGACACCTATAAAATCAACTACCTTAGAGGTCAGGTGGAAGGTTCTGCGGCCAAATTAATAAATCATCTCCAACCAGCAGGAGAAAACTACCAGGAAGTTTGAGATATTTTAAACAACAGATATAACAACCGAAGACTGCTGAGTACAACATATTTAAGCACTTTGTTTGGACAAACAAATAAAAACATGGAATCTGCTGCAGCCCTGACGAACCTGCATGATATAGCAACCGAGTGTCTGTATGGAATTCAAAATTGTTGGATAAAGATTGAATCATGGATTTAATAATAATTTTTAGTTTGAGCAAAAAACTGGAAAACGAGTCACTACGACTCAATGAAATGTCCTTCGAAACCCAAGAGAATTCCAATCAACAAAGGAATTTTTAAGATTCTTGGAAGGAAGATTTAAATCATTGGAAGGTAATAGTAATAAAAGACCAACAATGGCACCACCATCAAATACTACCAGAGCCATCTTTATTAGAGCCGTAATAATACGACGTATTTTTAGTTGAGCTTTTTTTAGACTTTCCCGTAAGTAGCAATGTAAAAATCACATTTTTCGAAATAATTTTTATCAATAAAAAATTATATATTTGATTTGTTTTTACAGGGTTAAGTACATAAAATGTTGAAGTTAATTATATTTGAAAATCAGTTTCCTAAATATCTTAATAGTTTAATAAAACATAAATTAAAATTCAATATGAATTTACAATATTGAATGCACAGTCAAATATGTATATGTGTTTGTGATGTCGATTTTGAAGTTAAAGCATCTTCCAATGAGAGCGGTACATTTTTTTAAACTAGCCGCACACGTTTACTTTTGTTTTGCAGCAAAATATCCGTAGCTATACTGAAATATAAATAGAAATAAGAAATTGTGTTTTTGCACATATATACAATTTAATAACTACAAGAAACAATCATTTTAATTATAAAATAGTAAAATGATGCTGCGCCTTTTTGAAGTACCCACGAAAAACAAAATTAAAAAAAAAAATATATTTTATGTTAATCTGTAACATAAAAAGTGTGCCATACAGACAGTACATTTTATTTTTATCTAACTGCATACTTTTCTTTTAATTCCGAATCAAAATAACCGTAACTTCTTTGAAATACATTTATATTCTAGAAATTATAAAAATTAAACATAATAATTATTAAACAAATAATTTTAATTATAAAATAATAAAATGATGGAGTGTTCATCGATGTACCCTATAAAAAGCAAACCAGAAACATAACATGGCGAAAAAGCTTTACAAGAGACATCTGACATTCATAATAAAATTAATTTATTTGTTTCACATATCATATCATAATAATTATTAATTATAATTATGATATTCTATATAGATAAAAGTAAATCTATTAAAATTTAATTTATTCAGGATAAAATGTTAAGTTTTAGATGTACTTTCGATATCGTTCAATTGATGTCATTGTTTTATTCAAAAAGTCGTTAGATTTAAAAAAAAATTCTAATGGATTTGATTTTACCAATTCAAGTTAACTAGTAAACGGTTAAATTTTATATGTAAGTATATATATATATATAAATATATATATATATATATATATATATATATATATATATATATATATATATATATATATATATATATATATATATATATATATATGTATATAAATATATGTATATAAATATATATTTATATATACATATATATATATATATATATATATATATATATATATATATATATATATATATATATATATATATATATAATATATATATATATATATATATATATATATATATATATATATATATATATATGTATGTATATATATATATATGTATATATATATATATATATATATATATATATATATATATATATATATATATATATAAATATATATATATATATATATATATATATATATATATATATATATATATATATAAAAATATATATATATATATATATATATATATATATAAATATATATATATATATATAAATATATATATATATATATATATATATATATATATATAAATATATATATATATATATATATATATATATATATATATATATATATATATATGTATATATATATATATATATATATATATATATATATATATATATGTATATATATATATATATATATATATATATATATATATATATATATATATGAGTATATATATAAAGATGTATATACATACATACATATATATCTTTATAAAATCAAATTTTCCTCCAACTCGAAAAAAATTCTAACCTTAAAATTGTTACATATATAAGTTTCTTGACAAAACACACAATTTTATCAGGAAACACTCGATTTCATACGTATTTTAGAATATGTTAAAGTATTTTATCCTGTAAAATGTAATAACATTTATGATCAAATTTCATACAATATTATTCTACTATACGATTCTACTTTTAATTCCTATAGAATTAAAGTGGGATTCTAGTAGTTTGACAGTTTTTAGATAAAATTTTAAGTAAATGAGTATATATTTTAAATCTAAATTAAATTTATTTATTTATTTTACATTAGTTTGGATTAATTTCGAAATTTTGAATTTTGATAATCAAAAAGTTTTTTGTCAAAACCAAAGTAGCTTTTTAGTAGCACTTTTAATTTTCCCAAATAGAGATGACTATTGACTCTGTTGTCATTGATCGTACTCGATCGATATTCCATATTGCACATGCGTATACATGAGAATAGTTTTTTTCAAATGATACGACTGTGTATGTATTTGTGCGTATACATATTAAAAGTTTTAATTGGATATTTGAATTTAATGATTTATTTATTTAATTATTTATAATATATTTAATTGATTTTATTCAAAAATATTTAAATGATATATTATATAAATAGTTTTTATATGATTTCAACATTAAAATGTTTATTTTGTCATACTTTTCATTGAAATATTTCATTTTAAAAAAATGTTTACTTGCCATATATTTTGTATGGGAATTTACGTTTTTTCCTCTATTTTACTTCCTTTAATTTAAGCTCAATTTTTAATATTTTGGCTCTGTAAATTAAAGATGGCTCTGATACTACACCAATGTAGAAAAAAAAGCTCAAATAGTTAAACGTAGCTTTTTAACAGGGGCAGTTATCTGTGTCTACTGTAGAAAGAGTCATAGGATTAATGAATTCGGAGGATTTCATAACCTAAACTCCATCAAGAAATTACAAGTCGTGCTGCTGCCTAAATTATGCCAGAACTGTTTAGCTGCAGATCACGAAATCTTTACATGTAGACAACAGAACCAATGTACTATATGCCATGGAAGGCATAATACAGGGCTACACTTACAAAATAATACCAATGGAACGTCTCAAACGTATGTAGCAACACAATCGGGTCCAGTATTAATACCTACAGCTCTTATCGCATTAGCAACAAGCGAAGGTGAAAGCAAAATTTTTCGAGCTTTAATCGACTCAGGGTCTCAAACATCGTTCATCTACACGGCAGCAGCAAATCAGTTTAAGGCTAGGCAAAATCAAGTAAACGTATAAATTTCTGGAATGGGATGCAAGGAAGCTGGTATTTGCAACCACTTTTATACTCAAGGTTTCAAAGCTCTTTTAATATCAAATTTGAGACAATGGTGTTCAAGAAACTAACCGATAGTATTCCAGAAATCGATTTTGACACTAGTCAATGGAAGCATCTACAACATTTACAACTGACAGATCCATCCTACAACAAACGCAATAGCATTGACGTTATAATCGGTGTCGATTACTATTCTTTTACTTTAAATAGAAACGTTGTAAAGGGACCGTCACAAGATCCAATTGCCCAAGAAACTGAACATGGATGGATCATAATAAGAACCACAAGTTACAACAAAGAGATGAAAAGACAATCGGACAACAATTAAATTTATTCATAGTGAATGATGCCATACCAAAAGAAAGAGCTCACATTCAGTAAAGAAGCAGATGCAGAAAAGAAATTCATAAAACAACAGCTCGGTCACCAGATGGGAAATATATGATACATTTATCTTTGAAATCAAAACCATCTGTTCTAGGAGAATACAGGAAGAAAGCTGTAGTCCGCTTACTGCAGATCGAGAGAAGTTTTCTGAAAGATAAACCATTCGCCAAACTATATCACGACTTTATGCCAGACTAAATAAAGCAAGGTCATATGCAACTAGTGAATGAAAAGGATTTTACTTCAACATACTACACATCACATCATGGAGTGATCAACCCAGAAAGTACTACCACAATACTTAGGGTAGTAATTGATGCTTCCAGCAAAACCTTATCAGGAGTATCCTTAAATGATATAATGATGACTGGAGCCAAAGTTCAGAGTGATCTAATTGATATTATCATGAGATGGCGAGCGCACAAGGTCGTACTAACAGCCGAGGTAGAAAAGATGTTAAGGCAAATCTGGATGCACCCTAGCCACCAAAACTTACAACGAATATTGTGGCGAAAGAATCCCTCACAACCAATAAAAGAATACAGGTTAAAACCAGTCACATATGGAAAACCGCATCATCATTTCTCGCGGTGAGAACATTGATCCAATTGGCACTGGATGAAAAGAATTACTATGCAATAGCAGTCAGGGTCATGGAAAGAGATTTTTACGTAGATGATCTGTTAACTGGGGGTGAAAGCATTGAAGAAGTCATAACCATCTAACAACAGATATCAAGTTTAGCAGTAAAAGTAGTGGATTTCCACTACACAAATGGTCATCGAATTCGGCAGAGATTTTAATTTATGTTCCAGAGCATCTACGAGCAAAGGGTATAATCAATTTAAAAGTCAACGTCATAATAAAAACATTAGGGATCCTTTATAATTCTACAGCAGACGCCTTTGAATTTAACGTCACTAGACTAAATCTTTCGAATGAAGAACCTACGAAACGTTTACTGTTATCCGGTTCATCAAGACTATTTCATCCTGTTGGCAGGCTATCACCAATAACGATAGCAGCAAAACTATTAATGCAAGAGACTTGGCGAGCTAACATATAATGGGATGATAAACTACCACCAGCAATAGAACAGAAATGGAAAAATACAAGGCCGAACAAGGTGAATTAGGTCGAATAAGGATACCAAGCTGGACCAAAACATCACCGGATTAAAAATTTCAGTTAAATGGATTTGCTGATGATTCGCAAAAAGCCTATGCAGCCTTTATTCAGTGATATATTAAAGAACGACCAATGAACACAACACAATTACAACTAGTTTACTGGTGGCAAAAACCAGAGTTGCCTAATAAACAAGTGCAGCGCATCTGCTATCTAGGCTTCTTAGGTATATCCAAAACACCATGAACTATCAAGATGTAGAAACCTTCGCTAAGCCGGACTCTACAATAACCATGAGCTGGATATTAGGCCACGTCACAAAGTTAGAAACCTTTGTGGCTAATCAAGTATCTAAGTTTAGAGATCATCTACCTCATGCTTCGTGGAACTACATACCAACCGATATAAACCCTGCTGATTTTGCAACAAGTGGAACAGCAGCACCTACAATTACGACACAAAACTCAATATAGTGGAGAGGGCCAACCTTTTTGAACGAACACAAAGACACATGGCGAGGAACACCCTTGTACGAGGGCTTTCAGCCACCATTCGACATTGATACAAACAGTACTGAAGACATCACTTGTCTAACAAAAGTCGCTGAAGGAAAGTTAAACGCTCTACATAAATTAATTGACCAAATATCATGTATTCACAAATTAAAGCGTATCTTCGTGTATTGTCAAAGGTTCATAAACTATCACGTTTATAAACAGCGACAAAAATTAAAGGAAATAACAGTCCCAGAGCTGAAGCTAGCTGAAATTCAGATAGGTAGAACTGACCAACAAAGATATTTCCGTAATGAACTTCAAGCATTAATGAAAATCCAAGCTATCGGCATTGAACCCATTCATCGACAAGGATGGGATATTAAGGTTTTGTGGACGTTTACAAAAAGCCTCCAATTGTCAGTAAGCCAAAAGCTGTCAATTATTCTACCAAAGGAAAGCAAACTAAGCAAGTGGATAATTCAAGATATGCATGAAAAAACAACACTTCATGGAGGCCTACAAATAACATTGGCAAATCTACGCAACAAGTTCTGGATAATGAATGGCAGAAATTTGACATGACACATTATACAGAAATGTGTTACATTTCAGATATAAACATAGACCCTAAACCAACTAATGGATGACCTACCCACTTGCAGAGTGACTCCTTCGGGGCCATTTAGCAAAGTGGGAATTGATTATCCAATTCACCTAAAAAACAAAATAGAAAGAGGTCAGACCAAATACAAAGGTTACATTGCGGTATTTGTATGTATGGCTACAAAACATACATGTGGAAGTAGTAAGTGGACTAACAATGAAGGTATTTATATCAGCCTATCGGAGATTTACAGCACGAATAGGGTTGTGCACAGATATATATTCAGATAACGCAACTTACTTTTCTGGTGCTAAACGGTTATTAAAACAACGTAGATGAAAGATAGAAAATCTAGAACCAGAACTAGCAGGTTTGTTGCAGTAGGATGAAACAACTTAGCACTTTATACCTCCTGCTGCACCACATTTTCGTGGTATATGGGAGGCAGGCGTAAAATCGACACGCTTGAAAAAAGTAATAGGGGAGACAACATTAACGTTTCAGAGAACAACAACATTGACAACCAAAAACGAAGCATGTTTAAATTCTCGACTATTAACCGTTTTGTACGATGATCCAGAGAGCATTGAAATGCTAACCGGGACATTTCCTAATAGGTGGTCTAATAAAGATGACTCCTGAGACTAACGAAAATGTTTACTCCCTTAAAATCCAATGGCATCTGGTGCAAAAAATAGTAAATGATTTCTGGAGAAGATGATCTAGCGATTATCTGCAGCAGTTACAACAACGGACAAGGTGGAAGATACCTCAACTTAATTTAACTGTAAGAGACGTCGTGCTAATGAAGGAAGATAACCTGTCACCAGCACGTTGGAAAATGGATAGAGTGATGGAGGGTAATCCAGGTTCAGATGTTCAGATTGCGTCAGTAAAGTGCAACCAGAACATTTATAAACGCCCAATAACAAAGTTATGCAAGCTACCAATTGAGGAAGAAAACTTTCTGGCGTCACAAACAAAAAATTTAACTGCTGCTGAAGAATTAAAACCTATAGCATTATCAAATAACAACATCCCAATCAGACGTCAACCAAGAAGACAGGCAAAAGAAGTCAATAACAGTCAATAACAATGTGTCAATAACTCAGTGGCAGCAAATACCACTCGTTGTCCTGCAAGATGTTCAATATGAACAGAGTTTATGCTGACAATCCATGGAAGTTACAACATTTAGAGTTAGCTTAAGATTAAATTTTAATTACATTAAATATTAAATAGGTCAATTACATTAGGTATGTTGTAAGTGTAATTACTAAGAACAAACTTATAACACACAATTAAATCAGTACCGTTTAAACCGTGCTGAGATATAAGCTCAGAATAATTGAAATAAAAATAGATATCAGCTGAGGCGATATTTAACAACATGCAATAATATTTCTTCTGATTACAAAACAAATGACTGTCAATGGTGCTTTTATATTTTTGTGAGTACCGTTTAAAGCACAAAGATACTGGAAATTTCTTTATGCCCTCCAAATATGTTATTCGTTGCACCTGCTGAGGTATTCGCACTCACTTAATATAGTCGTCAGCTATACTAACAGTCTACGACGGAATACGTCTCACTTTGACTCCATAGAGATTGTGTCACAAAATATGCCAAAAAAATAGCTAGTTGGCGATACGTAATTGTATTTACGATAAAACATAAAGATATACAATTCTGTATGACTTTCTTTGCTAGCGTCGTTATTATTGAGGCATAAATGTATAAGATTAGAAAAACACAAAAAATGTTACTAGATCCTTACTTCTTATACAGTTTTCAATATCTTTCTTTAAGCCAATACACAAAAAAATAATTTAAAATGTACTGGTTTTACAGCGTGCATAAAGTTATACTTACTTGAAACTTTAATATTTATCTAAATTATGATTCAAATACTTAGTAGTCAAAATATCTAATCGTTGTACATCCTAAATCAGAAAATCGTGTTTTTCTTCGAAATGGATATATCATGTGTTTATTACAGTACCACAAAACAATAACATTAAATGTATTTCTAATACACTCGATTTTCACATAACATGTAGATCACGTAGTAATCGATATACACGAATTTATTTTGTTTATGCTTGTAACCCATATCATTACTTGAAAAAAACACTTTTCAGTTTCTTCTCGTTTGCATTAGAATTTGAAAAATCACGATTTGCACATTTGTGCACTTGTGTTCTAATATAAAAGGTTAAGCGTCTATTTGGGTCGTGTTTTAGGAATAACAGATATGAACGATTCCGAATTTTAGGGTTTGAACAATCTACTCTGAATTGAATGTTAGTTGACTTTTGAATATTTATTGTTCATCTGTAATTAATAATACTTTTATTTGTACATATACAAAAACTTGAAAAGTTCAATTGTTTATTAAAAAAACAGAGTAATTAATTTTCAGTAGATTTCTATTTAATAAAAGATTTTTCAATAACGATATTCTCTTCTTACTATTTCATTATGAGTTATACAAGTTGCTAATAATAATCTCGCTATTTCAAATTGAAAGATCTTGAACTAAATATAAAAAAATGTAATTAATATATTTTTTTATTTAAAATAAATAAATTCAAAATCGCAAATATAAGTTCGAACCAGCTCTGAACACTGTGGATAAAATATATAAACAAACATATCTGCTGTGAGTGTGCTACAAAAACGGGAATCATACAAAAAATAGCAAAATAAGCTTAACTGAGTTGAAAATATAGAAACGAATGAATCTAATATACTATACAGTTAAAAATATATTTATAGAACATAAACGACAAGAGTCAGAAGTACATATTGTACTTATTTTCATTTATTTTATTTTGTTGCTATCAGTTCACAAAAATATAACGAAGGGAAAAAGAAAAATGTTTATACCAATATTAATTTCCACACTAATCCTCGGTCATCGATTTGGTATTTAACCCAAATGTATAGAGAAAGAGATTTTAGCATTTGTATATATGTATGTGTTAGTCTATAAGTGTGTATATATATATATATATATATATATATATATATATATATATATACATATATATATATATATATATATATAAACAAGAAGACATAAATACTTAGTAATAGCAAAGTTAATACATACAAAATAAAATGTGTTGCTTAGCGTAATGTTGTTAAAACCGAAAATGCCTTGTATTGTAAGAAACAGCAAAGAATTAATCAATTTTATTATTTTGTTCACATAAGAAGCTTATTAAAGAAGATAAAACTGTTGAATTTTATATTTGTTATATTTGAAAAATGTCGAGTTTATTATCTACTAACAATAGTCAATTTGCAGCAAGTTAATGGTCCAAAAAACTCAAATCGATATTCCCAATCGAACATAACAACAAATCGTAAATTTTATCGATATGATTAGCAATCAGAAACAAACGTATCCCAATTCGATACTTTAAAAATCGAACCAAATTTTTATCTATACACAGATACTTAAAATATCAAAGCAAATCTCATTCTATTCTCCCCAATTTGCTGCATCCCTACTAGTAATTTCTTACCAAGAAAAATTATTTGTTTTGTATTTATGATTCATATATATGAGCTAATCCATAACAAACAATAAGATAAGATGAAATAGAAGAAAATGAAATCTTTAGCTTTAACAATTCATGTTCGAGTGTGTACACATACGAGCGAGTACAACCCATAAAAAATAAGAAGAAAATTTTCTATGCCATTGATTTTCAAACAACAATTTAATATAAATATTCAAGACATAAATTTAGAAGACATACAACTCTACAAGAAGAAGAAAGTATATATAATAGTAAAATAAAAGAAAATGATTTTTTTTATTTCCTATATTTTTCTGATTTTGTTGTTGTTATGCATTTAATAATTTTTGTTTTCTTATGTACCATCAACATACAAACGAGAGGAATACTCACGATATACAATATAAATCATTGGCAAAAAAGAGTTTTCGATTTTCCGTATTAGAATTTAATTTTCGAAATATTTGTATGAGTACGTATAGCTATCGTCTACACGAGTTTATGTGTTTTTTTTTGGAAAATTTACTCTCGTCTCGTTATAGTATGTGCGTTTATAGTAGTCGGAGGGTTGACAACGAAGATATAGGGCGACGAAAGATAATCAAAAATGATAACAAAAAATTAATAAAATCGCGATACTATAAATTGGAAATATAAAAGTCACGGAATTCAATTTTTATGTAATTCGAGAACGAGTACATTATGATAAAGGGTTGTTCGTTGTATGGGGGACCGTATGAAGAATATACAGTTTAGTGAACAGAAATTATCGTATAAATTGAAGCAAGAAACAATACTAGATTGAAATTATGATAAAAAAGAAAGTAGTTTCATTCAAAAATGATAAACATAAACATAATTAACATAAACAATAAACATTTCTAGACAATTAAAAGTATTATACCAATAATCTTAAAAGAATTGCGCAATTTGTGATCTTAAAAGAATTGCGCTTAATCCTTACCGGAAGCTTACCAACTGGAAAACATTCTCTCTAGAGCTTGTTTCCTTACTCGAACCACCTATGAAGATGTAGAATTGCAAGCTTCTGGTCTATCTAAAGCAATTACAACAGCGTTTGAGACTTCGTGTCCACTTTTCTCGAACCAAAAAACTTAGAATAAACCTTTCTGGTGCTCCACTCTAAAAAGGTTAAGAAAGACTGCAAGAAAGCGGTTACCTTCCTAGCTGCACAAAAAGTGTACAAAAAAGAACTAAGATCTGCCTTGGTATTCTTCTGTGAGGAGATTAATAGCTTACCTGCTGTAGTTAGACTTAACAAGTCACTGAGCAGGAATAATACCTGTAGACTTGATTCACTTCGTCTACCTAATGGCAAGCTTACTTCCTCGACAAAGGAAGTATGTAGGTGATTTGCTTCTCACTACCCATTTCCCGGAATGTAAAACCATTACTATCGACAATTCTGGTGTAGTCATTAATTATTTGGATGTAAGTCCCAGGGACTTAGCCTGTAGATTAATCAATTATAAGGCCGGTGTATTTCCTGTTGTATTACAGCATGGATTTCCTCTCATTAAGGAACATTTACTACATCTGTTTCAGGCATGTATCGCTTTTAGTTATGTTCCACAATCTTGGAGCAGAAGTAAAGTAATTTGTATTCCTAAAATTGGCAAGTCGGACTACACCAACTCCAACTCGTACCTAGGATTGGGAGATCTATGCACAACAACGAGTTTCTTGTGGTCACTTTTCTGGATATTGCAGGAGCGTTTGATAATACTTCATTCGTCTCGATTTAAAATGCATGTACTAAATTTGGCATCGAACCCTACATTATCAGCTGGATTAAATGTATGCTTGAATCTCGCATTGCCATATACGAGGATACCTTTATTTCAGTCAAGGCTTCCAGAGAATGCCCAAAGGCCGGGAGGTGTGCTTTCACCCCTGCTGTGGCTTCTGGTCATTGACGAACTTCTTGTTAATCTTCGTGATTCCGGTTTTGTCGCCCAAAGTTATGCTGATGATCTAGTTCAGTTTCAGGCAAGCACCTAAATGTCTTATCAGATTTAAGTCAACACGCTCTTCTCATTATAGAACAGTGGTGTGTAGATAAGGGTTTACATGTGAACTCATCTAAGACCGACTTGGTTATATTTACAAGACGTAGGAACACGCAGCTTTTTCTGTACCATCACTTTTCGGTTGTAAGGTTAATAGCTCAGCCTACGTTAAACACCTTGTAGTTTTTCTGGATAACAAACTTTCTTGGAAGTATCATCAGGACTTAAAACTACAAAACGCCACTGCTATTGTTTGGCAATGCCGTAGAGCTTTTGATGATTCTTGGGGATTATCCCTTAAAATGTTATATTTTATCTACAAATCACTGGTTCTTCCAATGCTAACTTTTGCATCTGTTGTTTGGTGGCCAGTGGTTAAAGATAAATCTTCAATTGTTAAACTGAATTTTTTGCAAAACTTAGCTGGTCGGGCTGTAACTGGAGCCATGGCTTCAACTCCGCTCCTAGCTGTGGAGCTAATTCTCTCTCTACCCCAGTTACAATCCTTCATTTTAAGTACAGTTTGTTGGGCTGCCTTACGCTTGAGGAGTGTTGGGGTGTGGAATGCTCTCGGTACTATTTCAGGCCATAGATCTATGCTTAATGAATTTAAACTGGCTATGCCAGAACTTGACATGGTTAATGATGGCTTCTGCCTGTTTTTAATTTTCATAGATCATTTGAGGTGTTTCATCCATCCAGGGATTTGTGGTTCTCACTAGGGATATGTGGTTCTCACCAGATTTTCTCAAACAGATATCCGAATCGCTAATATTCTTCTCAGATGGCTCTGTCACTGAACAGGGTATGGGTTTTGGTTACTACTGTCCTTCACATGATCTGAGAATCTCTGAAAGTCTGATGATCTACAGTACTATTCATCAAGCGGAATTAATTGAGATTACTCACTGCGTGATGTCAACTTTTAATCTCGTTGCCCATGACAATGAGATTATATTTTGTACACATAGTAAAACTGTCCTTAATTACTTGAACAACCCTCTAACCAGCTCTAAACTGGTACTGGATTGTAAGCCATTTCTGAATCTCCTTGGTCGTAATAACAAGGTAACGGTCATGTGGGTTCCTGTCTATTGTGACATTGAGGGCAACGAAATTGCTGACTATTTGGCTAAAACTGGTTTTTGCCTACATTTCGTAGGTCCTGAACCAGTTGCGCCTTCACCTACTTATATAGTGAAAAAACTATTAAAACAGTTACCCTTTCGAATCTGAAGCGGGCGTAGTCAGCTACCGATACTTGTCGAAAGGTAAAATACTTTTTCAGAGGGATTAACTCTAACCTGACAAATTACGTTATTTCATTGAAAAAGTACAACTTGAGAATTTTAGTCACTATACTTATTGGCCATGACCGTTTCAAAAGTCACCTTCATCGCATGGGACTTGCCAGTGATGCCGTATGTCACGAATGTCTGGAAGATATTGATGATAATTTACACTTCATCAGCAGTTGTCCAGCTATTGACCGCATGAGATCTCTTGTGTTTAGCTGCAGGAATATTCCTGTAAATTTATTGTCTTCTCTGGCCCTGGTTCAAACTGCTTCAGTTTGCTAAGGTTGCAGGACACGTCTGTGCACTTTGATGACATCCTAGGTTTGCACCACGGGCCCTTTGTGGCATTGAGTGCGGAACCTTATAGGGTTTCAACCAACTTTAATAATAATACCAATAAATACAAAATTCAGTTTCAGTATAATTGCTAGATACTTAGTATAACTTTATTATTGTTTGATTCTACAGGCAGTTGGGATTTCATGGAAAGGAATATATCATCTTTTTAAATATTTAATTTTGTTTACCAATTTCACCGCCATAGATTTTTAGAAAATTGTATTATACATACTGGAAGCATTTATTTCTTATCAGATGGAAGCTTTTTTACAATTGCCATAGAGACCAACCACATAACAACCCGATAACTGTAGTCCAATCATGTCGCGAATTATTAAGAGAAATATTAAAAAGTCCAAAAAACTGTGTATGAGCTTTGCCGTACTAATGATTCAAAAAGCGATTTAAACATTTTTATAATTTTAAGCTAAAACTGAAATGTGCAGTTTGCAAAGTATTCATAAATATATAAATAAATTGCATTAACTTAAAATTTTGATAAAAAACAATGTATTAAGCGAGTCCCTTGATAATCATCAACATCTTCAGAATTTAAAGTATTCTGTCTTACGTAAAACACGTAGGAAATACTATTAAACTATTAATGTTTTTATAATGCTCTTCCAATTCAAACAAATTTACCACAACAAATTTATACTGTACCGAATATGCCTTGCAACTAACTTAGTTAAAATCGTGAAAGGTGATTTACACTATTACAAACACTTACAGAGGTGTCTCGAACGTACTACGTAAAAATTAAGACCATAAATTTATATTTACCAATACATTAGTAGAGAAGAATGAAATAATGGAAAATTAAACTGTTTTGTAAATAAACAGTACTAATTTGCCGTTTCGAACAAGTATTGTTTTACTGAAGAAGAGGGTGTTATTTTTAGAGGTTCACATCTTTAACGCTGTTTTGATATGCGGTTCCAACAGGACGGTGCTACATGCCACACAGCGCGAAAACCAATTAATTTAGTCAAAGAATCATTTAATAAAAGTGTAATTTTACGTACTGGTTCTGTTAATTGGCCACCGAGATCGTGTTATCAAACTTCATTAAATAATTTCTTTGGTGATGTTAATTTACTAGCCTACACCGATAAACCAGATACGCTTTAACCCTAAGAACACAACATTCGGTGAGTTGTTAGACGATACGACTGCAATTGCTGCGAAAAGTATATGGGCGAAACTACATTGAAGCATGAATGGAATTAATGGAATTATCTATCCAATAGAGCTATTTCACTGATCTTCAAAATGTTTTTTTTTATCCTGGATAAATTAAATTTTAATAGATTTACTTTTATCTATATTGAATGTAATAATTATAATTAATAATTATTATGATATGTGAAATAAATAAATTAATTTTATTATGAATGTCAGATGTCTCGTGTAAAGCTTTTTCGCCATCTCATGTTTCTTGTTTGGTTTTTATAGGGTACACCAATAAACACTCCATCATTTTATTATTTTATAATTAAAATTATTTGTTTAATAATAATTATGTTTAATTTTTATAATTTCTAGAATATAAAAGTATTTCAAAGAAGTTACGGTTATTTTGATTTGGAATTAAAAGAAAAGTATGCAGTTAGATAAAAATAAAATGTGCTGTTCGATGGAACACTCTATGTTTCAGATTGACATACAATTATTTTTTTAGTTTCGTTTTTCGTGGGTACTTCAAAAATGCGCAGCATCATTTTACTATTTTATAATTAAAATTATTGTTTACAAAACAAAAATCAAATACACAATTTTTTATTGATAAAAATTATTTCGAAACATGTGATTTTTACATTGCTTCTTATGAGAAAGTGTAAAATGTACCTCCTCTAAAAAAAACTTAACAAAAAATACGTCATATTATTACGGCTCAATAAAGATGGCTCTGATAATAACCATCACACAATTCAACCATTTTGTCGGCTAGACTATTATTAATCGAATCAATCATTACAATTTATGATAGAAAGTTCTTTTGTTAGTTGCTTCTTTTGTTAGTTGCTATTGCAATTATTTGAAGTGTTTTTCAAGGTTCTGTCAGATTATAAAAATTGCAATAATTGATATAACACTAACAGCTACCAAAGTATTCATAGAAATTTTGAGTTTTAATCTAAATGTTTTTTAGAAAGATGGATCTCCACCTAGTTTTCCTTCGTCTAAACGCAATTTCAATTATGCTTCATGCTCTTCTGTGTAGTAATTGATTAAAATTATTAAAATGATTTATTGAGTGTTGAGTATGTTATCGTGACAAAATGGAGTTATGATCGATTCAGGTGTTAAACCACATTTATAACTACTATCACTTTACAAATACCAACCAGGAGGAGGAAATTTTATAAATTTATAGAGCACAATGTTTCGTAGGACCCCCTGGTCGTGAACAAATTTGCTATTGGGAATCAAACAATAATATTTAAGTGCTTGCCATTGCTATCTCACACAAATTCAGATTAACGCCAGTAACTTCAGGTTGCAATCCGATTGTTTGTAGTTTCCGGTTGGTGTATTGATCATAAAAGTGTATAAGCACTATAATCTTACCTTGCCAACCGATTTTTTCACGCTCAGCACATAATGGAAATTTGGTTACTTTTTTTGAAATGCCAACGAATAAATTAAGCATTTTAAAAATTAATTAAGTTTCTAATAACGATTAATACCAATCAATCTTTTTGTCACTCTTGGCTCGTTACGACAATAAGCCAAAATAAAAACCGCATAATACTTAATATTACGCGATATATGGTATATTAGAATATTTCCTAGAAATTCGTTCTGTCTGAAATTTTAAAATAATGTGCATTAATAAAATATTTATGCTTGCATCAAATGTTAGGTTAGGATATAGTATATAAATAATAAATAATCTATGGCTTAGAAGCCATAAACGGCTCTTACCGCGTCTAAACTGAGACCTTACAAATTAGTTTCTAAACGGATGGTGCACATTGTAGATGGTCAGCCCAACGAATGTTTTTACATACAAACGCATTTTTGTCATCCGGTTGCATGTTAATTTTTGGTAAAAATTCGAACTCGAGACCGCGGCGTGATGAGAAACTCTCTAAACCATAAAGCTACGACCGGCGATAATTTTGCATTAGTATCCGTTTAGAAAGTATCGAATAGTTAGGAAACCACCGATGGTTCCTTTTTAATCTTTCTTTTACTGGGGTCTGAATTTTTTAATTCATAAATTCTTTTTGTGTTACAGGTTATATTTATGGTTAGTTGTTAGTAATTTGCTTTATTTTATATTTATGTTATAATATTTAATTTAAAGGTAATATTCATTTTCTTTCAAGAAATCACAGATTGTTTTGTAATTTTTGGAGCTACTCGATTTCAGAATGTCGAGCAGTTTCATATTTTTGATGATTTTATATTTTTGGCGTATTTTGTCATATTTTTTGCACTTTTCAATTATATATGTTCATTGTATTATATTACGTTGCATGTATCACAGATGTTGTTGTCTTCTATCCTCATATCTGTTTTAATTTTTTGTTTTTAATATGACCAGTTCTGAGTCTGTTCATTTATTTGATGTTATATGGTGTTTGCTGTGAGTTGTGGAACCATCGTTTTTTACTTGGTATGTTGTTTATCTGTTTATTATATTTCCTCATTGTTGTTTTCCATGTATTGTTTTCCATTCCTGTCTTATTGTGTTCTCTATGGTGTGGTGTATGTCTTCAATTTAAATTGGGTTGTCTATTGTTGTTTCATCTTCTTTTACAGCTTTTTTGGCTTTTCCATTTTCTAGAATGCCCGTGTGTCCCGAAATCCATTTAATTATTATTTTTATTTTGTTTTTTATAATTATATCTAGTATTTCTTTTTCATAGCGTTTCACTTTTGTTTTGTTCCCCTTGTTAATGGATATACATATATACATGAGCTCGTTCGTTGAGTCTGAAAATTATTATTATTTTGGTTTGTCCATTAAATACCTTATTTAGAGCTACTTTAATGGCTATGGTTTTGATGGTAGCTTTATTTTTAAGTTTTATTTTGTACTCGTTTCTGTATTTATAAAGTATATACCTATTCCTGTTTGATGGTTGTTAAGCAATCCATCTGTATATATTTCGAAGTACTCCTTATATTTGTTTAGGAATTCTATTACTTGTCCATGATTTATATTTGATTTGTTGAGTTTTTTCCCTAATTTTCACCGTATATTTTAAGATTTTTTGTGGAAGTGCTTTGTTGTATTATTGTGCTATGTTTGTGAGAGATGTATAATGTGTATTAATTGTATGGTGATTGCTTTTTGCATCATTAAAAACTTTGTTTACGTTACTGTTTTTTATTAAATTTGAGTGATAATTTTCCTATGGAAAAGCAGCATTTCGATATGCTCATAATTTTATGTATTTAATTTACATATTCTGGGCTAGTAATAAATCAATATTATTACATAAAGATTACTAGTTTAAAGTATTTAATAGTCGCTCATAATTTACTTTATATCAAAAATAAGAAAATTCCAAAACTTAGAAAGTATGTCGATGGCAAGTATTCAATAAATATAGCGAAAGTACTTGTATTACCTGAAACACCAATAATATCCATATAAACTAGGGATGCAGATAAAATAAAAAAGGAGTTCCAAATTAGACGTTGTAAAAGCAGCTTTGCTCAAAATGGTCTCTGTTACACATTTGAAAAGCAAAAACATATATCACAAAACAAAAGCCCGAATACACCAATTGAAAAATTCAAAGCAAGCCAAGCTTGGTTCGAACACTATACAAATTGGATGAATCTACACAACATCGAATTTAGAGGAGAAGCTGGTAGTGCAGATCTTATCGCCGTCGAATTATTCATGAATAACTTAAAAAATCTCGTTAACTCACGAGCTTTTTTGGAAACGTCTATAGCAGCGCACATTTATTTCAAGAGAAGAAAAATCGAATCCCAGTTTTAAACCACCCAAAAATAGAATTACTGTATTTCAAGGGGATTTTAAATTCAAACTCTTTACTATTTATTCAAGTAGAGACCGACGATAATGTCAGTATTAAGGATTTCCTGATGAATAACAATATTTTTTAGCGGTTTCGAATATAGCTGCATCATGGGCTGAAGTAACTAAGAAAGCAGTGAATAGATGGTGGAAAAGTCTTTGGCCAGTGTGCGTTTAAGATGTTGGCGACAACGAATATCAATCAATTTATAGAATTAGTGTGACTGAAGATATTTGAAATAGCAACTGTGATTAGATTGGATGGCGATAACGTCGACTTAATAAATATTAACAATAGAGAAAAGTTAGATAGCGACAAGCTCTTCGAATCGAATAATAATCAAAGTCTATCAATTTAAAACGAAGAACCAAAACAAGCTTTATGCAATATGCGAATATCGAATGCTCTTAAATTAGTTTCGTTCTTTTTTTTTAAATAAATTTGCGTAGTTTATAAATACATTTGCAAATAATGCAACTTTCATATCAATTTCATTATTTTTAATGTATGGTATATTTTTATTATTATGTTCAGGTACAACTTGATATTTAGATATTTTTACCACATGTTATACTAAACCACTATGCAATTTAGTTTATATAATAATTTAGTGAAAAAAGAAACAAATGTATAATATGCAAATGAAAAACCTATAACCAACTTATTTTAGGTTGTCATATTGCGATAATTGATTTTTTAATCAATTTGCAACAAAACTAAATAATTTATGGTTTTTATTGATTTATTCACCGAATTCATTTATTCACCTAAATTAAATAATTTAAAAAACTACGTTATTTTCAGAACTAGAACAAATTTTTACTGAAAATATAAGCTTAAGAACTGAAATGTTTAATCATTTTCGCTGAACTTTTAAGAACTGAGACTATTTCAGTTTTATTTAACATATTTTCAAGCTTTCAAAGTACATTAAATTTTTTAATTACATTTAACAACTGAATTATGTATTTGTACAAATAAAAATAATATTAATTTAAATCAAAATTATACGTCTAATTCTTTAATATATTGAATTAGACGTATAATTTTGATTTAAATTAATCTTTAATAATATAATATATATTGAAACTATAGCTTTCAAACGCATTATCACGTTTGCATCTTTGACTAAATTTATTGGTTCATCTAATAAATTAATTAGCTCATCTATGATACTCTTTTTGGTTACTTTGGTAATTAAATTGTTAATATATTCAAATCAAATAACTTTAGAGATAGTTTATTCACAAACTCACTGTTGTTTTCCATAATATGGAATCTACTCACCTGATGATGAAATTATTAGTGGAGTAATCTTTATCGCACATATAAACTTGACAATTTTAACTAATGCTTATAGAAATTTGTGAACCACACTTGAAAGAATGCTGAACCCATTTTCAATAGTTTTAAAACACATTTTCTTCTTCTAGCTCGAAACAGTAAAGTTCTTTTATAAAATAAGTATATTACTATAACTTGTGATATGGACGTATTAGTTTAGGTAGGTATAATCTGGCAACATTTCTTATACTTTACAGGTTTAAACTATCTCCCCCGACGATTATCGATTTTCTAAAAGTATTTCGTTGGAATATATGACTGTCGCCTACATAACCCAGTTACATCTAAAATAAGTTATTCAGTTGCTGGAAAAAAATCAATACTGTGCCTATTTTTATTGCTCAGCTCCTATTTCGGCTATAGCATAGTCGATAAAATAATTTCTGCTAATCGAAAAGTAACAGTTTGCTTCAAAAGTTTCTCCAATTATTACAGTACTGATACTTTTCCCAAATATATATATATATATATATATATATATATATATATATATATATATATATATATATATATATATATATATATAAATATATATATATATATATATATATATATATATATATATATATATATATATATATGTATATATATATATATATATGTATATATATATATATATATATATATATATATATATATATATATATATATATATATATATATATATATATATGTACTTTTTACTTTATAAGAGCCTCTTCCCGAATAGATGAAACTAAAGTATATTCTAAATCAAATGCTATAAAATAACAACAAAAATATGTTAGAATTAGTAACAAGGAAATATATTAGCCGAATTATCATATGGTATTTTTTCAAAAATATATAAAGTTTATACTAAATACGTATTCTTATTACTATATGAACATCTAAGAAAATGTATATCAAGATTTGGCAAACATCTTCCTATGTTTTTCGGACAGGCCTATTTGTGTTCTATAACCATGTTGATTGATTTGAAATTTAAGTTATGCCTCACAATAAATCTATATTACATACTATATCGACATACATATGTAAGTCAAAGCGGCAATCGAGGACCATGGCCATAAAGTAACCAACATTATCAATACACATAAAAAGACGACAATTAATAATGAGAAAATAATTAAACATTTCGCATTGTTTTATGTAGACCTGTTACCTATTTTAGGGGGAAACGAATAAGGACAAATACGAAATCAAGAACTTGCTGTATTGCAAGATCTATTAAACCACCTAAAAAGGTAATAGGTATACCTCAGTGAAAAAATTGCCAACAGTTAGGACACACGTGTTAAATGTGCAGAGAACCTTGAAACAAACCAATGTCAAAAGCCACGAAATGTTATACAAACTTGTGCATTAGTGGGAGTAAAAGGCCATCCGGCTAGCTACGGATGCCAGGGATATCAGAAAAGTTTATATGCTCAACTATCAAGAAAACCAACAGTAGCAGAGCGCCCACAGCAAAAGCCAAACCAACAAGATGATACTATTAAAGAGTGGGTTTCGTACACCCAGGTGACCAAAACCTCAAACAACAATGTAATTCAAGGAATCAGGTAGAAAGCTGTAATGAACGAGCCAACCATTAGTAATATTATGAACTTACTAATAGGGTGGATAAACTGGAAGATAATTGTAAGCCACAAAACAACCCGCTAAAACAAAAAAAGTAAATGACTGCTATGTATAATTACCTATGCTAATTGGCTAAATGCAAGAGCCCATGAACTAGAGGTATTCCTAAGAACCAACAACATAAATGTAGCTTTTATATTAGAGGCATACTTTACAGAGAAAAACTTTATCAAAATTATGGGATATAGAGCCTATTGGACATTGCATCCCAATGGCCGTGCTCGAGGGGGACAGCAATCTTACTCAAAATAGCACTCATCACGTAAACCAACCTACTGGCCCACAAACATCAACAAGGTTCCTGATTTGATTGACTTTTACTCGAAAGGAGTAATCTTCAATTACATTGAAAGTCGAAGGTATTGACGACCTTACTTCCGATCACACACCGGTCTTAATGACACTGAGTACATTAATACACTGAGTATCATAAAAAAGAAAATGAAACTCAACTTCACTAATAAATTTACTGATTGGGAACTGTTTAGAGAGACACTGGATAACCTAATTGATTAAAAAGTTAATCTGAAAACTAAACAAGAAGATGAATATTTTAGAAGCTACATCCGTATTAGGCGAAAAAGGCATAAAGGAGACTAACTACCCCTTGGTTATTTGAGACCTGATAATAGAAAGGCGTAGGAAAGATGCATATGGTATAGAACCAGGAACATTATTGACTAAAGAGATTATAATCAGATAAGTAATAAAGTTAACCGACTAATTAAAGAACACAAAGAAGCTTGCACTGCAAATGGATTGGGTCCTGATGCTGAAAAAAATTATTCTCTTTGGAAAGATTTAAAGATACAAGAGGCCGATCATCCAAGTGCCACCTATAAGGAACAAAAATGGAGAATGGGTGCGACGAAAAAAAAACACAGTTTGCACAACATCTGGCATCCACCACAAGACGTACAATCTACGATTGATTCTCAACCAGTCTATAGATCTCCATGAAATATCAGAAGTGTCACTCCACCGGAAATTGCGCAAGAAATAGATATGAATTTGAATCCCAAAAAGTCATCTGGAATTGATGAAAATTCTTCAAGGTTCTTTTAGAAGTTATCAAAGAGAGGAGTCATTTTCTTAACGTATATATATATATATATATGTATATATATATATATATATATATATATATATATATATATATATATATATATATATATATATATATATATATATATATATATATTGCATGCTTTCGACTTACATATGTGCCTGAGTGTTTCAAGGTTGCACAAATAATCATGTTAAAAAAAACACACATTTCTTTGTTACCAACTATTTAAAAGTGTTGGTTTAGAATTTGTTATTGAATCGACTAAAACCAATGATCATTATACCTGACTTCCAGTTTGGATTCAGAAATGAACATTCGACAATTAATCTAGTTCATCGCGTGACGATGTATAACAGACTTTCGATAGAGTGTGGCATGAGGGTTTTATATACAAGATAAGTAAAATAGTGCCACAAAATTACTGCCAATTGCTCGAGTCGTATCTCTCCAAACGAAAATTTAGAGTATCTCATGAAGTACCGTACTCCAATTTTTACCCAACCATAACAGGGGTACCCCCTGGTAGCGTATTAGGGCCCATCTTATATCTAATTTATCCTTCTGATATACCGACAACGGAAAAAACTTTCATTGGAACTTTTGCTGATGATACAGCAGTAGTGGCATCAGGTGAATTACTGAATCAAGCAGTTAAATACCTATAGCAAGCACTAGATAAATTCAGCCAATCGACCAGAGGTTGGAAAATAAAGATTAACGAGCTTAAATCAGTACATGTCACATACACGTTGCAGCACAAAAATAGCCACCTCCATACATTTTTCAACGGGTTACAAATTCCCCAAGCTGAATCTGCTAAATATCTCAGATTGCATCTTGATTCAATATTGAACTGGAAATACCACGTTAGATAAAAAGCAGAGCAAATTAAAATAAAATAACGCGAGATATACTGGCTAATAGGAAGACATTCGAGGCTTAGCCTGCACTAGAAACGTCTAATCTACGATATAATAAATATAGTTTCATGTGGCCGCATGATCAAGTCATCTAGTAAATAAAGTTTCATTATTAGGAGTAGAATATTGATATCTTGTTAACCCATCACTCGCTTCACTTATTTGTTTCAAATAAGTGCGTTATTATCATTAGTAGTGATGTTCCAAATCGATCTAACCAAATCTTTTTAACCCGATCTTTGAATTAACCAATGACTAAAACTGGTTAGTTCTAAATGATCAGGTTAAAAAGATCGATTTTCTCAGATCAAATCAAAAGTATTTAATTTTATCGTTCAAAAATTAATTTACTTAAAAATAATCAAATAAGAATTCACCATAACCAAAATCCTATTCAAACGCAAAAATCACATTCGATATAAAAATGTTTCATAACAAACCACCAATCATAAAAAAACTTCGTATACACACGATACACGAATACGAAACAAAACACAATCGCTCAAAAACCAAATCATCTAAAAACTAACTAAAATGCAAAATCCAACTCCATGTAAAGAGAAATACAAAAATCATTTCCATATTAACTCATAAAAAAGTTCGTATACACACGAAATACGAATACGAAGCAAAACACAATCGTTCAAAAAACCAAATCATTCAAAAACCAAATCATTCAAAAACCAAATCGTTCAAAAACCAACTCGTTGAAATAACCAATTCTCTAAAAAATCAACTCGATCCGAACAAAAACCAAAGATCTACTCGTTCAAAAAAAAAACCAAATCATTTGAGAACCAATTCGATCTCGTTCATGATTTCATGAATGATTTGGTTAAAAGAGAATTGGTTAATGACATGAATTTTGTGTATGACATAACAAAAACTTTTTTGGTTTTCTTTTCTCGATGTTTGATTGTTTTCGCACCAAAGTGATATTGAAATGAGGGAACGAGACATGTATATAAAAATGTTTGTGCTACTGTAACTTTATATGAATGCTGCAGATAGAGATGCAAATTCGACTTAATGTGTGTGTATAAATATAACTAAAACAAGTATGATTATCAGCATTTCGCTAGATGCGCTGTGCTGACGTGACAAACGATTTATTTTAAACAGATATTTTTTTAGACGTGTTACTTGGAAAATCTTTTGAGAAATGCATTAAATAAATAAATTAATATATATATATGTATATATATATATATATATATATATATATATATATATATATATATATATATATGTATATATATATATATATATATATATATATATATGTATATATATATATATAAATATATATATATATATATATATATATATATATATATATTTATGTATATATATATATATATATATATATATATATATATATATATATATATATATATATATATATATATATATATATATATATATATATATATTGAACTGGTTAAAATGAACAGGTTAAATTAACCTGGTTAATGAACTAAAAGATCGAATCACTCTTGGTTACGAAATTAACCAGTTAAGCCCATCACTAATCATTAGTAATAAATTATCATGTGATTAAATAATAAAAAAAATATGTAATTCCATTTTCAAAGTTTTCATTAAAAAATTTTAAAAATCGTTAATCAGTAAATTTTATTTAAATATTATCCCTCCCTAATAATATCGTTGTGATTTCATAACAATGAAGTTCGAAAAAAAACATGCATACCGTAATGGCATCTATGGAGTTATTTATCAGTAATGAAATAAACTAAACAAGAGAATACAGTTATTGAACTAACGTCCTGCTATAGTTCATCTTAGCTTTAATGTAAATTTTTGTATAGAATTGAAAAGAAGTAGTAGAAACACATCCACAAAATAAACCACGATATCATAATATTTAACAACTACTATATAAAACTTTAGACCCATCATTTCAAGCAAAGTAAAACTATTCGCTATAATTTGTTATAAAAAGTAGCAAAAAATTGTTAAGATTATTCGTGCTATTCTACACGCTACATATTATACAATTCAAGCTTCTATTATGTACTTATTTAATATATCATGTATACATATATATAAAAACAAACTAACTATAATTATAATGTGTTAATTGAAAAATTAATTATATTTTCTTTTTCATTAAATATAATAACAACTAAACAGAAATAATATTGTACAAAAAACTAAAAATTAAAAAAAGATTTTCTTAAAAACTAACGAACTTTACCGCAGTATACACGAGTATAGTAAAAAACGCATTTCATTGTTTTGTGTCACGTAATTTAAGGATTAGTTAATGCCTCATGCTTATAATATGTGATTGTATGTCAAATAACACATTTCATGTGGCATATAAACAGGACATTTGTTACATTACATTAAAATAAAAGTTGATATACATACGAGTACATGCTCTGTTCCATACATAAAACAGGACAAAAAGTTGATTTTTCGCTTCCACACCGGATAATTTAATTTTGTTTATAAAACTTTACCCAACCGATTTTCTTGCGTTGTTCGTCTATTTCACAAGTTGTGTGTTAAGTTTTTATTTATTGATTTTTAATTTTTACGTACATACGACATACATACTTATATTCGAACTAACATGTTGTTTGTTTGAAATTTAAAACCATTATTATACACACAAACTAATAATCGTATAGTTAGTAAAAGTAATTTAAATACATAAATAAATGTTTAAAAAAATAGATTAGTTATATAAGAATTTAAAATTGATTTTTTCACAATAATTAAAATATATACAATTATTATGTAGCTATATACAAATTAAAAGTATTGTATTCTATTATTTGAATCAATCTTTTAATTACTTCGGTTATAGTAAAAACGCTAAAAACGGGAAAGTAAAAACGGGATGCTACCAAGTATCCATTGACTGGGATATAAGTTTTCTTCTCGTATTAAAACTACATCATTGACTTCGAACTGATCAGTCGTAGATTTCCATTTGATGCGTTGTTGTAATGACGTTAGGTAGTCTTGATGCCACCGTTTCCAAAATCCTTGGAGTCGCTGCTGAATATTTTGCCATCTCGATAGTTTATTTTGTGGAATATCGTTCAACATTGGCTCAGGAATACATGTCAGAGGTTCTCCAACCAAGAAATGTGCGGGTGTCAATGCTTGTATATCAGCTGGATCGTCGTTAAGTCTGCATAATGGTCTCGAATTCAACAGTGCCTCAATTTGAATTATGAGTGTAGTCATTTCCTCAAATGTCAAGTTTATATTGGCTACTCTTCTCAAATGGTACTTAAATGATTTAACTGTAGCTTCCCATAATCCTCCAAAATGTGGAGCGCTAGGAGGATTAAAGAGAAAACTGATTCCTTTCTGCAAGAAAAAATCATAAATTAATTGGTTGTTCGACTGATTGATTATCTGACGTTTAAGTTTCTGGAGTTCTTTATTAGCCCAAACAAAGTTAGATCCGTTGTCACACCAAATTTTCTCTGGACTTCCACGTCTTGAAGTGAATCGTTTTAGGGCAGCTAAAAACGATTCGGTATCTAGGCTACCCACTACCTCTAAGTGCACAGCTTTCACCGCCAAGCACACGAAAACTGTCACATATACCTTTTCCACCGGAGAATTATTGCGTTTGCTTCTTTTTATATACAGTGGCCCAGTATAGTCCAATCCAGTGTGTAAAAACGGCCGACTTTGGTTACATCGTGCTGCTGGGAGATCAGCCATTTTCTGTTCATTCTTATGAAAGCGGTAACGAATACACACCGTGCAGGATTTTATGCAGCGTTTAATGATGTTTCGTGCTCCAATCATCCAATACTTGTTTCTCACAATACTTAACACTAATGAATTTCCAGCATGCATGTGCTTGAAGTGAATATCTCGAACAATTTTATCGCACACTATATTATCCTTCGGCAAAATGATAGGATTCATCGTTGAATAAGGTAAGGAGGATTTTCTTAGGCGGCCACCCACTCGTAGTAACCCATTAGAATCTATTAATGGGTCAAGTGACGCTAATTGATGTTTCGATGATAACATACATTGTTTTCTGAGAATCGTGAATTCGCTATTGAATGCAATTTGCTGTACGTTCCGAAGTATTACGTTCTCAGCGTCATTTAACTCGGCTACAGTAATTGGGTTGTATTGTTGCTTCGCCAATTGTCTTCTTCGAGATGGACTTCCAAATCTCAACACATTCTCTAATACTTTGCGTATTTTGAACCAAGATGAGATCCTTGATATTACGTTCATCGCGATGTTGTCTTCGGTGGTCACTTCATTAAAAACGTTTGTATATTTTGACCTTTCTTCGAATGAAAAGTTAACCGCTTCTGCTGGTATGGAAATTGCTTTTGGCCAACAAGAGTTTGGTTGGCTCAACCAATGAGGTCCGTGCCACCACAGGGATAATTTTGGCAACGCTTGTGGTTTTATTCTCCTAGTTAATGTATCGGCCGGATTTTGTTTTGAATCGATATGACGCTAATTATGTCGAGGAATAATTACCAGAATTGCTGCCGTTCGGTTGCCAATGAAACTTTTCCAACGCCGAGACACATCGGATAGCCAGTGTAGTACTATCGTGGAATCTGTCCAGGCGCAGATTTCTATGTCCCTGTAAGATAGAGATGTAACACACAATTTAATTAATTTGCACAGAAGGACCGCTCCACAGAGTTAAAATCGAGGTAACGAAATTTGCTTAAGCGGAGCTACTTTAATCTTTGCAGTTATAATATTCACGCTGATTTTACCGGACTCGTCTATGCTTCGTAAATACAACACACTCCCATAAGCGGCTTCGGAGGCATCACAAAATGCATGAATTTGAAGATGGGATGTAGTTGTTGATTGTGTGAGACACCGAGGAATTTGAATTTTTTCCAATTCGGGTAACATTTCGTATATACTCTTCCATGAATTGAGGACATTTCTAGGTAACTCAGTATCCCATTCTAACTTCAGCAACCATAACTTCTGTAGCAACATTTTGAATAAAATTACTGTCGGTGCAAGCCAGCCAATGGGTCATATACCTTGGATGCCGTTGACAGTATTTTTCGCTTAGTCCATTTATGTGCTCACCAATTTCCTGTACTTGAAAGGAAAATGTGTCTGCTTCTGCATTCCATATAATGCCGAGTGTTTTGATTGATGAATCGTCTTCAATTAGTTTCGGAATGTTTTGAACTTCGAGCTGGGAAAATGATTTTAAAAATTCCTGCGAGTTGGATTTCCATTTTCTTAGTTTGAAGCCGCTCTCTTTTAAAATTGTATTTATTTGCTCCTTGATTATGAAAGCTTCTTGAACACTATCGCATCCGGTTAGCAAATCATCAATGTAAAAGTCATTGTTAATTGTATGTGCAGCTTTTGGATAAAGTTTAGTAGAGCGTTCGGCGCATTTTTTCAACGTTTTTACTGCTAAATATGGTGCACAAGCAGTTCCGTAAGTCACCGTATTTAATTTATAAGTTTTGATCCGCTGCGTTCAGTTTTCACGCCAGAGTATTAACTGAAAATTGGCATCATCAGAGTTCACGAGAATTTGCCTATACATTTTTTCTATATCTGCTACGAATACAATTGCGTGTTTGCGAAATCTTAATAGGATTGTAGTCAGATCAGTTTGTAGATTTGGACCAATTTGCAAAACATCATTGAGTGATATTCCCGTACTAGACTTGCATGATGCGTCAAATACCACTCTTAGTTTAGTGGTGCTACTGCTTGGTTTTACTACTGCGTGATGTGGTAAATAATACCTGTTTTCGTCTTGTTCTGGAATTCGATCTGGTGGTATATAAGTCATGTGTCCTAAATCAGTATATTCATTCATAAATAACTTATATAATTCAAAGAATTCGGGTGCTTTCTGAAATTTCCGTTCCATAGCTAATAGTCGTTGCTGCGCTGCTTCGTATGACCTCCCTAGTAGAGGTTTTGGTTCCTTAAATGGTAGTTTCACCATGAATTGACCACTTTCAGTTCTGGTTGATCGTACAAGACTTCGCATTTATGAGGTTCGTTGGCTGGATTTGGTTGAGATGCTACTTCTTCTACCTCCCAAAATTTTTTCAACTGCCCAAACAGGTCTTCATTTGTAACTGGAAATTTTGGTTCAGACGTTATGTGGAGATTAGTTACATCTGTTGGAGAATTGTGACACGATCCTGCTACCAACCATCCGAGTTTTGACGACTGGAGTACGGGGAGCCCATCGATTATTTTTTTATTGGGATTTAAAACTTCGAAAAATACGTCAGACCTAGTAGTACATCAATTTTGTTTGGTGTATGAAACTGTGGATCTGATTCCAGCTGCAAGTCAGATTGATTGAAATTTATTGGCTTTGACGGTAAAACGTTGGTTATACTATTAATGATATGAGCCGTAACTAAAAGTTTATAATTTGATTCGGTCCGTGAGATTATGGTCATATCGATTTTTCCTCGTGTTTTTCCAGCTGGTGTCGATGCTAGACCGTAAACCGACAGATATGCGTGGTTACGCTTTAGGCCTAGGCTTTGAGCACATGTTTCAGTTACGAACGAAGTTTGTGAGCCTGAATCCAACAAGGCTCTATACAACTGGAGTTTACCGGTGCGTGACATGATGTATATAACTGCTGTTGGTAGCACCGTGGTTATAAAAAAATAGTGTACATGTAGAACCTTTGCGTGAATTTTGTTGTTGAGGTTAGTTGGAACTTTTGGAAATTCATTTGGAACTTTTGAAGATTCTTCAGTTTTATGTTCTGAAGAAAGCCGCTCGTCTGTTCGTTGATCAACTGCACTATGATATGTTGTAATCTTTGGAGTATACCCGGAACGAGTTTCAGTCTGACGCTGGTGAAGAAGAGTATGATGTCGCTTGTGGCAAATCAAACAGGAGGATTTTGAAAAACATTTCGCACTAGGGTGGCCTTTCTTTAAACAGTTGCAGCACAGATTTTTTTCGTAAACTATTCTTGATCTAGCATCGAACTCCATATTTTTAAACTCTGGACATTTGAAGGTTGGATGTTGCTGTTTACATACCACACACTCAAATATAGTACTGTACGAAGATGTTACGAAAGTTGTTGAGGTTGATCTAATTGTAACCTTTTTTGTTGCTGCTTCACATATTTCGAGGGCGTCACATCTTTTATTCAGAAATGTTAATAAATTTTCAAATGTGGGGAGATTACCACTGACTGTTTCACTTGCCCACAATTGCCTGGTTTCCTCATCGGTTTTCCCAAGAATAATATGGTTGAGCCAAGGGTCACGTGTTTCAGCGTCTGGCCCTACTACTCTTAATCCGCGAATTATCTCATCAGACGTTTCACTGATTCGGCGTAATTCTCTTCCGTTACTACTATTCTGGGTACACTGTTTCTGGTCAATGAACGTTTGCACCAAAGATGTCACTATTGGAGTTAATTTATTGTAACGGTTGCACAATTTTTCCCAAACTTGCGCGTAATTAGTTTCGGTGATCGATATACGCCGAATTAACGCGGCCGCTTCACCTTTTAGCAAACCATTAAGCATTTGTAGCTTGTGAACATCAGATATGCTGTGATTGTTGTGCACCGTAGTTTTAAACAAATCATGAAACGACGCCTAATATTTGTAATCACCCGAGAAAGGTTCAATATGAATTTTAGGTAAGCGCATGTGTTGTGACGTATTTACAGTTTCGTAGAAGGTTTTCTGCTGACCCACGAATTGCTCGAGGGTGGTATTAAAATCAGCTTTCGTATCAAGCCCACTTCGTCCCTGTGTACCACTCGGTTGAGTTAACAATTCCTGTGCCTTATAGTACAAATTATCAACTTCTTCGGTGATAGGCTTATAATCTGCGTTTACAATTAATTGGAGTTCCATCTCATTAAACGTTTCATATCTAACATCTAATACCTCTAGGCGTGTTTTTATTGCTTCGAGACTGGTTTCCGCCGTTATTGCTTTCACAAAATTTAAAATATTAACCATTTGGTTATGAGCGCGATCACGCAAGCGTTCTTATCTATCAGTCATTATATGTTATATAGCACTTTACAGATTTCGTTTTGTTTAATTTGATAACAATTAAATTATATACCACGCGGTTTTCCTTTGCGCGGCAGGTTTGACACAGTAGATTTTAATAAACACGTTTAATTTAGAAAATATAAATGAAATTAAAATTCTACTTATCTGTCATGAATTCCCGGGTTTCGGCACCAAAAAATGTTTGTGTAGATCTGTGATGAGCCGGTGATGATGTGATGAAATTCCGGATGAAGAAATGTTGGTAAAACTGCCAGTTGTATATAAAATTGCAGCACGGAATATAGCAGAATGATGCTGATGAAAGTTAATTTGAATGCGATGAGAAGCCAACACCATTGATATAGTCACGAAATTGATGACTTGCAGAAATTGATTAATGAAAAACACTATCGATGATTCCAGATTAACAAAGGTTTTATTATTAAATATAAATAGGTTCTATAGTACACTGTCTTAATTCTCGGTTTGCCAATTATAAATGTTGATTGCTCGAAAGTTCCCAAAAAAGTGAACGAGTTTTATTGATTTTATGTCTAACTAGGAAAAATGGCATATTCTTGTACACTAAATTAATTAATTACAATTTTAAGCTGAACTTAGTTAAGATATTCAAATTTCCCAATATACATACAAATATAAAGTACTAACGAGTTTAACTTTACTATACGAAACCAATTCTAGTACGAATTTTGGTTTACGTAGAGTACTCAAAATGTCATATTCGTGTTTACAAAGTGTTTACATACAATTGGATTCCTAATTTATATAAAGATAAGTATAAAAAATATTATTTCTAATTGGAATTTGATAATTAATTACATAAATTTTACTTTCAGATTTATAACAAATATTCCGGTACAAAACTATTGTTTACAATTATATAATGAAACTGGTAAGTATATGATAACATATTTAATTTTTTCTTACATTTAATTTTAGGTTGAAACTGGAGAACAGCTGATGAGATCAGTTATAATGATTTGTGTGTTGGTTTTGTATAATAAAGTTTGTGCCAGAATCCAAGGTGTTTGTGTTTTTTTATTTTCACCAACAGTCTCTTTCATTTAAATATAATATTGTCTCTTTCTCGCCATGTTTGTTCCGACAAAAGATAAAGTTAAACCAAATGAAAAAGTTTCACAAAAAAAACACGTCATTTTCAACCAATAAAATTGCTTTAAAAAAATGTCAGAACGAAGGAACGAACGAAGGGACGCAAGTGTGAAGTCGACTTAAATGTAAACTAACATTCGACAAATAAAAATAATTTTTCATTACAATGTTACTAAAAACAAATATATTTGAACTTTTCATAGGATAATATGTATATTTAAATTTCTATGGGAATCCAAGAAGAATTATCTAAATGTTTTTTATAAATTCAATGCAAACAATTTATTTAAAACATATATTGGTGGAGAAATATTTGATTTAAAACTGCCACATTTTCTTAAAAATAAATAATTGGAAGCATATAGTGACTGGAGAAATAAGAACGAAAAATGCACCAGTCTAATAAGCAAGTTTCAAATTATTTCTAGATTATAGATTCAAATTATTTCTACAATTATGTTGACATATGTTGTTTAATGCAATAATTTAGCCTCCAGAAGTTGTCACCTAAGGATGTAGGAACTGGTGTTTCATTTTATTTTGAATTAATATTCGGAAATCCACAGTATAAGTACTCCATCAATTATCACTTATTGACACACACGATGACCCAATAATAGCTTTTGGTTGCAAAAGGAGGTTCAAATATTCTGTTGAAGAACACAGATTGTTTTTTATAAATTTTATGTCGACTGTAGTTGAACATAATATTGCTAATTTCCTCATAATAATCAAAACTGTAACTATAACTAACTTCACAGATAAATTCGCTTGTCTCAATTATCTTTTAATTTATATTCTCACCAAACATAATCGTTTTTTTCTTAATATTTTGCTGAACCGTGAACATTTTTACATTACTAAATACCTAATTATCAAGCTTCTCGCCAACGCGGAAGTGTTTTACGACCTTTGTGCTTGATAAGCGAACTGCCTCTTTGTTAAAACTTATGGAAATTCATTTTAAATTTCCTTGTATGTGACTTATTCCACTTTGTAATAAAATTAAATATTATTATAATATTTTCTTTTATTTAAAATATTCCTTATAGTGGAATTAATTTCGTAATTTTTTTTATTTATAATATAAATATTATAATTACATAATATATTTTTTTTCTTATTATATTTTTTTATTTTTATTTTATTGCCTTTTTGTATTTTGAACGGCTTCAATCTTAGTTAATTTTTTTAAAGTTGATTCTACCATTATCTTCTGGAGCACCACAGAAAATGAACATGTATTTTTCTAACAACACTTTCGCTGTTTATTTATTTCAATAACTCGCCTGACGAAAGGCTCTTCCTGAATGGCAGCTCAAAATTACCAGATCATAGTGTGCCACATCTAAAACAAATTGGTTCTTATTCATGAAGTAATTAACGGCCACCAATCCATTGATTTCTGCGCTTTCGCCGGTATCAGTTTCAACCCTGCAATTGGATGAGGTTAATTTTCTATTAAAACGTCCCGCATAATCGTCCGCGTTGCTCCTGTATCTAATGAAGATCTGCCATCAATTTCAAAATTTATTTAGAATATTGTCAAATTTTGTATAGTTGCAAGACAAATAAGTGTAATAAAATTTATTACATATACATATATGTAAAATGCTTGTGCTAAAGGTTTTTTAAAACTTGTTGAATCTCAATTTTACCTATTACAGATAGCTATAATAAACAATAACATGAATACAATTTAAACTTACCAATGGAGTATCGAAAATAAAAACTTTAATTTATCATATCTAAAAAATGTTCACATCTTAAAATACATTTAAGTTTTTCAATTAATATCGGCAGCAGTGAACGCACTGTTTTTTGAATTTGAGAAAAGCTCATAGAGCTAGATTTAATAAATAAGATATTATTTTACTAATAAACATTGATGAAAAAATTGATGTTTTCGATTACATTGAATATAAAGGGCCCGCCATCTAAAGTTTTTTTTTCAACTAGTGCTTATTTCGTGAATGGTAACACTAAGCTCATGTCTGATTTGACAGATAATTAGTTTTATCCTTCCGCTGAATGAATATGGTTGTGTATACGCTTGAACAACGCTGGGAAATATTGCGACATTACTTTGAAAATCATGGTAATGTTGCAGAATGAAGCTCATTTTGATCTTGGCGGGTATGTAAACAAGCAAAATTGTCGCATTTGGGGCACGGAAAACCCGCACGCATACTTTGAAAAGCCGGCACACCCAAAACGAGTCACTGTTTGGTGCGGATTTTGGCCAAGAGGCACATTGGGCCATTTTTCTTCGAAAATGAGCAAAGGGTGGCCGTTACAGTCAATGGCAATCGTTATCGAACCATGTTGAACGAATTTTTGTTCACAGCTGAAGCTACACTCATGTTTTGCGCCCTGTTTTTTCAATTTTTTTCTGCAGATTGAATACTTCATTACATTCAGATGACATGGCAAAATCGTATACATAGATACTGGTACAATCTTTAAAAAGTAACCTACATTATAACATAATATCACGATATAAATAAACTTGAAAGTCTATGAAAAATGTTTGAAATTACTTAAAATGATAGCTTTAAACATACACGTTTTACCTAAAAGATAATGCATAAACTAATTTAGTATTATAATTATAGATGCCCTTTGTTGCTATTTAATGTTACATCAGGACACAAATAACATAAATATTTAAAATAATTCTAATGTATTGCTATTTATTCCCTCCTTGATACATAAATAATTATATATGTATATATATATATATATATATATATATATATATATATATATATATATATATATATATGTATATATATATATATATATATATATATATATATATATATATATTTATATCCATTTCAATATATGTAATTATATGTTCTTCTAACTATATCAGAATATCAACATTAAAATTTATTAAAAACTTAAAAGCATATACACATTCGTTACATCGAACAACAACAATCCAAAAAGGTAACACAAATGTACCAGAAACCCATTTAATTTCATATCTAATATCTCTTTTATATAACAATCTATATGCTAATTAACCATTAAAAATTCTAATTTGAAAAAAAAAGGAATTTTTTTTATTAATTTTCTACCAACTACAATAATAGCAAATAAACGAGAATTTCTATCATGAAAACCATTTTGTGTTTATATCAACTTAAAAATGTAAAATAATAAAATAGTATGTACATAGGATAAAATAAAGACTTCTAACCTAGTTAGCTATATTCTATAGTTAAGTTAACTTTTTTGGAAAATTCTGTTTTTACGGTCAAAGAAAGATTTATATCAACGCCACAAAATATAGTAGCATAAGTCTTGTTGAAGATAATACAAAAGTACAATTACATGAATTATAAATAATTTATAAGCATATTCAGTGGCTTACGGTAATAAGTTTATGAGTTCACAATCGAACATGTGTTCAAAATCGTTTTGGAAGACCAAACTTTATGGTATAATCAGAATTCATTACTTCTAACAAGATTTGTTCCTACGGTATGTGACAATCGAAGAAAAATGGATACATTGATTTCGCAAAAGTAAGTAATTCAAAATTCAAATGTAGGCAGATTAGTTTTTAACCTCCGTATATTGAACTGCCGTAGGTATTATATGGGCTAATATTATACGGGGTAATATTAGCTCATATAATACAGCTAATATTATATGGGATTATTTATTGGTTGATTAATTAATAAATACTTTAGACAAAAATTAGTATAAATAAGTATAATCTAAATTATGTTGAACAGTTCAGTTAAAAATTTTACCTTTTTCTATTTTCAACACCTATTTAAAGACAATATCGTTCTAAAATGAGAACTTCACCTTATACCAATATATATACCACAAATAGAAAAATTAGATCTTGAATAAAATAAAATAGAATTGGTCCTTTTGAAAGAGAAAATTCTTTAATTGGCTAAATTTTCCGGGCTTGCATTCTCCAAAGGAACAACTACCTTTCTACCTATAATACCTCAAAACGTACTCCTACCAAAGTGATTTGATCCAAATGATGAATTCATAATCAAAACCTTTAATGCCTATTTTAAAGCCAAAGATTAATGATTCTACAAAAAATGAACCGAACTATTAAAGAACCGTTCATAGGACTCTATGGCTTTTAAAGACACTATATTGATGAATAAAATTATATACCATGGTAAAATTTATGAACGGCTCAATGAATAGAAAGATTAGAAACTCTAAATTTAGTGTCAACTATCTTATAGTTTTGCTATGACTTATTATAAGACCCTGTTCAAAACGGACACGTGGGGAAGACATATCTAACCATTATGATTCAAAATGAATACTTAATAAATATATATATATATATATATATATATATATATATATATATATATATATATATATATATATATATATATATATATATATATATGTATATATATATATACATATAAATAAATATATATATATATATATATATATATATATATATATATATATATATATATATATATATATATATATATATATTTATATATTTTTTTTTTTTTTATCTCTAATCTGTTTTGGGGCTCAAGGCACTACCACTTGTTCGCGGTTCGCTTATTTACGTCCTTGCTTTTACGTAATTACAGCCAATTCGAGGACGTACGGCTATAGGTCCTACCTTCCTAAACATCAGATCGTAATCTCATGGTGAAAAATCCCTTTTGCATCCTGCCTCTATCGGGATGCAAACCCGGTACCTCCCGCTCCAACTGCCGCAGCTTTAACCACTGCGCCACCTGGGCGGTTACTTAATAAATAGTTTTATATAAAAAATAATACGTTTTGAGCTTTGAAATAATAATTGCTCATACTTGTTGAAGTTTTAAACTTGTTCTGCCTACTACGATGAAATTTATTCGAGTTAAAGTAAAAATAAATTTCAATAATGAATATTCAGCAAAACAACAAGTCAATGGAATAATTCTTTATTGCCAACATTGCAAAAATTAATAGAAAATAGAAATATTTGTTATATTTTTGAAATCGTATTGCCAGAATACATAAGTGAAAACTGTTTAAATAGCTCAGAGATACATTAATTATCCAGGAAATAATATTCTTATAAAGGGTGTTTTTTTAGGAGGTTTGTTTTTCCGATAGATGTCGTTTTATTTTATGACAGTTGTTTTGACAGCTCAAAGTGGCATTTCTACTCAGTATTGTTTGGCAAATCATTATGAATAGGTTAACTCCAGAACAACGTTTTCAAATCGTGGAAATTTATTTTCAAAATCAGTGTTCAATTAAAAATGTTTATAGAGCACTTCGTGAATTTTATGGTGCACATAATCGTCCGTCAGAGACCACCATAAAGAACGTAATTACCAAATTTCGGTCTACATTCACTCTTTTGGATGCCAAGCCACCGACAAGAATGAGAAGAGTTCGTACAGAAGAAAATATTGCTGTCGTTGAGGCCAGTGTCGAAGAAAACGACAATTTATCGATTCGTCGTCGTGCTCAGCAAATTGGACTTTGTCCATCGACTTTATGGAAAATTTTACGTAAAGATTTGGGTTTGGTGCCATACAAAATTCAATTGGTGCAAGAATTAAAGCCACACGACCATCGTTTGCGCCGTGAATTCAGTGATTGGTCGTTAAATCAATTGAACGAAGATCCATTTTTTTACCGTAAAATTCTCTTCAGTGATGAGGCGCATTTTTGGTTAAATGGATACGTCAACAAACAAAATTGTCGCATTTGGAGCAAAGATAATCCACACGCCGTTCAAGAATTACCAATGCATCCTGATAAATGTACTGTTTGGTGCGGTCTATGGGCTGGTGGGATCATCGGTCCATATTTCTTTAAAAATGAGGAAGGACGACGCGTTACCGTGAATGGAAATCGATACAGAACCATGTTAAATGAGTTTTTGTTGTCAAATCTTGAAGATATGGATATGGATGAAATGTGGTTTCAACAAGATGGTGCCACTTGCCATACAGCACGTGAAACAATCGACTTATTGAAAGAAACTTTCAACGACAACATTATTTCGAGAAATGGTCCGGTGAATTGGGCTCCGCGTTCGTGCGATTTGACGCCACTCGATTACTTTTTGTGGGGATACGTGAAGTCATTGGTTTATGTGGATAAACCTCAATCGATTGACGCTTTGGAAATCAATATTCAACGTGTCATTGCTGACATACGCCCTCAAATGCTTGAAAAAGTGCTGGAAAATTGGACCTCCAGAATGACATTTGTGAAAAATAGTCGTGGTAGCCATATGCCAGAAATTGTGTTTAAATGTTAAATGCCAAAAAATTATCTACCAAATAAAAAAAAATTTTGGTCATTTCATAATTTTATATGTGTTTTATTCAAAAAAAAAATCGGCAACCTCTTAAAAAAACACCCTTTATAAGTACATATTTTATACGTTATTCAGTTTAAAAATTGCATTGGAACTTTAAATCGGAATATTAAGTGTTCCTTGAATTAAAGCGATCTTGATCAAGTGGAGTTTGCTTGAATTTAATTTCAGGTAAGCGATCAAACGTCGATAAAAATTACAAATGGATTTCTAATGTTTATTAAAATAATTTCAAATACATTGTAAACTTCAAAAAAAAATTTAAGTAATTCTATAGAATTGTGGTGTAAGTTATTTAAACGACTTTGTGGTGTAAGATATTTAAATACATCAGGAGGAGATACACAAACTTAACGTTGTCTGTTATCGTTAGATAAATACTACTCGTGATGTACAGTAATTATTTAATCATTGTCTGTTAAAATTATACAGGGCTACTAGAAATGTCGAAATAATCTCTCATTTCTCTCTTGGTTAATCGTATTGTCATAGGTCCGTATAGTTTTATAAGGCAATGATTCTACTAACTGAAAATGATGAGAGGACCCAATTTTTATTTAACCTGTAAACACAAAATAATAAATAACTGCAAAATTATAAATAACTGAATATCACTTCGATTTATTTTTACGAATTATTAAATTTATCTTTAAGTTTAACGATGAGAAAGTATTAGAAATTAATTTTCATTTATAAAATTGTTCAACTGTATATTATATTTTGTTCATATTTCCATCACTATATAATAGCAATTTTCTATTTTTTACTGCCTAGGACTATATTCTAGAACTGAAGAGTTGTAATAAAATACTGTTCTCTAGGGATGCATCTTATAAAATTTTGACTCAATTTTAATTGTAATTTTAGATTTCCCCTCTTCTAACGTGAATGTATATATTTATTTCGAATGAAAATTATAAATAAATTTCCACTCAACAAAAAATTATTTAAAGGGAAACTTTTTATTTTATTTCATAATTGTGATTACCTCCCAACAAAGAACCCTTAATAAAATTGATGAATGCACGAGTATGTAGAGAACTTTCTATAATTTTATTATGTATTAACTTTTTGAACTTACATATTCATTTTAATGTAAATAGAAGAAAAATGCTAGGAAACATAATTATAGATTTTGCATTTTAAAATGTACGTAACTACATATATTAATTATCACATGTACGTACTACGTACTATGAATAAATGTGTAGTACATACATACATATATTCTATGTTTAATATAAAAGCATAAATTATGTCATGTTATACATACTTTAATTGAAAATGAAAAACTAAATAGAAAAAAAAATCTTTTTATCTTTAATCGTCTATATACAATGTATAATACATAAAGCATAAATTTATGTCAACAGTTTTATGTATATGTAATGTTATGTCAATATTATGTATGAAGAAATTTTATTGAATTTCACATATCGTGCATACACATATAACTGCTCTAACTACATATTATTATCAATTTTATTTGTAATTATTCATAAATTATAATTTAATTAATTTGAATGTACTCGACAGCTTAATTGATATGGTTGTGATAATGTATTACTATTTACTATGATATGTAAAGAAATTTTATACTGTATTATGTGGTTTATACAAATTTCCTAAAAGGTAAAAATATTATTATCGCAGGATAGTATTAGTTGGTATAAAAGTAAAATTTATGCATAATTTATTCATATTTAATGCACCTACAATCATTAAGTATATTATTTAGTAAATGAAAAATTCCATAACTGAGTTATTATGAGTTGGACTCACGAGTTACTAAATCACATTCCAACAAGCACTTTGTTACGGTAACCGAAATATTCGGTGTCAATCTTGCCCTTATCTGATCGCAATATTATGTTTACATCATATGACTAAATTTAATTTAGTTAAATATTGACTTTCAAGCGGTTATTTGTTTGTGTAACACTGATTAACATCCTAAAGTATAAACTTTTTATATTTAGATGCAGGCAAAGTCTGGACCTGTAACCCAATGCAGGAGAAACCGTTAAGATGTGAGAGAAATACCAAATACGTATTTTAAATTTACATGTAGAACGAATTATGAGATGGGCTAGTGAAAATTAAACCAAAACTGAGTTATATAAAATGAAATAACACCTACACCTTCAAACTTTTAAGAGGATGTTGGGAAGAAGTGTATCCATTGTATGTGGACTTGTATTAAATTAACTCGAAACATATGTGTACTATGAAACATATTTCAACCCTTTTATATTGCTTACGCTCTATGATTCGTTTGGTTTGTTTTTTCAAAATTTAAAACTATAAATAAGAAAAAATATATAGTTATTTATAATATATAAATAATATAAATAAGAAAAAATATATAGTTATGATACTCATCTGAAATACATGAACTTTAACTATCTTGTCAGCTGGAAGTCAATGCATTTCGTATATAATTTTGTGACGTAATATATTAAAGATATAAGATCAACTACAGCATGATGTCAAATCATGTCTCAGCGTTTGAAACATCTAAATAAAAGCTATTTTAAACAGAAAGTATTACATCTTACTAAACACATATCTTTATAATGAACTGCACGTCTTTAGCTCAAAATGAGGTGATTAATTTACAAAATTCTTATTAATAAATTTCACAGTTTTAGTGGTTACATATATAGTTAAAATTAATATTTATTATTTGTTTCAATTTTACTTTTACTAAGAAAATTAGAAATATATAAAACGGATAACAAAACACCGCTCCATGCGAGGATCATCACTATTCCTATAAATTTGACTATATAAGATATAGTTAAACTAATTGTTATTATAAATACAAACTAACACATCAAAGTAAATTGTTAAAAGAAATTATCTTCATAAATGCAACCAAGCCATAAAAAATTTTTCATATAAGCATATTAAATTATGTTCCGGTGTACATATATACATAATATTAATATACATAATCCACGACCGTATATTTAGATGCATTCGGAAGATATAAGCATATCACCATTGACATTCAAACAACTCTTAATTCAATCCAACATCATACATGTTGATGAAACTGTTATATGTATAATATAGAGATACTATCGTCTACTAATATTCAACAATAAGTATATCACAATAGTTGTATGCAAATTGTATATACTCGTAACGTTGTCTTTACAGTTTACACAAAGTGCATGGTATTTTCCATGTTTTATATTTTTCAGTTCGTTTTCCTTCTCTTCTAAGATGAGTACGTGAGATTGTTTTTATTTTGACAAAGCTTTCAAGTTTAATTAGGTTTTTTCGCAAACTTTTTTTACATTTAAAAGAGATGCATACAAACGAGACATTTTCACTTGAAAATTATAATATTTCTCGTTTCGAGCACATTTTTATTCATTTGTAATAAATAAAAATATGTACATAAAAGTTGTTTCATGTTTTATACGCTTCACTTTCGGGGAAAATTCCGTGGTCGTGTACATAGTGCTGCGTGTACTTTCAGATCAAAATATAGTTTATAATTGGGTTATATATATGTATATACATATATATATATATATATATATATATATATATATATATATATATATATATATATATATATATATATATATATATATAATATATATATATATATATATATATATATATATATATATATATATATATATATATATATATATATATATATATATATATTTATATTGACATTTTAAAATATATTCTGCTAATTAAAAGATAATTCAATTAAATAATGACAAAAAATGTAAGCCATTTATATTATGCGATGGTCAATCTTAATATATCACTAAAGTTAGCTTTATATCTCGTAATATTACATAATTTTACTCGTATTATAATTAGACAATTTTACCATATTTCACAAACCCGACTAGTAAACAAATGTAGCTTATAATTATGAGTTATTTATAAACTCTGAGTTCATCAGTAAATTTAAACTCACCATTGTTAGCAGATATAACATATCAGTTGGGAAGCAGAGCCAATTTGTGCCAAAATTATGAAATATTTATGATTTCACAAAAAAATATGCTCGATATTATAGCATACTAGCTTAATATTGTATAAGAACTATATGTCTATATTTAGTCTGTTGTTTTACATATTAACACAAAGTGAGCTAGTATGCGATGTATCGTATGCTACTCCTGAAATATTCGGACTATGGAAACAATAAATAGGTTTAATCCTTTATTAATTGATTTATGCATACTTTTATTAGTATGCTGTTGTAGTTATTAATTTATATGATTTTTTTCTTTTTTGTTGTGGTCAAATCAAACTAATTCAAACTTAAGAAAACTGCAGCCTTTCAATCTGAGCACCAGGTTAATCAGACATAACCGCAAACAAACTTCCAAAATAGACAAATGTTAGACAATCTAGATTTTGCTATGGATCCATATTCGGATCTGTCACTAAGTTTCTTTCTGTTTCCTAACAAAAATACTTTTTAATTCTACATATTAAGTAAAAACGAGTTTTTTACGTAATATGTGAGTTTCTCAATTAAAATATTTTTAACCAATATTTTGTTTTATTTAATAATATAAACTTCATTTACAGCTATAGAGTTTTATTAATATGTAAAAACAGTTTTTTAATTTCTAATGAAAAATTGTAAGAACCGTTTGAATATCGTTTATGTTAATATTTTTTATTTTTAGCAAAATTTTTTTAAAATTTATTCCTGCGTTTTTTTAAAATATATTAATTACTGCGTGCTCAATAACGTTGTTAATTTAAAACATAACATTTTCAGAAGAAACCAAAGGCATGATATTTAATCAAATATTTTTTTAAACTTTTGATTAACGGTAAAATGACTTAAATATTAATGAAAACTAATAAAATTTCAGTAAAAAATATTTTATTATGTTTTTAACATTTTCCAAATTGAGCATTAATCATCTAGTTTCTCTCCTCGTGAAATATGTACTTAAATTAAATGATTCAGCAATGATGATTCATGAATATATAATCTCCAATAATTATACTCACCGGCAATAAAACAGCCATATATTAAGCTGAAAGATAAAATCTGAATTGTATTATATTTTTAATTATACACGCTTTATAATGTTGAAAATAGGGCTTTTAATTAGAAGTAAGCGGATCGGATAGGATTCAACATGACCGGTAAAGCATGCATTTAGTTTATTTGAACATCTGTAACTATATATTATTATAGTGTGCATTCTTAATTTTGTATCACTGCACCTTTTTGTATGTATTTCAATTATTGTGAATTCATATAATTTTTTTCGTTTATTATTCATCATTTATGTACGTTAATTTTTAATGATAATGGTAACTATTGCAAAAAAACAAACACTTAATAAAAAAGTCGTTGTTTGGCCATTTAATATAAATAAAATTTTACAATTTAAATACATTGTTGCTGCAATTTAAAATACGTTGTTTGTTGTAGAAACATGTTTGAACCATAATGTTCGAACTATAATCACCAATTTTATATGGTAAATTATAGTTAAATTTTTAATTTTCTTTTCACTACCTTCCAACATGAATTCAAAAACGCTTTTAAGCTTTATAATCTGCATCGAATTTGTAGTGATGCGTCTTTTGTAAGAACAGTTATAAACTTGGCTGAATTCAAAACGCAGAACGCTCTAAACTATAGATTAATTGCTAGCAACGGACGTTCAGTTGTACTCATTCATATAAATTAACTGAATCAGAATTGAGCTACTATGAAGATAATTGAATTACTATATATATAATTGAGCTACTAAATTTCGATTGGTACAAGTCAAATCAAAATTAAATATGTATGAAAGAAATATATGCTATGCCAATTTTACATCAATTTTTAATAAAATAATAAATTTAGTCCGAGTGAAACCCGGTATATAGTGTCAGAATTTAAACTTACCTTTTTACTAAAAAATCCATTTCTCAACATTTCACGATTTCGTGTTCGATTCCCACTGTTGATTGATTGAAAGGACTGTAGGACCAAGCGCTAGGCAAGATTCCCGGATAACGCCGGGTCTATTCCTACAGACCTTTACATAAAACGATAGGTAAGGTATGTTAGTTAGGAATGAGCGACCCGGTTACAGACAACATGACAGTCGGTACTAAACTACGATTATTAGACAATCACAATTCTAATCTGCAATCAGCATTCTCCAGTCCGCAACACCTATCTGCTCTGCTGCATTTTAATTAAAATTAAAACAAAATTCTAAAATAAATTTATTAGTTAGTCGCTCAGGACTCTGTTTCTTAATTAATCAATTAATTTTATTATTTATTTCAATTGAGGTCTGCATACCTAACCTAATTAAAATATATGTAAGTACAAAACTCTGAAAGAAAATTTATTACTAGCGGCTCAGGAATCTGAAACAATTAATTTATTAATATGGTATGATATAGTACCAGCCAACCATTACAATAATGATACCATAATTCTAGAATGCTCATCAGAGAATCAAAATAGAATTTTCAAAACTCATATTCCAAAAATTTACTCAAGTTTCATCACAACATTGAAAGTTTTAAGGAAAGGAATGTTTGTCACAGAAACGACTAAAGCAACAGTCCTCATCATTTTCCTATTACGTGATTAGTAAAATAATATAATTTTTAGTAGAATATATATCATTTTCACATTAATTATCTAAGACTGTTAGAGGTTGTTATTGTTATTTGGATAGGTAAGGACATTTCTTGTTCTATCATACAGTTTTGGTACCCTAATCAAGCTACCAGACCACAAAAAACTGCAATACACTCCACTCCCAAACAATACAACCAAAACTGACCCGTCTGTCCTGTGAAACGCTCACTAACTACCGCCCAACACCCATACAAAATAATGGCTTATAGTCTTCCACACAAATGATAATTCCAAGACCAATCCCACATCGAAAACTGCCAGAAAGGGGCCGCAAGAAAACGATTCTCACTAATGCATATCGAAAAAGAAACTGCACCTTTTCAAAAGAAATATTGACAAACGACGAGAGTAAGTTTAACTTGTTCGGCAATGATTGTAAACCTATGTTAGGCGTCCTCCAAATCAAATGTTCAAATTATCTTGCCAATATTAATTTTCTAAGGACGAAAGAAAGTTTAACTTGTTCGGCAATAATGGTAAATCGTATGTTAGACGCCCTCTAAACCAAGAGTGTGAAGCGTGTTGCTTGCTGTAAATTGAATGTGTTTGTAAATCTGAGTTGTTGCTTGTTCTTGTAATCCACTAGGCCGGTTTCGATCTGATGATGACGTCATTGAATGACAGTGTGATCGAAAAGATCAAATCCATCTCATCAGGCATATGCTACCGGACTTGATGTTCATACTGTGCGATTCGTATATATACTTTCATATATATACTTTCATATTTCGTCGTGACGCGACAGTACTAGTGAATTACAAGAACTTAACTTGAAATATCGATTTTATATGAATTGCGTGTGGCGTAAGCTAATTTGCGATTTATTTTACTTGCTCTGGTCGCCACAGTACTCGCCCGAAAGTGAATTCCCCCTTCGTTTGAGTTTGATGATCTATGCCGCAATGCGTTGGGGTGCCTGCTTTCGTCCGCTTAGTGATTAGGCTTGTTGCGACATGAAACGAATTTCCTGGATATATCTGTGCCTTGACAGCGCGAAACGAACCACCACGTATTGAGAGAGAAGGCAGAAATTCCATTGTGGGAAGATAAATTTTGCCGTTAGGGCAGGAGGGTATCGGGAGGTTGTGTTAGAAAGTATTGACGTGTTGTTCCCTAAACAGGGTTGTCGGGGTCACCAATGAATAAAGCGTGTAGCTTTATGTACATTTTGGAATGTGTTGTACTTCCGAGTTGTTGCTTGTATCTTGTCATCCACTAAGCCGGTTTCGATCTGATGATGATGACGTCATAGAATGACCATGTGATCGAAAAGATCAAATCCATCTCATCAGGCATATGCTACCGGTCTTGATGTTCATACTGTGCGATTCGTATATGTGAATTAGACAGTAATAGTGAATTACAAGAACTTAACTCGAAATATTTTATTAATTAATTGTGGCGTGAGATAATTTTTAATTTTATTTGTTGGAGTTGCTCAAGAACGTCGCGGCCTCCTTCCCGACATGCATCCACAGAAACCAACCCTATACAACTCCCGATGCAAGATCAATCCCAAAGCTCTCCCCCAATTCCGTCCCAACCCGCGCTGAGGTATTAAACGGATCCCTCCCGCTCAACCCCACTAGAAGCCATTTCATTGCATCTCTTTGCATCCATAGCATTTCTGTTGGAATATGTTTTTTTTATATATTTTTATTAAATGTTGTGTAATTTTATTTATTTCCTCATCCTTGTTTCTTGTCGTCTTCGATTCGTCACTTTTGATTTTTTTCCACTACCACTCTTCGGTTTTGTTTTTGTTTTATATAATAAGTTAACACAAACACAAGTCCGATATGTGTATTCACTATCCCGGTCGTCTCGTTAAATATATTTAAAACAGACAAAAAGAAATGGAAATAAAAAAATACAACAAAAACAAAGCAAACAGCAAATTTTTCGATTTCGTGTTCGATTCTCAACGTTGCCCAAAATAAACAGGCTAAGATGAACATTAAAAACGACCAACTGCAATATATCCTAATACGTTTTAATGTTTCAATAAGGTCACAGTTGAGACGCGGTTAGAGTTTTTTAAGCCATACATTATTTAATTTTCAATATACGTCTAGATAATGATGCAATTTAAGTATAAAGAGTAAAAATCAATGAAACCATTTCTATTTATAGACGATCAAGTAGATGAAAACAATGTTTTGATTAAATTTGGGCGCAGAATCACATAATTTTCAAAATAGTAAATCTGATTAAATTTAGGTTGAGAACTTGATTTGCAAGATTAATCTTATATAATATTAGATATAACCAGTTTTATAAACTCTTTTTTTTCATTTTATTTGGGAAATAAACTTTTGTTATTATTATTTATTTGTGATAGATAGCTACTAATAGTATATTTAAAATTTATGAGTTCACTATTAAAGGAAATATATACCAATATTATATTTGCCTTAATAGTGAACTCAAAATATTTTAAAATGATATTTTTGAATTTTTTATTTAGTAAGAATTTTCGGTCTGGTTTTCGGGGTATCTTCCAAGCATTATTTTTTCTTATACTTCTTTTATATTGTCTATATCTGATTTCACTGATCATTTAAAAATGTATTTACTATTAACATTTATCTAATTAAAAAATAAACTTATGTAAATAATCAGTATTTGTCGTGGGATTTGAGAGAGGGGGAATTATTTTGTCACTTATTCCTGTTAATATAATAGGCAGGCATTGAGCAATTCAATGTGCAGATGGTTTACCTACAGCCGTCGTCGTCTATTTGGATTTTGCCTCAAAATAGATATGTACATAGTATACCAATTTATATTTGATTACCCAATAAGAAAATTTGACGAGAAATAGTGGTTTATGATTATATGTCACGAATTACCTATTTTTCTAGATATAGACGCCTTTAGTGTTGATAATATATATGTATTTTTCGCATACATAGTTAGATCATTACAATAGTTGCGCCTTTAGCCGATCGCGATTTCGAATTTGGAAAATTTAATTCAAGGTAGTACACCGATCACATGTCTCATAACAACCATATTTAGAGTTCACATTACTATCTCTACGAAATTTTTATAATTAATTTTCGTACTTTCAATGGAATGTTGAATCGAAATGTAACCGTTTCTCAGCTATTAATAAAATTAATTACTATTTTTTTTACTATTAATAATTTAATGTTACAGTCAGTTATTTTTCACATTAAACCGTTTTAAAATGTTGCACATTTTTAATACGTATAAATATGACAAACTATGTATGGTACTTTTAAACTAATTTATGTGTATATATAGGTTCCTACGCTATATTACATTTTATATTTTATTTTATTAATTGTTTTACCCGTTTAAAATCAAATCTAATAATATTATCATGGATTTTAGACTTAAGAGAATGATGTCAAAACTTATAGAATCTATCCGTCTCTAATGTTCAAAATAAATTATTTGATTTGACAATAAAAATGGGTTAAAAGTGAAATCGAAATCCATTAATTAGTTAAACGGTTTACCTCAATCTTATAATTCCACTAATCAATCATTTACGTTTTATACGAATATAAATGTTTGACAATATAAACAAAAACTTGTATTTTTGATAACCAAGTTTTATTAATTTCTTTAAACTAACCTTTGATTGATGTAACAAAAAAACAATCGCTCAACTGATAATAATACCTAATTATTTTAGAATTTTTGAAGATGGTAATGGTTTTGTAAATGATTTATAGACTAATTATTTGTTCCAAAACTGAACTGGTACATCGTAAATTGTTATCATTTTTGTTTCCATCATTTTGCGTAACTTTAAGACAAAAATTTAAAATTTTAATGGCTTATCTTGGGAACAGCCTACTAATTTTAAAAAATTAGTATACAAAAAAGTATGTTTTATGTATTTAGTATATGAGGTAAGAAAAAATGTAAGATCCTATCTTTAATTTTCATCAGCAAGAGAATATGCGATGAAATAAATTTGTTTTACTTACAACAGATAACACTTTATCACAATTTTTTTCCAAACTGTCAAGAAAACACGATTTGAACAAGAAAACTTTAAATCTTCCTAATTTTTCTTTCACTTGGTGCTATACATAATATATAACATAACAACAAAAACCTGTGATCTCTTATATATTGAGATATGTATACCAAGAGAAAAATGAAAAACAATGTCTGGAAAAACATAAAAATTACATTGTCATTACAATCAAAACTTTGTTTTTTACAGTTCGTTTTTTAAATAAAAAGTTTAAACAATTTTCGTTTGTTCATTTAATTTATTTATTCTCTTCTATGTTTCTGAACTTTTATTGTTAGAATTCGATGAAAAACCATTTAATCACGCATTGAATTGCACAAAAAAAATCTCAAATAGTATATAAAAGTCCATTACGATTATTCTATACATACATTCATGAAAACTTTCGATCAATATAGTCAATAAAAATAAAACTGATTTTTATAAAAATAAAACCTGATTTGCCCTAGAAAATATTCGTTTTAATGAAACAGTACAGTTAAAGATTTTCTCATTCAAAGCAAACTTATTTTTAAGTCAATGTTTCGTTTAACGATTGATCAACAAAGGACACACAGTGCATTAAAACTGAATATTATTATGACTTTTTTGTTTGCTTCCATTACCAAAGTAGGATACAATTCCTCATTATTGAATATATGGCGAACATTCTTCTACTTAGTCTATCATTTTCGTTCAGAAATTTAACTTACATATGATGTATGTATCATATGTAAGTTAAATTTGTGAACGAACTACATTTTTATAATAATAAAGCACACATACAAAATCTTATTTTTTGTAGCTATAGGTTAATATTCAAAACAGCAAAACCTACTTTTTGTATTGTTAACCCAATAACTTTATCACCTTTGAATGTTACTCAGTATATTTTGTTTAAGAAGTTTTACCCTAGATGATTTTTTTACATTGATAAATATTTATTATAATTTAAATCCCAAGATAAAATATAAAGAAATTAGAACACATTCATTTGTTCAAGACAGTAAGTAATTTTATCATTGATGGGGTTTTAACGCCAAAACTATTTTTTAGAGTTCAAATACAGGTTTTCCAAAGCGTACAGAACTTCTTGCAGCAACGAAAAATTTAAAAGACAAATTTAACTCAAAAACAAATTTGTATTGGCCAACCGAAAGAAATAAAGAATCAGATCTAATAGGTTTCTTCGGAAATACACATATTTAGAAAATGATGAAAACGTTATATCTGATCATTCACCGATTATTATTACGGCGAGCGAAACAGCATAAGTAAACCGAATTCAACACTATTCACAAATATTAAAATAAATTAGTATCTTTTTAAGCAAATAATGGAAGAAAATACTGAACTATCAGCAGATAAAATAAATATGAACTTTAACAACTAACGATACGGACTACTTACTAAGAAAAGCAGCAAAGGGAATAAAATAATTTATCATACAAATAACCCAAATTAAAAGTAACGATTGGAAATGAGCAATTCATTAACAGCTTATGTATTAACTGTAAAGACATTTTCCAACCTTATACAGACAAACGGGTGATGAATATAACTCCACTATACATACCTGCATATATTGCATGAACAATGTTACAATTTCAACATTTGTTGATGTTTATCTAACAAAATTAGAATATATTGTTAGGGTCAATTCTTTCAAAAGCAATGTAATTTAGGCGAAGAAGATATAATTAAAATTGCATTTTCCTTGATGAAGATAATCTCATTAAATCGTTAGCTGCACAATAGTTTAATACAACATAACAGTTAGCCAATCAGAATAAAGTATACGAGTGTTTAATAAGATAAAAAGGTTATTGAGTGTGATTGCTACATTCGTATGGACGCAGTTAGGAAACAATGAGTGTCTCATAAGCCGATCAGATTAAATAAAGTAAAATAAATATTTTACTTTATATAATCTGTTCGTCTTAGGAGACTACCGGTTTTATTTCCGGCTTAAGACCTACGGTAAGACTCTAAAAGACATTCGATAGATTTGTTTTCCAATAGATGATTGCAGCGGACGATTTAGTGCTTTATTTGTTTATATACTTCGGTATAGTCGTTGCAAACGCTCCAAAGTTTTTGACGTTTCAAGATGAAACGTCTAAAACCCTAAAAATACAAATTTCAGATTAACGATTTAGGTATTTATTATTTCTAAATTGAAATATCGGGCAGGTCATTAGAAAGGCTATTGGATACATTGGCATGTTCAGCACCTTCTGAAACAGTTTGGATGTTTTCCACGAACGCTCGAGATAATTCGTCGGCGAATATTTTCTGAACTCTCTTACAGTGCTGAATTACAGTGCGTAACTGAAGTGGTTATTTAAGACTTCATATGGTAAGCGTCCGGAAAAGTCATAACGATAAATCATTTTGTTCCTGACTTACTTGAGTTCCGAAGTGATTTGAAATAATTTTAGCTTCTTCTACAAATCCAGGATAGCATTATCCAATATTTTTAAATATTGATGTTTTTGGTTGGCATCAATTATTTTTATCGGAATTTATATTTAAATTATATTAGTTTCTTTTTTTACGCGAGAAAAGCTTTCAAATTAAAGATTTTACTCAAAAATGTACGAGCAATATTATTTTGTTTCGCTCTACGCAACCAGTTTATACTGCGAGTCTAATAATGATTAACAGCTTCAAAACTAAAAAAAGATAAAAAGGTTTAAGTTTTTACTTTGTTTTGATTTATTATAAAAACAGTGGTAAAATAGCGGTTGTCGGTGCAGTTTTAATCTCTGCTTAAAATAAAGAAAACCATTTTTTTAAAAACATGCTAATATCTTTTTATTAAAACTACATTTTTTTTTTGATTTTATTCATTTAAACATTCCGAATAAGTACATACATATAAACTAATGTATCGAAATGAATTTGTTTATTTTAACTATGTAGGAGAATGAAAACCATGTCTCCCTGGAAATTCCTACTCGTCCATTCTTTTATTTTTAATTATAATAACAAATACAATTTTTATTATAGTTGAAAGGGAATGAAAGAATACCAATTTCAAGAAAGAATATGGTTTTTACCACACATATACTTTTTACATTCAACAATTGGAAAAAAAATTATAAAATTATAATAAAAATTATTATCAAAATATAACGTTTTCAGAAATGTACTCGAACTACATCTAAGTAAATTCATATATTACCCCAAAATAGATTGTGAAGATTAGAAACAAACAAACGTTAAATTAAATATCTCGAATAGCGCCATTATCGAATGTAAACATAACTAATTAGTAGAATATGTATAGCAATATAATATTAAAAATATGCAAAAAATACAACGTTATCGAATTTTTTAAGAAACACTTTTCTATTCACCTTTGTTCCATTAAACTACACTTGAACTTAGGAAATCAAACCAATAATTCACGTTGCACAGAGTGGAATCTACAATTAAATATATGAAAGCATCAAACTATATGATCGACAGCCAAAAAACTTACAAAATTAAAGTTTGTACCACGTAGCTGAATTTACTATGGTATTATGGTACATTTCGTATTGTTAATTGAACCGATATTACTCTTTAAATGGAGTTAATAATAAAATACAATGAAGTCCCTTTGCAGTTATGATTCATGTTCCCTACCCCAAAGTGTCCGAAGTGTAGGTTTTTGTTTATACAGATACATTGTTTTAACAAAGTTAGTAAAATCTATTTTAGTGGTTGTACAAGTGTTTCAATCAACTACAACAAACGAAATACGATTATATCAATTTTGTAGTATGTAATTATCGTTATGAATTTATTTTGTTTTTATTTTATTGAAATGATTTATTTGATTGTAAATAAAACAGAAAAATTATTTTTTCGAATCTGAAATATATTAAAAATAATAATAAATAAAATCATGCCATGTTGTGAATTAAAATTTAAGCACATATTATCAAATAACTTCCCATGCATAAGGATCCTGGTTGATTTCGTTTACTATGTCAGAACCTGGAAAAGCTTTTGATGTTTTCGTTTCTTGTAAAAATAGTAAAGGGTTAGTTATGCGACATTTAAATAAACTATGCAACATAATAGAATCAATTGGTTGCAATTGAAAGTGACATCTATACGTGGCAAAGAATACCAAAAGCGTTCTTAACTATTTACCAAGCAATACTGTAGTATTGTAATAGCTGTTTTATTGATCACTGTGTCCCCCGTAAAGAAATATAGTGCAAATTCAGTGAAACTAGTCTACTCTGTAGTAATTTAATCTAAATAAATATATACAGTTAATCAAATCGAACATTATATAGGCTTCAATTTTGATAGTCCAATTATTTAAACTAACGTTATCATAGAGCTGTGAATTTTATTAGTACTAGCCATGATAGTTTGTACGGATATGGTTCAATTTATATTCCCCAGGTTATCTTACCGGACTACACAACACAATTGGTCTATTCATTATTATTATTAACTTTTTTACATACAATTCTACGTACAAATTATTCTACTCTATGTATAATCTTCTAATTAAATTGTCTAATTTTTCTTATGATTTTCCGTTTTCTAGTCGTAAAGCGCCTTACTCTCTTTCCTGACTTTGACGACTTTATTTCTAATTGATTTTAATTTAAATTTTCATAAATTGTCAATCGCACCAAGTCACAAATTATATTAAAATGATTTGACGTTAATAATAGCCGCGTTTCATGATTCCAACTGATTCAGATCAGATCACATTTTCCATGCAAATAAAAGACACATTTTGATCCAAATTTCATTTTGGCTCAAAATATGTCTTTGGTTTGCCTGGAAAAAATGCTATTGTGCAAAAGCTCTTTTTTTCCTTTCTCTTTTTTTCATTTTTAAATCATGTTAAATTTTAACTAACGCTTAACACTTTATTAAATTAAATTGATGTTGAGAAAACTGATTTTCAAATATAAATTTTGTAACAAAGAGTCCAAAAGCTTTTTAAATTAACTTAATTCTTTTATGAAGTCTTCTTAGTAGTTTAGGCCTTTCACTATTTACACTCGCGATTGTTATTGTTTTAATTAAAATTTATTTTCAATTTTATCTAGAATTTCTACTTAGATGTACATCTGATAATACTTACACATACATTAAAAAATTATCTTAGTTGCGTTTTTCTTTATGCAATAAACAATTATTTAATCAGAGAAAAGCGTCATAGAGAACTCAATCATATCGGAAAGAAAAAGTTATTTTTATAAAGTTTAAATAATTTCAAAAATAGTCTTAAGAGAAAGATAAAAATGATTTTAAAGCTAAACTACAAGCATATGCATATTCGGATGGTCCTATTTTTAAAACGTTAAATTGTGAATATAGTTTAAGTTTGTATTATATAACATTAAGCGGTTAGTCTAAAAAAAAATTGTAGAACTGTTACAACCTCAACAAATTAATGAAAAATTTAAAAATATAGAGTGTGCTTATTTAATAAAAAATAAATAAAAATATGTTTTTAAAAATAAAAATAAGTCGCCGGTTGTAGTTTAATGGTTAAGAGTTTCTCACCACGCCACGGTCTCGGGCTGACAACCTACAATGTGCACCAATCGTTAAAATGGTTCGAAAGGTCTCAGTTGAGACTCCGTAGGGGCAGTTTACGGACTCTTAGACAAAGATTATTTATTTATTTATTTTTTAAATAAAAAAATATATATACATTGTAGTAAAATTTGTTTATCAAAAAACGTTATTATTATTATTATAAGAAACGTTCGAATTCATGAATTCAGAACTAAAAACAGATATATCTTTAAATATAAAACAAAGGTATACCAATTTAATTTTAGGTCTAATATTTTCTTTATAAATTTATGTGATTTTGGTGTTGGGTAGATAAATGTTAGAATTTTCACCATAGACTAGTATAACAATTTTTTTGGTTATTATTTAACCCTTAAATTTAGATTAGTTAATTACTTTTAGGAGATAAATAGTTTGTTTTATTTAATTTAATTTTATTAAATATTCCACATTTGAATTGTAATACTAGGAAGAATAGTCTCTAAATAAATATTATTAAGTCTTAAATAAATATTATAAATCATAAACCTAAACGTTTTTTTGTATTTTGTTTCATCATTCATTGTATTTACATACTAGCTTATTCCATGTTTTTGTTGGAATAATGTGTTGAAGTTTATATTTTCTTATTGGAAAGTGTAAAATGCACCTCCTCTAAAAATAGCTGAACTAATAGTATGATGATTAACACATCTTACTATGTTTATCATATGGATCTGTATCTAGATGGCTCTGGTATAATACAAACTTTTCTTCTTTCATATTGGATTAATTTTTTCAATTGAATTTACTTAAACGAAAAAAGAGTTAACTTGTTCGGTGACATTTCTCATATAGTAAGTATACAATAAAATAATCGATTTCTATAATTTATATTCAAATACATAAAAGCTCATAGTAAAAATCTAACTGAAATAAATATAAAATATATACATACGAGTATTCTTGTTTTTTCTTGCCTTTAACTCTTTTATGTTATTAAATTGATGTTTATCTGTTTGTAATATCATTTTCTCTTTTTTCGCAAATTTAACAAAAACAAACAAGCTTGTACCTTATACCGTGTTGTTATATTTATTGTTCATATAAGGTATACATATAATGTATGTATTTAATATAAGAAGCGACAAGGAAGTTTATATATTTCATACAAAAAAAAACATAATATGTATCAAATAAAACAAAACTTTCAACATTATACATAGCCTATACATATGTATATGTATGTATAAAGCTCACGGGATTTTTCTTTTTTCCACATTTATTTTAATTTTTTCCAAAAAATAAACAAAACGGGGCTGAAGTTGAGAAGAATTTGCGTTCATTAAGAAAAGGTGATGTTTTGAAATACACAAAAAAAAGATGTAATAATAATAAGGATTAATGGGGGATTTCACAACATAAGTATGAGCATAATTTCTATGAAAATGTAATAGACAGAAAAATCTTATTAAAATTTAATTTCTTTATACATAATATATTTGTGTTACTGTTGGTTTTTGTTGTTGTTGTTATATCTTAATGTTAAAGAAATGTAAAATAATTAATGTTTTTCTATTTGTCGTTGTTATCTGTATTGTTATTAATGTTGTTTTATTTTTTAAATGGAAAGTGTGCTTTATTTATTTATGTTTGTTGAAATAATAAATTATTTTTACATATTTTTTTTGCTTTTCTCAAAAAAACCTTATTTTCTTGGAAATAGAAATACTCATATACGATTTTTTGTGCAGCTAAATACATAAATATTTTTTATTTGTAGATTTAAAAAATAAAAGTTGTTGATATTTAAGTTCACGTTTCAAAGTTTTTATAACAAAATGATCATAAAATTTAATGCTTCAACGACTCAGCAATTAATAATTTATTTATTATTCGTACAGTGGGATTTATTCAAATGTTGTGTAAAATGATAAACACATCAAAAAAAGTTTTACCATCATGACAAAACAATAGGATTGTAACCGACCGAGCTCTGCCATCACTTTTTTCGCGATTCATAATACTTATCCAAAACCTCTATAAATTTCAGTCATATAATTTACATATAATTGTCTTTTAAAATATATATTAGCATTTCAAAATTGGATATATATGTTTCAGTTAAATTATTTGTTGTATGACCATTTTCGAAGTCAATAGAGAGAATGTTAATCATTGTTTTCAAGCATTTTGTTTATTGTTTGTACCTCCAAAATATTGTTTTACTGTACAAATGTTTTCATAGGACACTTTATAACATTTTACGGTTGATTTAAAAACTCGGTAACATACTGTTTAAATTTTATTGAACCAAATCTTGTTACTCAAGACATGTCCACTTTATTTAAAGAACATGTTTATTTTATTTAAAGAACAATTTATAATTTTATTGAATTTAATTTATATTATAATTTACTCGAATTGTATTATTTTGTCAGCCTGAAATTACACAAAAGGTTTCAGTTGGTATTAAATTTTTATTTGACATCAACGCGACTCTAAAGTTATTATAAACTGAATTACAAAATTACCGGAACGATATCACACATTTTGGATTAAGATCAACAACACTTTGTTTCTTAGTTTTAATTTATAATTACAACAATTAATCGTCATTCCTTTGAAGTGTGGCTTTTTCTTCCTAACTGGCAATTATAATGGGTTTAATTATAAAATACGTAATAGCTGGTTGAAAATATACGAGTAATTCGTCTGTATTTTAAATAAGTTCATATAGTAAGAACCATTCCATTTCATATTTGAATTATAAAGTAGAGTTGATTATTCTACAATTATTCTAGTTTGTATAAGTTATTATCTGAAGAATATGCAGTTCTGTACTTTATTGTTCCATGCCTTAGAAGGAAAATGGTTAGTCCCTGAGAAAAAAAGAAAAAACATTGTTTTGGTCGATATTGTTGGAATGATGTCAGATGTGAGATATTGTACTTATGGCTAATGCAAAAGACTGACCTTTGTAAAATGGAACAGATTACGTTCCCTTGCATTTGTGATATGATTTGTTCCACTTTATTTTATTTAAATGTCGATATTATGCAATTTTATTTTAGGTTGGAGATTTGTATCAATCTGTCGTTATGCAATGTTTACTATTTAATAACCGTGTTCTGGCGTATACATCCCTATCCTTATCATCGGAGGATTAAAAATTTGAATTACCTGCCTACCCTTACGATATTCGAACCTTGTAGCTGTCGCCTATATACTTTCGCAGTTACGCCATGTCTGAAATTTTTTTATTTACAATAATTTTATTGTAAATAAGTGCACATCTCATTTTGAGCTTTTTTATATTGAGGATATTCTATTTTCTTGAGTCATTGCTGGTTGGGTTAAAATGTTTGTTTTATGAAGATACTTCAGATGCTGCGACATGATCGAAAGTTTGCTGTAGCTTCCCATAAAATGATGGGAAGTTCCAGGTGTAGATAATATTTTTAATATATTTGTATATTTTAATCCATATTTTTATTTTAAAATTATTTTTTTTTTAATGTTTGGATTAAAAAGAAAAAGCGCATATGGAAGTAACATGTAAACAATTATTACTTCCATTAGGCAAAATAAGCTCTTAAATTGATAACTGCAAGAAGGAACACCATGTGCACACATCTCATTTTGAGTATCATCTCATTTACAATAGGATAAGCAGCATGGCCCACAAAATATTTAAAAAAATGTTTACAATAAACTTTTACTATCTATGATTCTAGCACGACATTTAAGAAATTTTGATTTAATTGCCTTGGTAGATCTGAAACTCCTAATACTGAATGGAACAGAATTCCAAAACAATACAAATTTAAAAACCTAGAAGTATTTGGAGCAGACAGCAATCGAAGATTGGCGTATTGTAACCTGCTAAACAATAACTTTTTGAATAGATAATTTAGTTCTTTAGTTTTGAGTAGCTTTCTAATAAAAGCACAAATCCGAAACTCATAAAAATTAGTTGAACTACAACCAAAAACAAGCCTAGTATAGGGTGAAATATGGTCACTACCTAATTCCGAAAATAAAACGAGTGCAAGCATTAAAACGTCTGTTTAGAATAGTCATATTCACCCGAAACATACCAAATAAGACATCATCATAGAAGAAATGCGGAAGTAGATTATATAATATAAACATTCTTATTTTAAACTAACTATCCGTAAACCCTATCACTTTCTACTAACATTAACTAAATGGTCACCCCATGTAAAAGTTTTGTTAAAGACTATCCCCAAATTACTAACAGTAGCTGAAAACGGAATAAGTCCCCCATTAATATATGTATACAAGGAAAAGAAAACATATCTAACGATTTTTTGTAAATAATAATAGATTGCGATTGTTAGCATTTAAGACTAGCCTATTGGACATCCACCAATTATCTATTCTATCTAAATTCTCGTTAACCAGAAAAATAATGCTAATAATAGAATGCTGATCTAACTTACTATTTCTATAAATTTCGACGTCACCAGCAAAAATGTAAAACGAACAAAGGTGAAAAGATAATTGTATATCATTAATAGACGTAGATAAAAATAAAGAAGCAAGTCCCGAACCTTGAGGAATACCTGAAGTAACTGGAAGAAAATTATACTAACAACTACCAATAAAAATTATGAAACTATCTTAGAATGATCTGTTAAATAATTTATAACTAATCTAGGAGCCATCATTATCACGTTTTTCAACGATACTCGTGATTTTGTCAGTTCCTTACATGTTACTTATAAGAAAGAGTGATTAGTAAGTTTTAATGCTGATATGAAATAGAATAGATTTAGTTGAAATTTTCTTTAGTTTTCTGTGATTATATATATATATATATATATATATATATATATATATATATATATATATATATATATATATATATGTATATATATATATATATATATATATATATATATATATATATATATATATATATATATATATATATTATATATATGTATATATATATATATATATATATATATATATATATATATATATATATATATTTATATATATAGCGAATATATATATATTTATATATATAGCGAATATATATATATTTATATATATATATATATATATATATATATATATATATATATAAATATATATTATTATATATATATATATATATATATATATATATATATATATATATATATATTATTATATATATATATATTTATATATATATATATATATATATATATATATATATATATATATATATATATATATATATATATATATATATAAATATATATATATATATATACATATCGTAAAATAGAATTTAAGATACATTTTGTCAACCTCTTAACGATCAGAAACAATGAAAATAAACAATAAAATGAGTTTTATTTTATAAGTGTAGTTTTGTAAAGTTTTTCTGCTGGTAAAATATAAAAAAAAATACGCTAGTATATAAATCAAAATGAATAGCGAGAATAGAAATAAACTTAAAAAGCTACAATTTTAAGTTTAAGATCAAAAATAATATTATATGTATAGAGAATGTGTATTTTATATGTACTTAATGTAATATTATATACATATATGTTTATGTACATAAGCAAATAAAGACAAAACGAGAGTTATATACTTATAAGCATTCACATGAATATGATCTGTATAAGTATAAATTTATGTTTTATCTGCATTTCCTATCACGTTATATATATATATATATATATATATATATATATATATATATATATATATATATATATATATATATATATATATATATATATATATATATATATATATATATATATATATATATATATATATATATATAAATATATCATGCCGATGGTTATAAACATGATACAGTTAATATTATCAGAATTCGCGAAAAGTGTAATTACTGCTCAACCGTTACCACCCATAATAAATATAACTTATTAATGTGATTTATAATTTACTAAATACAATAGGTTAATCTACCTATCCAAGTAAGAATAACGCAAGTGAAAAATTGTCTTTTTTCAGGAAAGCAGGTTAACGACATAGCAGTATTTCGCTGACGTGAATAAACAGATAGTATTTTTCCTGCAATTTAATATGTACATTATATAAATCTATTCGAAATAGAACTGAAGGTATGTCACCAATTTTTTTTTTCGGTTTTTACAGGCCTCCACTGGCCCGTACCGTGTCAACAATCTGACTCCAACGGTTTCGATCACGAGCCAGATCTTCATACTGTTGCAAGCAGTTGGAAGATGCCAGATCGCTTTCTACGCCGTGGAGCCATCGTCGCCGACAGCGACCTCTTCGCCTACCGAAAGGCGGTTCTCCCTTTAAAGATCGCTGTATCATTCGTTTCGGATCAGCACGCAGAACGTGACCGAGCCAGCGTATTCGCTGTCCTTTGATTTCATGCACGATATCAGAAATTTGGATTAAATTCCTGATCTCGTGATTGAATAGAACTCGGTATGTGCCATCGACGTCGCGTTTTGGGCTATATATCACACGCATGATTCTTCTCTCGTACTCATCTTTCGTACTCATCCGTCAAGGACCAACTCTCACATCCATACATGACAACGGGTCTGATCAACACTGTACAGTTTCAGCTTATCCGTATTTGCAAGATATTTTGATTTCAGCAGTGGACGTAGAGGATACAAAGCCCGATTGCCAGCAGCAAGGCGAACCTTAATATCCTCTCCCACACTATTATCGTGAGTAATGAGAGATCCAAGATACTTGAATCTCATCACTCCTTCAAACGTGTGGTTTCCACTACTGAAATCAATTGCGCCTTGGTCTCTAAAACCAGAGATCAGATATTTGGTTTTGGACTCATTGATTTTGAGACCAACGGAAGCTGAAAACTGTTCCAGTTGATCAAGTATCTCCTTCAATCCGTTGCCATTTAATCCAATCACACAGATATCAATGCAAGAAGTTGATTGGATTGTCGGAATAAGATATTGTCCTGAGGTGTTTCACTTTTACGAAGGATGTATTCCAACATGAGATGAAAAAGTATCGGGGACAGCGCATCTCCTTGTCGAACACCAGAAGTGATTGCAAAAATTCTCGATAGCCTGTTCTCAACTTTGACACCGCATTGTGACTGCGTTACTGTCATTTTACACAGATGTACATATTTTTACGGTATTCCTAAATATTCAAGCGCATACCATAGCCTCTCTCGATTGATCGAGTCATAGACTTGCTTGAAATCTAGGAATACCTGGTGTACATCGCGAGATGTTTCGTAGTACTTGGAAAGAATCATCCGTAGCGAAAAAACTTGAGTAACTGACCGATTTGGACGGAATCCTCCTTGGTAGTCACCGACAATTTCCTCCGCTAAAGGAGTAATTCTTCCCAAGATAATGTATGACAGTAACTTGTATGCTGTGCAAAGGAGAGCTATACCACGATAGTTTTCGCATTTCATGCGATCACCCTTTTTGAATATTGGGCATTTAGCGGCCACTTTCCATTCATCAGGCATAACTTCATTTCGCCATACCAATCGAACAAAGTCGAAAAGACAGTTCCACAAAGTTAGCCCTCCGAATATCAAGAGCTCTGAATTAATGCAATCAACTCCTGGTGAACGATTTTTCTTTAGTCTCTGCATGGCCATTGTGAATTCCTCATAGGATGGATCCTCAATGAACATCTCCGTGGTCTGTATTTGAGGGTATTCAAATCCAGCTTGTGATACATGTGGAACATTAAGTAGATCAGAGAAATGTTCACGCCATGTATCGAGTGCCGCATCGACGTTAACACAGAGGTTTCCATCCTGGTCCCGAATGGCAGTTGACCGAGATCTTAAGGTATGGTGCAATTCGGTAATTCCTTTAAAGAAACCACGCGAATTATGCTCATTGCTGAGTTGTTGTACTCTTAAGACCTTGGCCTTCCACCATTCTCGCTTCTTCTGTCTACAAATGCGTTTAGCTGTCCTCCTAGCAAGAACTGCCTTGTTTTTCCTTGCAATTGTAAACCGAGTCTGCGCTTCATTGTGGGCTATATTGCGTTGCTCAACAGCAAGACGACACTCCTCATCAAACCAATCATTTTTGGGCCTAGTTTCCACTATACCGAGAGTGTGCTGGGCAGCATCGACAATCGAGGTTTTCAATACTTCCCAGACACTGTTCACATCATCAGATTGGTAATTGGATCGCAAAATGCTATTACTGACAAGATCTTGATATTTTTGTTGCGTTTCTTCATTTATCAGACCTTCACAGGAGAATCGCGTTGTATATTCTCCTGTCCTCCTTGACTTGTACGAACATTTCCATCGTAGTTTTGCAGCAACCATAAAATGGTCACTGCCTACGAATTTGGTTGACGACCGATACGATCTCACGTCTTGGACAACCCAAACCCGCCCTTTTGAAATCAACACATGGTCAATTTGGCTTCGGGATGTTTTACGTGGATGTGTCCATGTTTCCAAATGGATGTTTTTATGGGGAAAGAATGTACTTGCCACTTGGAGCTCATGTGCGATCGCAAAGTACATCATTCTTTCCCCATTTTCGGTCGCAGTTTCGTGTCAGGAGTACGGACCTATGTTGTTACATAAGTCGGTCTGATTTCTGCCAGTTCTAGCATTAAAGTCACCAATCACCAATCTGATATCGTGCTCAGGTATAGAGCCCATCAGATTATCCAAATTATTGTACAATGAGTCTTTATCTTGGAGTTGGCTTACATCAGTGGGCGCATGTACACACACAATTGACAGGTTGGCTAATCTCATGTGCAAGCGAAGCTTACACATTCGATTATCGACTGCTTGGAAGTCCAACACAACCTTTTTTACCTGCGGCCCAATGAGAAGGCCAACTCCAAGATTTCCGAGGTCATCTCCACTGTGTAGCAACGTATAGCCTTGGGACACATGGACTCCACTTTTAGGAAATCGAGTTTCTTGGAGAGCTACGAGTTCCAGCCGATACTCCTTCATACATGTGATAAGACCGTCCAACGCGCCAGGTTTTCTTAGTGACTGCATGTTCCACGTGCTGATCTTCAATCTCGTATCCGGGTACTTAAGCGGGGGGTCATTGTTATTTATAAGCGGTATCCGATTTTTTTATTTTTGTTGACATTTTTAACTGTAATTGTTTTTTACGGATGCGGGTCGTCAGCCCAGCGATCCAACCAGATTTAGTCGCCTCCTACGACAAGCTCTGGATACTGTAAACTCTCTGTACTATTCTATGGATCTCATGTTTCGTTCGAAATATTTACGAAACATGGTTGCCCCGACCCACAGGGCGTATGTCACCAATACAAGTTAAATTTATTTAAAAATAGCCATCAACCAATCAAACCTATTTAGTTATTTTGATTAACTGATTATTCTATAAAGAATGATGTAAGATATTTAGATAATTTTTAAAGTAACATTCAATATAGCCAACCTAAAAAATTAAACATAAAAAACAGTTTGTAATTCAAAAAACCCTTAATTTATTTTTTTTGGCTATTATAAGCTTAACTATATTTTAATTATAGTTATTAATATTATTATATTGTACAAAAATGAAAATACTTCAGTTGACATAAAAACGTGAATGTTGTATCATTCGTTGAGTGGTCACAAACCCTAATAAATAAATATATGCACTCAATAAATCTTATATGCATTCAATATTAATGGTATGTAGGGTTTCCGTTGAGATGCGGTTTTAGACGTCCTTTAGATAAAATAATATTTTATATCAATTATATTAATGTTTATAGTTTAATATTGGTAAAAGTAATTTAATGTTTGATTACTTATGTTAGGTATAATTTATTTGATTAATGAGATTAACAATGAGGAACATAAATAATAAATCTGCGAAACGGAGATATATCAGATATATTCTATTTTAATTGGTTATTAGGAGTTCCTTTAAAGATTATTTTACAAGGAAGTTTTAAATTGATAATTTTTAAATACTTGTCTGAAGATTGCTTGTTAGTTTTTGTCTCTACTACCTGTTCTAATAACTGTTCTGCAGATGGTAAAATAACGTGTGTTGCTTTATGCCGAGAAAAATCGAGGACTTACGATTATAAGTCTGATTTGTGTATCTGCACATTGCGGTTTGCTTAATGATAGCCTGATATGAAATATAGGTCAATCAACGAGTATTGCACTACAATGAGGTTCGTACATGTGCTTACATTATATAAGATTAGTTTCTTGTCAATGATGGGAAATATGTCATTAATCTTCTTCCCACAATTTATTATCCTTCAATGATTTCGCTATTTATCCAAGATAAACGGATTGCTTGTGATCTTGCTAAAATTTCAGCGTATGTTTCATTGAGAAATCATACTTTTACCAAAAATAATTTGCCAACTAATTATTTTTGGTAAAAGTATGATTTTTATTTGGTCATATCAAACAAACCTCATCACCCACACGAGGTCATAATCACTCAGTATGAACAAGAGTTGTTCCATCTGTCGCTGTTAGAAGTGTAAATCGACCCTTTTATCAATCTACTGTGTCACAAAACACCTCCGGTCGCAAGAAATTCCATCATTTCTGATTGTGTCTAATATAAGTACGCACGTGCTTCCTTCAATTACACCGTTGGTTTCCATGCTCTCAATTAGAGGCTCAATTAGGAACAAAAATAATGTTGCTTCCCTCTGAAAAATCTCTGATCCCCTCCCCAACTTTTGACTGACTGTTTTAATTTGGTTACCCGCGCTTGCTGTGCTGGCGCATTAGCTACTTCAGGCTTTTTAACTCGGTCGGACACAAACGCTGTTTTCCAACCTCCATTTCAGAAAAGAAAGCCAGCATTTCCACAGGCACCCATTCTTCTCAGTTTGTAATGGTGATTTATTGTCGGTTTTTTCAGTTTTTAAACATGAGCTTCGATATAACACAATCTGGAATGCCTTTCGAAGCCTGCCTTGTTGTTAGTTGAGCCCACTAAACTACCTTTTCTACTGTTGCATTTAGCTCTTACTGAAGACATTTTTATTGCTCCTGTTAGTTTTGTAACAGCTTTAATATCAGTGATTGTTCCTGTTGTCTTTTCTTGGTGTCCTTGTTGAAGTTTTTTCTACCTTTGCTGCTGTTACTAAGGAAGAAGTGATAAGTATGCAGTTATTGTAACGGGACCCCGAGTTCTGCTCAAACCTAGGCTTTGTTGGGAGCCTTCAGTATTGTTTCTATTACGCTCCTCAACTTTTGCACCAAATTCACTTTCGAGGTAGTTGAACCCGAATTAGTTTGACTATGACGAAGTTCTTCCCTATGTTGGGAATGACTAAACTCCGTTAGGACCGCGGTCAATTGTCAATAATACCACTTATGACACCAATTATTACAACTTTTTCACAGTTCCTATCTAGATTTTGACTACACACATCACAATACAAAATACCACAATTTTGTCAAACTTAAATAATTGATTAATAAACTGAATAAACTGTTTCAGATTAGCCGCTATGTCATTAATATTGTGGTCACAATTTATTTCACTGGTTTCATTATTTATGCCAGATTACCACTAGTCTCTAGTGGGGGTTACCATAATTACTGAACTTTTAACAATTTGACATTTCATTGATTATGCTTTATTTGTCCGATACGGTGATTTAGCTCTACTTATAGAAAAAATCGGTTATATTCTCGATTCTTTCATTGTATTCCAACAGTCAATATAGTATTAAATTAATTTCCGTGAAGTATGTGCGAGATACTTTCATACTTTATTGAACTTCAATTAACTGATTTCAAACATTGCATTTCCAACTTGCCTACGGTTAAGATAAATGTTTGAAAACTTTACAATACGTAAAATGTCCCCAAAATATAAATATATGAAAATTAAAAAATTTGAAAAAAAATTTTAAATTTAAGAAACTCACATTTGTTGTTGTATTCAACTTCAAATTATGTTTTTATTACACGCTGTAGTGTGTATAGTGTTTAATCGTTCTCAAGCTAAAAACTAATTTTAAATTATTGCGGTTATTTATTCAACGCAAATAACATCTTCTAATCCGCTTCTTTTTTACTATATAACACCTTAAGACGTTAACTGAATTTCTATAGAATATTAAATATTAAATAATAAATACAATTTTAAATAAGAATATAAATTTTGCGTGTTGTGCAATTGGAATACTAAGTAGTGGCCTTGAAAGGTGTCTGTAACTGAGTCAAGTCCTTAACTGATAATGTATAGTCGAAAGACAAATGAATTAAAATTGAGCTTAAATAATTTCTCCGTTCATCCCTTATAGGTTTTCATATGTAAGATTCACTCAAGCTCATTTGATTAGAAATTGTATATATTTATATTTATATATATAAATATATATATATATATATATATATATATATATATATATATATATATATATATATATATTATATATATATATATATATATATATATATATATATGTATATATTTATATATATATATATATATATATATATATATATATATATATATATATATATATATATATATATATATATATCCAAAACTAGATACAGTTATAATTTTCACTTGACTGATAAACAGAAAATTATCCCTTCAATTTTTACACATAGTAAAAATGCCTAGTTCATGTTCGTGTAATTTTAATATTCAAAACTTCAATAACGTCATCATATAAGTACATACATACTTATTATATATAAGCACAAAAATTTGATTTTTTATATGTATACATATATGTATTTATATGTATATGGTACATATAATATGCATATATCTAATTTTCTGTGTACCTTTGCGTACCCATTATATTCAATATATCAAATGAAAAATTGGCGTATCATATTTTTCTTCAGATATTTGATTTTTCTATTTATATGCTAAACTACAACAAAGTACCAATCACCCATTTTTTGGAATATATATGTGTGTAACAATCACAATGTTTTATGATTTTATATTTTGAATTTACGTAAGAAAATACAAACGCATATCTAGAAAATGAATATATTATTTGTTAGTACATTATCAATGGATCTTGAAACTTACAAAAACGTGTATCAGCATTTAGTTTGGTCTAGTTTCATCTTTTTACAGCCATTGCGAACTTCTTAAGATAATCAACATGCCAATCCTCAGCACTATATTTATGCTCATAACTCACGCGGTGTTGTGATAGGTGGAACAAGTTAAAACCGATCAAAGTACTAAACTTAAAGTTTATAATCATTTTTGATGGTGGGTTATATCAAGTGTAACATTATTTCACATACAAAAACAAATAATACTCGTATCGAAAAACCAAATATGTATTGCGAAACATAAATTGTAAAATTTGTTTCATGGAAACAAAAACAACAACAGAGCAAATAAAATGATGTAAAAATATTGTAAACAACGGGAAATAAAAGAATAATGATTTTTACCAATTTTAAATATAAACTATGGAAAATTTTATTTATTATATTTGTTACTTTTCCCCATAACAAATGATAGGTAAATCCCAAGAGCTTTTATTTGCCCAAATAAAAGAATGAGTTACTGTTGCCATAATAGAATTATGTTAAATTTACAAAAGAATCAACAAAATACTAGGGGTGGCAAACTGGCAACTAACTGACAAACAGAAAATTGTGTGATAGATTTTTCGAAAAGAGAAAGGGTATCTAATCGCTCAAAGAATTTTCATCATTAACCCTGAACAAAAATAAACCCTTTTTGGCATACATTTTGTATTTCAGTTCCATCTTTATGAAATTAAAAGTTCATCTAATTAAATTAATTATTTTCTAATGGATAATTGTTATTAGACGAAAAAAATAAAAAATTACCAGAAATGGCAAAATGGTAACTAAAACGAAATGTAATTGATGACTGTGCTATTAGAATATAACATCAATTGATCACAAATTAAGTATGAGGTGTCGGGCTATTAGCAAAATTCGAAATATAATTCTTATGTAGTGAGACTATATCAATGTATATATATATTTATATATATATATATATATATATATATATATATATATATATATATATATATATATATATATATATATATATATATATGTATATATTTGACTTTAAATGAATCTGAATGTTTACTTGTGAATTGGGGCTGTGAAGATTCATTACTTAATTTTGCTGGTATAAAGTGAATGTTAATAGTAAAAATATTATCTATATATATATATATATATATATATATATATATATATATATATATATATATATATATATATACATATATATATATATATATATATATATATATATATATATATATATATATATATATTAATTTTTATCTATTTCTGATTTCCTAAAAAAATGTATAGACGTAGAAACGTTTAAACAATTGACATTAGATGATATCATTGTCTTATAGGCGATGACCAATTTGATTTGCGCATCAAATTTAGAACCAAATTATTAGAGTGTCATAAATCAGAGGTATATAAGTATATAATTCTGTTTATACAGTACTGTGCAAAAAAAATCCGGACAGTTTGAATTCCTTTAAAAACGTTAAAACCTAGTGTTTTAACATTTTTTTAGATTCTAATTTGTAGATTGCATTTTGTAATTCACTTGAACTATGATAGTATAAGTCGTTTAAGTTATGTTTATGAAGAAAGAGCTTTTAGTATAAAAAAGCCGACAAAGTACTAAAAATGTCTAAACTAAACGACCAAGAAAAAAGTGTTGTTATCGCGTTATGGAAGGAAGGGCTGTCCATGCGTGAAATTGGTGATAGGATAGGACGTGGGAAATCATAAATTGCCGATCTTATAAAAAAATATAAGACTACGGGGAACACAAAGCGGTCTCAAAGGTCAGGCAGACCAAGGAAAACCACAACAAGACGTGCAAGATAAGTTCCTGGTTCTTCGTTCCAAGCGGAACAGATTTAAAACTTCACCGAAATTGCAAGCCGACCTTGCTACAGCAACAGGTATTGAAATTTCCAGTTCAACTGTTCGGAGAAGATTACTAAACGCAAATCTTAGGGCAAGCCGCCCGATGCAGAAACCTTTCCTAAAGTTATCTTCGAAAATTTGTCGGCTTCAGTGGGCCAGAGAGCACTCTAACTGGACCAGGGAGTTGTAGAATAACGTGGTGTTCCCTGACGAAAGCAAATTTAAACTGCATGTGGGAGATGGACGGCTAATTGTGCGTCAAAAACCAGGAGAACGCCTCAGCGATATCTGCATTTAACAAGTGCCTAATAAAACTGAGGGTGTAATGGTTGTGGCTGTCTTAGTAATGCTGGTGTTGGCCACTTGGCCTTTGTCGAAGCAGCGATAACCGGTAATGTGTACCTGAATATTCTGGAAAGGCGTTGGAAAGCATCAGTTTTGGAGCTATTTAGTGAAACTGAGATCTTCATCTTTCAATAAGACAATGCGCCAGCCCATAGATCAAAACAATTGACTATGCAGTTTTTTTACTTTATTTAAAACTTCTGTATAACTTTCAGTTAAAAATTAATAAATAACTTTATTACATAAAATTGCATTTCTATTTGAAGGTGAAAAAGTACTTGGTTGATAATTCCATCTACACAGTGAAATGGCCCCCTATAGCCCAGATATGAACCCAATTAAAAAAAGTTGAGCTATTATGAAGCATTAAGCCCGTCAGAGTAATCCAGAACCATCCAGCAACTGAAGCACCAAATTCAAATTGCGTGGGATGATATAAGCACTGACGTGATTCAAAATTTAATTCACTCCATGAGCAACAGATGTGCAGCGGTAATTAAGAAAAATGGCGGTCATACCAAATATTAAATTTATAGTTTAGTGGATAATTTATACATTTTATACATTTATTAAAATTAATTCGTTCAAAAAAATATGGCAATTTTTTCTTATTTTCGCAAATTCGCTCATATTATTTTACTAAGATCATGAAATTTAAAACCAAATCACATTTTAAATTAATAATGAATTAAATAATAAGAAAAAACAATACTTGTTGGTGTTACAACAATTGAGTTCGTGAAAAAATTGGTTTGATTAAAAAATGTTAGCTGTCCGGATTTTTTTGTACAGTACTGTACTTTATAGTTTATTCTGTAGATACATGTACAGGGAAATGCATTATAGATTATTACAATAAAAATAATTGTTTGTCAAAATCATATCGTTAATCCTTAAAAAATGTGATTTGTGAATATTGGATTGATAAAAAGTTTAAAATTAATGATGATATTTTTAATGAAGTGGGAAAGCAAATACGCAACTAATTTCCTAGGAAAGATTTAGTAAAGTTCTCTAAATTTTAAATATGTCAGCTTAAAAGTAACATTATTTTCTTTTAACAACAGTCTATTTACGTAGGAAATCAAAATACAAAGAGTAGAGGAAAATTACTTGATACATTTTACAGTTTATCAAAACAATTTCAAACTAGAGGAATTATTTCAAGTAGATATAAACTAAAAGGTAAATTTCCAATATTCAGATATTATCACCGTTGCTGAAAATAATAATTTGGGTAAGTATACTAATTAAATAAAATTATATTTTCTTATATATAATGTATACAACTAGTTTTAGATAATGCTTTATTTTTAAATTGGAGCACATGGCTCAAGCAAAATAAAGAACCTGGAAATTTTGGTGATTGAGAAATGGAAAGAATCTTTCTTACCTAGACAATCACATATTAAAAATACACAAATTAATTATTTTTGATGAATGGGCGCTGCTTACACAACAGATATGTCTTACTTTGGTAATTCAATTTAATTATTCTAATGACTTATGATATGTATTTAGAAATTTGTTTCTTGTAGAATAAGTCAGACTTTTTAATTCCATTTAATTATTTTATTACTATAAAAAGTTTTTCTAATTGAAAAAATCTATACATTTCTCCCATATTACAATGGATATAGAAGGAAAATATTAGTTTTTCTCAATGTAGAAGAATTTTCAGAGATATTAAATAAAGTTGAGATAATTTTCAATAGGTAAATTTTTGTTAAAAAGAACACTAATCAAGTGAATTTTTATATGAGAAGATTGTAATTTAACATCGATTAAATTAGAATAAACGAATTATGTAAGTTTAATATTTCAATACGATTTTCTCTAGAAATGTAAAAGATGCCACTTGCATTAAACATTTATGGCTTCTGGAAACAGACACAAAAGAAGGTATAATTGGTTTCTTCATTACATTTTACTTCGAATTTATTTTTATTATATGTACATACTTTTTATATTTCATTAGGCATATTAGTGCCTGCAACTATCAAGACACAACAGAAATAATGGAAGCCTTCAATACTAGATTCACAAAATGTGTTTTGCCGTTTAGTTCCGGTAATAAACATGTTTAAGCGTTTTAGTTCATTGTTTAGCATATGTTTATTTTTTCAGCACAAAAATTATTTAGTCAAAACTAAATAAATTAAAACATAACAATAGGAGCCTACAACCTCTAATATTAGCAATCGGAGAATCTTTTTAAAAAGTAGACACATACTTCATATATTTAAATGGATATTATTACGAAACGTCTACCATTTTTAAATAAATAATCTATGGCTTAGAGGCCGTAAACGGCCCTTACCGCGTCTCAACTGAGACCTTACGAACCAATTTTAACGATTGGTGCACATTGTAGGTGGTCAACCCAACGAATGTTTTTACACACAAACGCATTTTATGTCATCCGGTTGCATGTTAATTTTTGGTCAGCGGCGAGAATCGAACTCGAGACCGCGGCGTGATGAGAAACTCTCTTAACCATTAAGCTACGACCGGCGACCATTTTTAAAGCAATATCTTCAATTTTTCATATAAAATCTTTATGCCTTTATATTGCATGTCCAGAAGAATGCTCTCAATTTTAGGATTTTTTTGAAATTTTCTTTTGTGAAATTCATACGTCGAAGCGAAAACTAACAATTTAGTATCATTTTTAAGTTATCTTAAAAACTAAAAAAAATGTATTAATACGATTCTTTATAAATCCTAAAATACAACCACCGACTTAGGATTGACTTATTAAAGTAAAGTTACCATTTAAGTATTATAGTATGTAATTGATTATTTTTTGTTTTGTTAGCATATATCTACACTCGACAGCTTATTTCAAAATTATTCTAACTACAATTAATGGTTATAACAACCATTAATTGTAGTTAGAATACAATAAATGATGTCGAAGATCAGGTTTTTACAAAAATACTGATTCAATCATAATTTAGTGTGTTTTACCATTGTCACAAGAAATACCGAAAAACCCGATTTTGCTTCCGGTAATATTTTTCTATCTGAAACTACTAGTGAAAATATAAAATTTAAATAGTTTGATTATATAAATTATCTAAAGTTCTTGTTGAAATAATTTAGTTTCCATACTGTGGTTAATTTAATTTGTGAAAATCTATATTTTTAAATAAATAGACTAAAATATTAGTTGTTATATATTATATGATGTAAAATATTAGTACTAAATTCTCGCATTAGGTATTGTGTATAGGTTATTAGCTAACCTACTTAATTCTTTAGTTAATAATCAAAAATAAAGTTATCTAATGCATGATAAAAAATGTGTCTAAATAAATTGGGAAGCTGAAAAACAGTGGTTTAGTTCAGTTAATTTCCCAAGTTCTTCAGGGCAATTACCTAAATGTTTTATTTTCTATATATATATATATATATATATATATATATATATATATATATATATATATATATATATATATATATATATATATATATATATATATATATATATATATATATATATATTTATATATATATATATATATATATATATATATATATATATATATATATATATATATATATATATATTTATATATATATATATATATATATATATATATATATATATATATATTATATATATATATATATATATATATATATACCGGGTGTTTCTTTTAAACTGAGACGATCAAACATCTCGAAAAATAGTCACTCTACGGAAAAAATGCAAAATACATTAGTGCATCTCAATATAGTGCAAACAAAATAGTCCCTCACCCCCCGCTTTGTAGGTGGGGCGGAGGTAACTTTTAAACTAAGATAGGAAGCCATATTTTTTATTGCAGATACGGATTCTACGACTAAAAGTTCGTATGATTTGAATGAAATATTTTTTCGGTTCATGATAGATGGCGTTGTAATCGACGAAATTCAATTTTTTCCATTTCTTCTTCTTAGAACACACGCATTCGATTCTGCAATACGTTTGAAAATAAATTCGTCATCAAAACAATTTATTCATAGTTTTGTAAATCTTATTTAACGTTTGTGTTATTTCTTATTTTCATGTTTTTCGTAATTGCAAAATAAACGATAAAATACTTAAGAATGGAGCGTTTAACTGTGGCAGAGAAAATTAAAATGGTTATGGTTTATGGAGAAGCTGGCAGAAATCTTGAAAATGCTGTTGTTATTTACACTCAACGTTTTCGGGATAGGATTCTTTCACGTGCTTCATTTGGCCGTACTATCAAACAATTTATTACTGATGAAATGTTCAACCGAAAAAGAGGGCCCGTAGAGCAACAGTCACTGGAGAAAATAATGAAATTGCTGTATTGGCGCAGTGGCTCATAATCCTAATGTTAGTACACGAGCAATAGTTCACGATTCCGGATTGTCCCTCACCAGTGTTTGGAGAATTTTAAAACGGCAAAAGTATCATCCATATCATATGTCTTTACACCAAGATACACGTGAACAAATACAACAAAACTCCAATTTGTTTCGATGCGTAATGTTCTCTGACGAATCGTCTTTTACAAACCATGGAACGGTTAATCGACATAACATGCATTATTGGAGTGTTACAAATCCGCACTGGCTTCGTCAAGTTGAACATCAGCCTCCTTGGACTGTCAACGTATGGTGTGGAATAATAAACATTGTTTATATTTAAACCCAGTGACGAAAGTACACAAAAAGTGAAAATAATGGAAATCCATTTAACCACAAAACTTTATAAGTGTTTAAGTTATCACAAAATTTATTTACATAAACAAAACTTAATTTTATTGGGATTGTAATTTATGTCATATATTTATGTAAAAAATTTCACAACAGTACATATAGACGTGCACTATTTAGAAATTTAAAAAAATTGTATTTAATATTTATCAACATAATGTTAGTTTCTACTTAGTTTTAATAATAATACCATTAAATATTTATTAATAATTTACAGTGGAAAAGTTGTTGAATAGTGATAATAAATTTCATAAATTATTTAAAATAATTCTTTGCCTTTTTGGTTTTATACGTTGATTGTGATTAATCATTATACGAATAATGCAGTTGATAATTGAACGAAAATTACAATTATGTAAATAAAAATATATATGTACATACTGAAGCTTTGAAATTGGAATTAGATATATATAATGTATTATCATGTATTATCAAACAACAATACAAGTTGTTATATACATATATATATATATATATATATATATATATATATATATATATATATATATATACATATATATATATATATATATATATATATATATATATATATATAAATATATATATATATATATATATATATATATATTTATACATACATATATACAGGGTTGGCACTCGAAGTATTTCTTACTTCACGCTGCTGTAGCAACCAAACAGCGTCCTACTTTTTAACTTTTTAGCAAACTTCAGTCTATTTTGTTGTTTACAAGCCTACAAAGTTATAAGCTTTTCAAAGAAGCAGTTCATCGCAGTGAAAAAAAATCATCGCAGTGAAATTCAAACGCAACAATGTTTTGGTTTTGTGTTTAGTTGAAAAACCACAACCATTGTTTATATTTATAATCTACGAAATTACTTGTGAACAAAATGTTGCATTGTTTATAATCTACGAAATTACTTGTGAACAAAATGTTTGTGTATCACACGATTACACGTGACTATAAAACTGGTAGCAAGCTTTGTTTAGAAGAAAAAGTTTCATTTCTTCACAACAATCGCCACCGTAATTTCTGGCTTAAAACCAATTTTTCCATATGGTTCATTCTGAAGGCCAAAATATTAACTACAAATATGAGGCGGTCGACGCCTTAAGGCTCTTCGTCGAAATAGGACAAAACACCATCACTACATCCGTGCAACGTTTGAATCCTTCTCAGACAAACTCGATGCTATTATCCGCGCTGAAAGTGGATATACATTGCACAATAACATAGTTTCTGTTAAATTTTAAATGTTAACACGATTTACTGAAGTTTTAAGAAAAAAATTAAAATTGAATTTACAGCATTTAATTTAGTTGATTACACAGTTCTAAAATAACTGTTTTGAAATATTTCTGATAAATTCCACAAAAGACAAAGGAAGATTATTGATAAGAGAGCCATTTAAAGAGAGATCCCATATCTATTCATGTATGTCGAAACATTTTGGCAGTCGTAATAATTATCTGCTTGAATGTTTATTTTTTTATGCAGAATTTAAATTTTTATGGTAAACAGAACACTAACTACTAAAATGTTTCGTTAAATTAAAAACAACGACTAGAACGAATCCTTGACTTGTAATAAAGAAACTCATTTAACCAAGGTGCGTAACTTTATTGTGGCAATGCACATTTGTGATAATATATTTGAAATAAAACGAATAAAAAACAAATTTTTATAATTCGTTTAATTCTCTAATAACATGTATCTATAATCCGTTATTATGTTATTTCTTATATCCATTTTTATGGACAATAAGTCATATATTATATGTATATTGAGATTATATTCTGTAAACCATAAAATATTAGCAATAAAAGTAAAGTAAAATTCGAAATATGCATTGTTAACTTATATATATTTATACAATACATTGCATACTCAAAAAGTCAAAACTACCGATAAAAATCTGATAAAAATATAAAAATCAACAACATAAAATGATTTAAAAATAATGTTATTACATACTCGTATACCCATATATGTGTACTTATATGGATCCATAAAATATTCATCAAACCACCCAAAAATTGAATCCGCACATTCCGGAAGAAAAGGGTACTCGTATATTATACATGTAACATTATATAAGAGACTAAGATATATCAATTTTCCACCAATGAATATTCTCAAGTAAAAATTATTCTTTTACTTTATATATGATGTTCGACAGACGTTATAAAGTTTTGTCGGTTTTTTAAGATTTCCTCGTAAAAAACATTACAAACAATGTCGAACATTTTACATTATTATTATATATAGGTTTCTATATTTATCCCCTTCTTTATATCCATAGACTGGTGTGTTCAGACATCGTAAAGATCTGCATACATATACATATTACTTTTATACTATACACATAAGTACTTTTATCTGCAGAAAAATTCAATGAATTTTCTATCCCGTTGCGTTGAAAATTTTTGTTTACATTTCTAAAAAAAATGTAAATGAGATGAGGAAATTTTTTGTGTGATTTGATTGCGCGCTTGACTTTTTATTGCAAAAATTGGTAATCATAAAACATATGGAAATTAATGGTATGTAATGAAAATCAATGTAAAATTGGATTTATGGTTTTATCTTGTAAAATATAAATTAAATATAAAGTTTATAATATAAAGTTTTATCTTAAATATAATAAAGGAAGAGATAGGTTTTTATAAGACTAATTTAAGTTATTTTCTGACCGGTAAATGTAACTGATGGGGTTAGGATACGAGCTAAGCTTGGTCTGGAGAGCTCCTCGAATTTGTAGTATTGCTGATAAAATTGTTTATCGTATATATACAAATGAGGCAGAATACAGGATTATACTAAATTTCTAAAAACTAAGGTGGCGCAATTCTAGTCCTTAATTTTGAATGCATCGTTAAAATTGTACATATCTTCGAAAACTTTTTACAGTCCCTTGTATCAGGTCTTGCAAGATAATTATGTATCTATCGTCAATTGTAAACTGAGAAAATTTTATTCAATAATTGCATGTAACAATTTGAAAACATTTTATTTTAATTTAATTTTAATAATATTTAATTAAGTTGGTTTCAATTGATTATCAAATTAATAAAGTGATTTCGAATTGAAAAACAAATAAACAGAAACATTTTATATTATTTATTCTTATGTTGATCTGGCGCACCTATGCTTAGTTGCCTGACAATTTGCTCAATTCGTGTCAAGCGAGACGAGAATGAGTCAGATGACGATGTCGATGGTTGCTCGTCCTGGCCCGAAGCTTATTGCATGAACGATATGTCTGCAACTACGATAGCTAACACATTTTTCCAAAATTATGTATCACGTTTTGGCGTTCTTCTTGACATAACTACGGATCAAGGAACGCAGTTTGAGTTCAAACTTTTTAGTGAGTTAACGAAACTCCTTGGCTCACATCGGATACGGACAAAAGCTTATCATCATCAAGCTAATGGCATGGTTGAACGATTTCACCGCCAACTTAAAGCTTCCCTTAAGGCCAGAGGCAATACAATTCAATGGAGTTCCGAATTACCACTCGTTTTACTTGGTATTCGAGCAACGGTTAAAGAAGATCTGAAGTGCTCACGTGCGGAGATGGTCTATGGCCAAACAATTAAGTTACCCGGTGAGTTCTTCGTATAAAATCCACTTCCGTCTTTGCCTCCAACCGACACAGTTGTCAATCAACTCCGCACCACCATGCAAAATCTCATCCCCACTTCAACCAGACAGGCGAAACAAACAGATATGTTTGTTCCCAAATCGCTCGATAATTGCGATTATGTCTTTGTTAGGGTTGATAGAGTTAAAACAGGGTTGCAAACTCCTTACGACGGACCTTTTAAAGTTATACAGCGTTTACGCAAGAGATTTATTGTTTCAATCAAAGGCAAACATCAATCTATTACGATTGATAGATTGAAACCAGCGTACGGCATTTTAAATTCTGCTGATCAGATAGCAGCTATGACACGACATAAAAAAGTTCGATTTTCTGTATAACATTTCGATATTGGCGGGCTCTATCTGCGAAGGGGGTCCTGTAGCGGTTCAACATATTTGTTGAATAATATTTCAAACCGCTTCTTTCTATTAAATGGAACTTTTTCATTAATGCCGGATTTTATTACGTCACGTTCTATCGTATAATCGAGGTAAATATTATATTCACAGTGACAAGTGCGCCATCTATATTCCTGTAGAATACTCTCGTTTCGATAGCATATTTAGTACAGTCAGTTGTTACTACTTTTGAATAGATATTTTGTTGTTCGTGTCCAACATCTATTCAAAGTATAATGCACCACATTATTAATTTACATTATCATAATTAGCAACTGCATTATCATTTTCTCGTGTTAGTATTTCTCGATCGTGGCGTGCGTGTTCTCCCTCTTGGTTGAGTGACGAGCTATTTATTTTCGGCCATTACAAAATTACCTTTTCAACACTATCAATGGTGACACGCGGTGGAAAACAAATAAATAAAATAAATGAATAAAACGCAAATTAAAACTTTATTACATTATAAAATTAATAGACATAAAATAAATAATAAATACAATATAAATAAAATTAATAATAATCTGAAATTATGAATTAAAAATTCACTAAATAAATAAATATAAAATTAAATAAATTATCATAAATTAAACAAGTGAATATAAAATTTTGTTTTTTAATTATAACACGACCCAGTGTGTTATATATTAATGTGTTTTTTCTTATCTTTATAAGGAGATAAGTGTAAGCCAACAGGAAACAGTTTTCATTTACTGTATTTACTATAAACGACTAAAACTTTTCTTGATGTTTTCATTAAATCCAACCGTACATCGCTTTACATTAAAAAGATTGACTTATAAATATAACTACAGAACACATAAATAACTATAAAAAAAATTCAGTATGTTGACTTTTCGGGTTTTTACCAAAAACATACATGTATATATGTACATACATACTTTTAAGTTTCTTACTAGAAATTCCATAAATATCAACAGTGAACTGATCTTTTAAAATTTAAATATTTATTTGAACTAAACTTTACAAAATTACTCCTGCAATAAATAAGAACATTTTACTACGCTTAAAATAAAAGCACAATGGTAAACAAACCAAGTAAAAAAGCTTAACGGTAACTAAACTCTAACATTAATATTTACATAAATATGCAGAAAATGATAACAACGTTTATAAATATGTAAGCGACTCAAATACCATATTTGCTCGAATTGTATGATACCATAATTGCTCTGAGAACAAATAAAATTATAAAAACTATATTATTCGATTAAACTACTACAGATATAGTGTTAAAATAAAAATTGTATCTTTTGTAGTTTAAACGATTATGTTTTGTGAGGCTTCAAACCAAACTTGAACTATAAATAACCTTTTCCAACTTCTACAATCTACACTATCTTTTTAAATTATAGCTAATTAAAAGTTTCTGACATTTTAAATTTTATTGCTCATGTTTCCTTAAATATTAAAACTGTACCATTAAATTTGCTATAAGAATAAAAACTGTAAAGTACTGTTAAAAGTGCTATAGACGACGTTCTATAATCGAAAACAATTTATTCGGCCTTATTCGAAGTTTTATTTAATAGATAATGTCTGAAATATACCCTGAGTACGGATATGATATGTACAGTGAACCTCAAAATATATGTATGTGGGATATACGAAAATGACCAATATTCACAGCTAATAATATTGATGTAGTTTCATTTGCTATATAATGTCATTAAATGACTGGATTTGTTTTAAATGGATACATGTAATTGTATTGTGTACTCGTGTAACCTTCTTTATATTAATATTTATATTGATATAAATATTTATGGATAATTTGATTACTGTAACAATAATTTAAGTATGATTTCGGATCTTGTACTTGATTATTTAAAAACATTGCAATGTTTTAAGTCATTACTACGCTGAACAATAAAGATAATTTGATAAATGTATGTTGTGTCTCAGTTATTCATTGGTGTCAGAAGTGACACACCTTGTAAATTTAGTGTTACATCGTAAATTTAGTGTTACTTCAAAATAATTCAGTTGTTGTCATATGCATTATGATTATCATAATTGGATGTTTTAAAATCGTAATTTTCAAATAGGTGCATTATCGCACAGAATTGTTTTATTTGTAAATCAATTCAATGATAATCGCATTTGATATCCTGTATATCGTGATGCATCGAAAACTAATATTATACTGTTTTTACAGATCATTTTGGGCCGTACCGTGTTAACAATCTGAGATGCTAGATCGCTCTCCGCCGTATAGCCATCGTCGTGCCCTCTTTGCCTATTGAAATGCATCTCTCCTTTTAAATATCGTTGTATCATTCGGTTCGGATCAGCACGCTTTCCGCTCTTACTGCATTTGGAAACAAACCTGGGCTGCTGTGACTCATTTATCGTGAAGCTACTTTACTATCAGTATCAAAATTTTGTGAATTCAGAAGTATACCCACTTGAATTTCTCGATGATTCATCTATAGCTAATTGTTGGTGTGTTTTTGTTGTTAAATAGGTTTCAGAATATGTTTTATATGTCTCAATTTTTAGTTGACAACTTTCCAGTGGCTTGTTTGTATATTTACTAGAGAATGCGTTGAAATTCTCGATTTTCGCTATGGCTATATTTATCTGCTGACAGATTTTCTTGATATTTTCTCCATTTCGAGAAAAGTCTAGCTGCTTACGGCCTCTAAGCCATATATTATTATTATTCGTCAGTGCCAAATAAACTTGAGTACTCTTTTAAGTTTTATCTCTTATATTGTATTGGGTGGTCCTTATCGCCTTATCCATCACAAAACATGATAATCTATAATGCGATAGTTCGTTTGTAGGCGTTAATTCGTTTATTTAAATAAATAAATTATTTAATTTTGTCATATGTCCATTATGTACGAGTATCCTAGGTCCGTTTTTATATTTTACAGCAAACATATTATAACATGCCACAACATAATCAAAGAATTTTTTAGTTTGTTAATGTTTGATTTAAATAGAACAGTACTTTATATTAAAATAATACATGTATTAAGTTATGATGTTGCCAAATTATTTATTAATTAGCGCCGTTTTGAAAAAAATGAAACTATTTGACGCAAGTTGCCTATGTACGAACGTGTATTTCAGCACTAACATATGCGTATTACAATTTTGATTCAAAATTGCAATTTTAAAAAATTTTAAAGATACAGAGCACTGATCTATGCTACATGGATAGAGCATGTTCACAATTTCCACAAAACAAATTGATGGTAGAATCCTACCTAAATTAATTTAATGTCGAAAATATTAAAAATTATTGATTTTTTACAAAAAATTTATTAATTAAAAATAATTAATACAGTTAATTTTACTTTAAGTTATATCACATTAGGAGGTAATGCAGAATGCGCTTCTTATTATTACAAGATGGACCAGTAAATGTGGATTGAAAGTCAATCCATCTAAGACAGAGCTGGTACTCTTCACTAAGAAATATAAAATTCCGGTAGTTGACCCACCTACCGTAAATGGCACTAAACTGGCCTTTACTGATAAAGCGATTTCTGGGTGTAATCTTAGACAGTAAAATAAGCTGGAAGCCGAACATCTTGAAGAGAATCAGCAAAACTTCGACGGCGATGTATTCGTGTAGAAATGCAAAAGGCAGACGTTGGGGTCACAGACCGGAGCTGGTACACTGGCTCTACACTGCCGTGGCAAGACCCGTTCTTATGTATGGAGTGAGTGTTTGGTGGTCGGCACTGGATAGAGTAACCTATAGAAAGAAGTTAGAGAAGGTGCAAAGGTTTACTCATAAGCGGGGCACTGAGACAACACCTACTCAGGCCTTAGAGGTCATGTTACACCTTCTTCCAGCGGATATATGTGGCAAACAGATGACGACTAACATAGCCACAAGACTAACGGCCGTGTCTCAGTGGAAACACATTCAGGCAGATCAATCGACAATAATTGGGTCGCTGAAGAAGGAAATGACGAACCACTAGCACTCGAAACCGAAACTATACAATTCTGTGGAGCATTAAATATAAGCACTTCCGTTCGTCTCCCTGACCTCTGCAGCGTGTACCATAATAGCGGTTGAGGAAGCCTTGAGCTGGTTGAGGCATAACGTGATATCCAAGAAGGATATCACGATTTATGTGGACAGTCAAGCGGCTATCAAGTCGCTGGAAGCAGTGCTGTTGAAGGCTAGGGTGGCATTGGGCTGCCACTCGTCTCTTAACGAGATGAGTGAGCATTTCAATATTCAGATTATCTGGGTCTCCGGCCACTCTGACGTCGAGGGTAAGTTTTAGCACTGGAGATGTGGTCTAACTCCCTCGAATCCGAGAGAGCGAGACAAATGTGGCCAAGGCTGAATTTGAATCGCTCCAGGACCTTAATCTCAGAGTAGAGATCTAAAAAGGATAGTAGGAATATTAACGGGACACTGCCTTTTCGGTGAACATGCGAGAAGGATTGGTCTAGAAACAAATGACTTCTGTAGAAGCTGCATGGACGAGGAGGAGGAAGAGACGCTTGTTCACTTCTTGTGCTCTTGTCCTGCACTGGCACTAAGAAGATATTTACACTTGGGTAGGTATGTAATGCACAACCTTTCAGATCTTGCAGATATTAAGGTGCGGGATATTTTACGCTAAATTAGTATAGCTCAGGATGGTTCCAATAGTGTTAGGGGTATTAGGGGAATAACATCACAACGGACCGGCAACGGTCTAAGTGTGCGTTAGCAGACACTCTAACCTAACCTAACCTATATCACATTAATTACGTTTTTCAGAAGATATTTGCATTACATACTTCTTACTACTTATCCCTTAAGAATAATAATATACACCTGAAATACACAAACAACGCGAAATATTTTCGGAGTTAAATGTCAAGTTACTCGTACGAGTATAAAACAAAACCTAAACCATCATCTATTAGCCGTTCACTCCTTAATTTTGACAATATGTCGTAATTAATGTACATTTTCTAAACTTATTTTGATTGGCTTTTTAAATTATGATTTTATATGATTTAAAATAATTTTAGTTTCAGACGAAGAAGCTTCGTATATACTGTTGTCTTTAATCCTGTGCAGTTACCGGCTTATTAAAATGAAATCCATGTAAAATGCTTGGTCTGTTTTTACTAGAACTCATAATTGAACCTTAACAAAATTAAAACGCCACCATATTTTTAATTGTCCTTTAAATTTTTTTTTTTAATTAAATTAAGTTTGGATACCATGTGCTTATCTATGTAATTTAAAATATTTTTCAAAATCTACGATACAAAACTATTATATATTTTTTTTGAACCAACTGTCTCAAATAATCATAGCTGCTAAGTTGTTGTACCAACTCTACCTACACCTACGCCTATTTTGTTGATTTTATAGTTGATTTTCGACAATTCGAGTTTGTAAGAAAGAGATATAAAATATCGCTGTCTTGTTTTACAAACAAGATATTTCTTTTTATACCATAATTTTTTGAAAATGTTTTATTCATGTAGTAAAGATCAATGATACAAAGTGCGGTGTATAACTGTAGCCAAAGCACCATCGATTCAATCAATCAAGATCGATTTGCTGTAGCGCACCGAATACTCAATTTCTACCAATTTAGAAATAATAAATAAATAGTCAAGAAATGACTTATGGATATAAAAAGTGCGAAAAACAAGATAACCGAGACACCACTAAACTACACCACTAAAGGTATTGTCTTATTTTACAGAACTTAATTATAAATCGACTTTAGATAGTAAATTTGATTTCTTCCAACAAAAAAGTGGTTAAACGAATTATGCCTCCGGCGAGACAAAACGAACTAATGTTGAATGAAAACGCCAATGCTGATACATAAATCAATGAACCTGATGTTAATAACTGACATCAGGAACCATCTGTAATATTTCAATTGGTTCAAAGCGGCTTTACAAGTACATCTTGTGCAACTACTTCGCACAATAAAACAATACATATATTGCCCTAAGAATATGACTATTATATGGATGCTGTTAAAGTTAGCCGAAAGTTTCCAGCCGAAAAAATCGATAATGCAGATTGTGTCTTTGCTATTCCAGCCGAAAGATAAAAATTGTATATTTTTTGATTGATCTCTATCCGAAAATTTTTCTCCGACATTTTCCAGCCAAAAAAAATTTGATGCTACGAAAAATTATCAAACTAACGGAAAAATATTTTTATTAAAACTAATTAAAATACTCATATGTAATAATGTTTAAATTCAGAAATCTCTATATAATCAACCTTTAAAGTGTTATGGCTGGATATAAGTTTATTTTAAGCGGTTTGCCAATGGCTATCAGTGGCAAACAATTTGGGTCAAGTTTTATAGAGATATTTTATAGAGATTTTAGAAGTTTGCACTATGGGTTCAATGAATCGAATTTTCCCGGACTCCCCACATGAAACTTGACCCAAATTTTTTTCCACTGATAGCCATTGACAAACCGCTTAAAATAAACTTCTATCCAGCCATAACACTTTAAAGGTTGATTTTATAGAGATTTTAGAAGTTTGCACTACGGGTTCAATGAGTCGAATTTTCCCGGACTCCCCACATGAAACTTGACCCAAATTTTTTTCCACTGATAGCCATTGGCAAACCGCTTAAAATAAACTTATATCCAGCCATAACACTTTAAAGGTTGATTTTATAGAGTTTTTAGAAGTTTGCACTACGGGTTCAATGAATCGAATTTTCCCGGACTCCCCACATGAAACTTGACCCAAATTGTTTTCCACTGATAGCCATTGGCAAACCGCTTAAAATAAACTTATACCCAGCCATAACACTTTAAAGGTTGATTTTATAGAGATTTTAGAAGTTTGTACTACGGGTTCAATGAATCGAATTTTCCCGGACTCCTCACATGAAACTTGAGCCAATTTTTTTCCAGTGATAGCCATTGACAAACCACTTAAAATAAACTTATAACCAGCCATAACACTTTAAAGATTGATTTTATAGAGATTTTAGAAGTTTGTACTATGGGTTCAATGAATCGAATTTTCCCGGACTCCCCACATGAAACTTGACCCAAATTTTTTTCCAGTGATAGCCATTGACAAACCGCTTAAAATAAACTTCTATCCAGCCATAACACTTCAAAGGTTGATTTTATAGAGATTTTAGAAGTTTGCACTACGGGTTCAATGAATCGAATTTTCCCGGACTCTCCACATGAAACTTGACCCAAATTTTTTTCCACTGATAGCCATTGGCAAACCGCTTAAAATAAACTTATATCCAGCCATAACACTTCAAAGGTTGATTTTATAGAGTTTTTAGAAGTTTGCACTACGGGTTCAATGAATCGAATTTTCCCGGACTACCCACATGAAACTTGACCCAAATTGTTTTCCACTGATAGCCATTGGCAAACCGCTTAAAATAAACTTCTATTCAGCCATAACACTTTAAAGGTTGATTTTATAGAGATTTTAGAAGTTTGTACTACGGGTTTAATGAATCGAATTTTCCCGGACTCCCCACATGAAACTTGACCCAAATTGTTTTCCAGTGATAGCCATTAACAAACCACTTAAAATAAACTTCTATTCAGCCATAACACTTTAAAGGTTGATTTTATAGAGATTTTAGAAGTTTGTACTATGGGTTCAATGAATCGAATTTTCCCGGACTCCCCACATGAAACTTGAGCCAAATTTTTTTCCAGTGATAGCCATTGACAAACCGCTTAAAATAAACTTCTATCCAGCCATAACACTTTAAAGGTTGATTTTATAGAGATTTTAGAAGTTTGCACTACGGGTTCAATGAATCGAATTTTCCCGGACTCCCCACATGAAACTTGACCCAAATTTTTTTCCAGTGATAGCCATTGGCAAACCGCTTAAAATAAACTTCTATCCAGCCATAACACTTTAAAAGTTGATTTTATAGAGATTTCTGAATTTAAACATTATTGCATATGAGTATTTTAACTAGTTTTAATATAAGTGTTTTTCCGTTACTTTGATAATTTTTCGGTTTGAAATCAATCAAAATGAACATTTTTTAACTTTCGTCTGGAATAGCAAAGACACAATCTGCATTATCGATTTTTTTATTTTTTCGGCTGGCAACTTTCGGCTAACTTAACAGCATATTATATGGTTACCATTTATACTAACTTTCAGCAAATAGAAATAAAAAAAATTATTTTACGTTATTGGTGACATGTATATATGATACCTTATTCCGTTCATCACGAGATAAATAATCATTAGACTATAGTAATAAATAAGGCATTCAAGTAACTCTTTGAGATAGTATGTCTTATACGGTATTGCAGATTATTTTGTGGTGTAAACCAGTCAAAGCAAAATAATCCAAAACATAAACAAGTTTTTTTTTTCGCATTACAAAAACCAAAATATTACAATCGAAGTTCTACCAGAAACTGATACAAGAGGAGCTGTAGTGTTGTCTTCAAAACAAATTTTTACGAATAAAAAAGTGCAATAGTGCGGTCTTGAAATCAAACTGTCGCTTTAATACTTACAAATGAGAAAGTAATTAAAATCATCATTCATATGGCTAGTGGATTTAGCCAAATTTAGCACACAGCAGTTAAAACTCAACAAGGTATGTAATAATTAGCTAGCAACGTAATCTCAACATCACAATAATAAGATAACATGTTGAGTATATTATAAAACTGGAAAAATAGCAAATTAAACTGTACCGAGTCAAATTACAATGGCCTTTTTCGAAGATCATAGAGAAGAAGAGAAGAACGGCCGAATAAGAAGGCAGTGTTAGATCGAAAGCGCTAAACAAACTGGACGGATGTGGAGATAGCTTGTATAATAACATTTCATTCAAAAGCAAAGCTATGTAAGCTATTAAGCGAAAGAAAACGGTTGCAATACGAATCAGTCATATCTGTTTTAGTCATGAGTCCTGATTTCAGATATTAAGTTTTGTAAGAAATTTAGCTAGGTGTTTTTTTCCATGTTATTCATAGAGAAGTAATTATTTTCTTAAAAAATTTATATTATGTACAAACATTGGAATAGTGTAACAACCTATTAAAATTAATTAATTCAATATATCATATTGGATTATCAATGTTAATAGTTTGCTATCTATCATACAATCATTTCACCATAAGCCATCTCTGAATATTGATTAAAACTCTATAAGTACCTTCAAATGGTACATATGTAAATATTTAGTCAGTTCGGAATACACCATTTTTAATATCGTTCATATTATGTGCATTAATTATTTGAAATACAATTTAAAAAATATTAATTGTTAATCATATTTAAAACTGCGTTTTGTTTAAATTTAATTTTTAGATCTTTTCATTCCACTTTATTGGTTTCTTGCTGTATAGATAATTTGAAGAAACAGAAATAACTATACTATAACCCAAGATTCAAATCCAAATTTAAATCTACTTTTGACATTTTGCTGAATAAAATATTTTGTTTTGTCATTATACTTCTTGTGTTTTGATTGTTGACGTACGAAATTTATCAAAACCAGCCTTAATTTCATAATGGTTAATACAGAAAAGGTTTGAGGAAATTCATTAATAAATTAAATATATAATATATTGTCTGACAATTAATTATGATATTATTATTTTCAAGTATTTTAATTTTATCCAATTTGAAATTTTTATTATGTCATAACCTTACTTTTAATAATGTAAGTCAAGTTTTTCTGTGAAAATTGCAACTTAAAGTATATTTTGTTTAAATTTAAATAATTTATCATAATGATTTATTATGTTAAAATTTAATTGTTGATTTTAGGAATTTCCAAAATTGAAAAATGATCTTATATTGCGTGCGGCGCGCGGTGAAGAAGTTTCTCGAGTGCCAGTATGGGTGATGCGACAAGCCGGTCGGTATTTACCAGAATTTCAAGAAGTTCGTAAGCAGCATGATTTTTTTACTGTATGTAGAACACCGGAATTAGCAGTGGAAGTAACAATGCAACCTTTACGACGTTTTGATTTGGACGCTTCTATAATTTTCTCGGATATTTTGGTAATTCCACAAGCTCTAGGTATGACAGTGGAAATGTGTCCTGGACGTGGGCCAGTGTTTCCGGAACCATTGAATGTTCCGGAAGATTTAGAAAAATTAACTGTTGCAAATGCTGTATCACGTTTGACGTATGTTGGTGATGCAATCACTTTAATGCGGCACACGCTAGATGGAAAAGTTCCTTTGATTGGTTTTTCTGGTGCACCTGTAAATGAATTTATTTAGAGGATAAAAAACAAACTTTTTTAACTCATTTTATACTTTTAGTGGACACTTATGGGCTACATGATCGAAGGTGGTGGGAGTAAAACAATGGCAAAATCTAAAACATGGTTGGTAGATTATCCAGAAGCGACCAAAACTCTATTACAAATTTTAACGGATACTATTGTTGATTATTACGAGATGCAAATTAAAGCCGGCGCTCAGCTTTTACAATTATTTGAATCGAGTGCTGAACACTTGAATAAAGAACAATTTTTAACAATTGCATTACCATTTATAAAACAGGTACGCGAAAGACTACTGGAAAGATTAAAATCTCAAAACATTGAATCAGTTCCATTGATATTATTTGCAAAAGGAGCTGGACATAGTTTAGCCGAACAAGCGGAATTAGGATTTGAAGTTATAGGGCTTGATTGGACTGTTGATCCAGAAGAGGCTAGAAAACAAGTTGGACCGAATGTAACCTTACAAGGAAACCTAGATCCACAAGATTTATATAAAGATCCGATTGAAATTCAAGAATTGACAACCAAAATGGTTCAAAAATTCGGAAAAACTCGTTACATTGCTAATCTTGGTCATGGAATCACTCCGCTAACCCCTATTGAATCCATGACTACTTTTGTTAACACAGTTCATGATGCTTTATAAATTTGGTTTAAAATTTTATACGAATAAAGTTGGTTAGAATGGTACATTGTTTACATTATTTATTGTTTGTTCTTTGATAACATTGTGATTATCTAAATGCATAAATAATCAAATAAATTTTATTTCCTTATTAATCTTTATTGAAATATCTCCATTCAATTTTATTGAAGCAATTTTTCAAAAACAATTAAGTGTTTCTCAAAAGATGTCGCTGTAAACGATTTGTTTATGAAATTTGCACCAGATGTCACCTACAGAATTTCTTTTTCAGACATTTCAAGTGACAAGAAGGTGCGTATAAATTATTTTTAAAATAAAAATCTTTAATCATCCAATAAAATAATTATTAAATTAAGTTAAATTTATAATAGATTTGTACGAAAAAATTTTCTCTATCGATTTTAATATAAATTTTATTTAAGTAGTTGAATTAACGTTTAATTTATCATATGTAAATATACCATGGTTCCGTATTATTGCAATCATTATAAATGTTAGGTTATGACGGTGGCTTTATAATATATTAATTATTACATTTTCTCTATTTCAGTCTGTGATTAACGTTTGCCAAAATGGTTAAAGCTAAGCAAGAGAAACGTAATAAATCCGCTATTAATGAAGTTGTTACACGTGAGTGTACTATCCATTTATCCAAACGGGTATACAACATTGGATTCAAAAAGCGGGCACCCCGTGCTATTAAGGAAATTAGAAAGTTTGCCGAGAAGGAAATGGGAACAAAAGATGTTAGAATTGATACTCGTTTAAATAAACATATTTGGTCAAAGGGTATTCGTAGTGTACCAGTTCGTGTACGTGTACGTCTTGCTCGCAGACGTAACGATGATGAAGATTCACCAAACAAATTGTACACACTTGTCACATATGTCCCAGTTCAAACATTCAAGGCACTACAAACAGAAAATGTTGAATCAACAGACGATTAAATGTTTTTTTTATGGAGGATAAGTGAAAAAAATAAATTTAAATAATAAAAGAACCATCTAAAAATATAATAAATCGTGTTTTAAGTGTACTATGTGAATTTTGAGAAGTGGTTTGATTTAATGTTTTTATCGACAGTTTAGTTTCCATTGTATTATATTCTAAATATCAATTTAAAATCGAACGTACTTATATTAAGTTAGTTTATTGTCATTTTAAAACTAATCAGTGGTCCTAGTTGAGATTGATTGTTGATCTTTTGAGTAATCAAATTGAATATCGCTGAAACGAGAATTTGCACTAGAATTTTAAAAGTCAATTGCTTCAGTTTTTGACTTGCGAACATCACTTAGGTCAATGCGTTTCTGAAAAATATGTGCTAAGTTAATTTCTTAACGAAGCTTAGTCTTTAGCTCGCTCTACAAATTTGTATACGTAACGAAGGATAAGTACTTTAATAAACTGGTTAATTTAAGTGATCATTTCGAACCTCCGTCTCCAGATTTCGCAAATGTCTTGTGGATTGTTAAAGCTAGTTACAATAGCTTGTATATGGCTTGAACAATGATTTATGAGTTTCAGTCTGCATCATATCGAATTTTGTTTTGTACTATCGCCGTGTTTGTTAACGTTTCGTTTCATTCATATATACAATTTGACTTAATTTTAGAATAAACTATGTTATTTCAATCAAAGGAATGACGTGAGCTTTTGTGCTTAGCCAGATGTTAATTCCGACACTAATAATGAATTTGTCTACCTCTTGGTATAAAACATAGTCAGATAATTTGTTTTGAAAGTCATCTTGAACGTTTGTTTTCCGGTGTATCATAAGATTAACTAACACTTACTCCGTTGCCATTTAATTCTATCACACCGTAAGCGATACTAGTTGAAGAAAATTATGCTGGGGTATTTTATCTGATTGATAAATGATGTAAAAATGTGTAACCAAACTATTTGAATGAAAAACACTTGCATAATCAGTGATTTCTCCATTGAATAATAAAATTTGCGATCAACACAAAGCAAAGCTTTTAAGTACACAGGGAATTTTATTAAATCGATCTTATCAAAGCTTTACAAGTTTATTCTTCGAATTAAAGCTGTAAATTATTTTTCTTGTATTTGAAAGGAAGTTTGAGATGGCTATATTTATCAGATTTTCACAGCAAAATGGTTTTCTATATTTTCCTGTTATCATTTACTTTGTCTTAATCAACTATATTGTTATTAAGATATCAGTTGAGTTTTGTTTTACTGACCAAATTACGCAGTGGTTAAAGTACGGGTTTCGATTCCGATAGGGGTAGGATGCAAACGGGATTTTTACCATCTGACTTTACGATCGATGATATGAATAAACACATTTAAAACCCGCTGTTGGAGTGCAGAATTCATGGACCAACGCATCTTCCATGTAAGTACTATAGGCTGGCATAAAGCTATATGCAATGTGCAGATGGTTATACGTAAATTGATCCTATAAAACCCAGCCGTACGTCCTCGATTTGGCTATGTAATGGCGTAAAGTAGGACGTAAATATGCGAACCACGAAAAAATTGGGAGAATCCTGACACATATTCCTAAGATAGAAACAGACAGACAGAAATCGCCCGATGACACGTGAGATTCATAAGAGGTGTATAAAATAACGGTGACGCCAATAACCTAAGTCCTAACAATTTATGTATTTGATACAATATAAAGGATTTTAGTTACATGGAATAATTTAATTTAAAATTAACTACTAATTACTACTTCTCTAATTTCCAATGTATCTAGGTTCTCAGAGAAATTGATACTGTTGATGCCATTAAAAAGTGATAGCAAAATCGAATAATCAATTTCATTAATTCAAAGAAGGTAAACCAGAACATATTGTGCGGTTTGAGTTTAATCAAACTTTTTATTCATAACAATTTCTAAAAATAATGCACGGCCATTTGATTTAATTATTGCAAAATCCTTCTTCTTCTCTCGCTCTTCGTGTAACGTTAACTCATCCCCTTTTGGAAGCATAGCACCATGGGCAAAGCTTCTGAATCCCATAATACCGGCATACTCATAAATTATAAGTGGGCTAATTGGATCATCCGTCATTGCATATAAGAGTAGATCTCCGTTTCTTAGTACACTAAATTCAATAGTTTTCGGTAATTTAATATTTATCGTTTGAAAATGGTAGAATCGTTTATTTTGATGTGCTCGATAGATTTCAATTGTACCGAAATATATTGAACTGTTTATCGACGCTGAGGTAATAGCGATATAATTAAACTTTTCAAAAAATACTCCCGTTATGCTTATCGGATCAGATACATCAATAATTTGATATAAGGCCAGCTTTTGATCCACATCTTCAACCCATATTTCAACCCGACCATCAATGGTTAGTAAGACTAGCGAAGTATAAATATTATTTTGAATAAAAATTGTTTGTTTTACACGAATTTTTTCAAGATTTTGGTAAAAATCTAATCTGAGCTCGTGATGAACTAAGTCGATGCAAGAAATACTAGAATCTTTATGGATCGAATAAAATAGTAAGCAATCCTGATTCGATAGTCTAAACGCAACAAGCTTTTCGGGAAAATCGTTAACAAATTCATACACGTGTTGAAATCTTCCGTTGTTTTGGCCGATGATATAATGTTTAATTGTTTTTCCCTGTTTTGATTCAATATATAACATATCCATATTATTGAAATAAACTCGGCTTATATCAATTATTTTTGAATTATTAAATGTAATGGGATGAATGTCGTCATCGCGTATAATGGCTTTAGTTTCGGCACTGTATCGATAAAAATTAACTACAGATCCGTAATTATTATTTGTATATTCCAGTATTGCGATAAAATTTCGTTTATCATTGTTTCGATTATAAACTAGACAAATCGATATTATTTTAATTATTTCACCGACAATTGTAAACCGATGGATAAAGTGTTGAACGAAATAAGCTTGACTGCTATAACTCACTTCCAATGTTTTTGAAATTTCATTGTAGAAATTTAGTTGGCCATTCAATTGTTTAAAATCGTTAAGAAATTGTTGATTGTGCTTGGATAAATCAGATACATTAACTCCAAATATATTTCCTCGCATGTTTAAAGAGTTTACAATATTAATGGGCTCTATGAATACAACTTTATTATTGATTGATATCTGATCTTCAGTATTCAGAGCGATGTTATTCAAAAAATTCAGTGAAAGTCCATTTATATCAGAAGCAAATAAATGTTCGATAAATAAATCTTCAGCATTATCTGTTAACGCTATTATTGTCAATGATGCATTAATTATTTGATCTGTAGATTTCATCAATATGTTGTCTGGATAGAAATCGATATTTTCAATGCTCGCGTTGGCATTAAGAATTCCAATTTGTAGATTGACAATCGTCAAAGATCCATGAATTATATTCATCGGTGCGAATTTATCGACCGCTCGATTAATCCAATCTATAACGCTTACATTTTGAATTACACAAGGATGCGGGCACACTAAACTGAAAGAATTTAAATTGTTGAAAATTTTTCGTGAAGTTATTTTTATCATTTCATGATCTGAAAAAACGATATTTTCATGAATTTTGTATCCATTTATTGAGATATCCGGCAGCCCATCTGCGAAATGAAAATATATATATATAAAAACAAGTTATACCGTTAAAAAATCTATGTAGTTAATTTACCAAATAAGTACACTTCATCTAGGAGCCATTCCCCTGTTATAATTTGCATGACATCACATTTGAGTGAATATTTATCATAATGGTTGATATTAACACTTTTTTCACTAAAATGAAAATTTTGAAACGGTATAATTATTTTGACTACACTAACTAAATTTACACAAAGTCAATAGATGGTTATAAATCTAGCTATTGGTAATGAATGTTAGATCTACTAAAACTATCAATAGTTAAGACGTATCTTTACTATGAAAAATGATACCCATTTTCTTTAAAATATTATAACTTATTTAAGATAAAAAAATCTCTTTAGTATTTTTTATTGACTCCAGCAAATTTATTGCAGCAATTTTTCTAAAACAATATCAAGTGTTTATCACAATACGTCGCTGTAAAAAATTGTTTATGAAATTTGTACCAGAAGTCACCATTGAATCATCAAGCAATGGAAGTCTGTTCTATTCACTGACGAGTACAGAATATGTCACCATAATAGTGATCTATCGGTTCCTGCATGGTGCTGGTTGATATATCATTTAAAACATCCTGCTTTTGTACCTGGCTGAGTGAAGTTCTAATATTTGTAATTAGATTATTTGAGATAAGATTTCATATTGATGCATGAGAATCGATGAGGTTAGACTGATAACATGGTCAGTCCTCAGTCTAGAAATGAATTCAATTAAGTATCTAACATCAGTCACCTTAATATTGCATTAGATGCGGAGTAGCGTGCGATCCCGCAAGTTGTTAACAAACACCGTTCTGTGAGCGCTGACGTATGAATCGATTTAATTCATAAATGAGGTTTCATAGCTCTGATGGTATGAATCGATTTAGTTCATAAATGAGGTTTCATGAGTACAACATCTCAGCAATAAGTGAAATCCATAGTTTCTTTAGAGAACATTCAGACAGTTTTTATACTTTTAACAAATAACTTATAATACTATAGGGGAATTCGAGTCAATTTTCATAGTAAATGCCAACGAAATCATTAATTATTTCGTTAAATATAAGTTTCAGAGAAGATTTCAAGATGGCGTACCAAAACGAGAACAATAGATGGCACCCGAAGTAATTTTTAATGAAATGACATAATTTTTAAAAAAAACAAATTTTGTATTATTTATTTATTATTATATATAAATATTAGTCCATTTACTTCAAAATTTCTAATTTCGACTGTAAAATTAATTTTTTTTAACGTTAATAATTCGTTGAATATTAAAAACTGAAGTTAAAAAAAGTAACCATTTCGTTCAACTACTACTAGTGCCATATTTTAATCTTCTCCGGAATTATATCATGTTGGCACATAATATCGACTAGATTTCCTTTATAGTTATTATAAGTTATTTAACTTTTAATGACTATTCGATAAATTCCTGAAGTTAATTGCATTAATTCAGAGCTCTTGCAATGTAGAGGGTTAAATTAATAAAACTTTTTTCGAGACCTTGTAGAATATACGATTTATTCAACAAGCTCAGGGGTTTTGGTTTATGAGTTTTGCTTTGCCAGGCGAATAGATTTCTGTTGACAACTGTCTGTAAGCCGTAGACTCATCTGCATGAGTTTGGTGTGGATTATTGAGTTTAACCAGATTTTCGATTTTACAGACGGGCAATAGTTTGTACATTAGGAATCTTGCTTGACGAGATTGTTAAGAAAAACAGACTGTAAAATTAATTTGTGTATTTTTTATAAAAGTTCGAGGACATCGTATACAAAAATTATCCAAACATAAACTAGTATCGGAAACTATTCTCAGATGGCATCAGTAGTAAGTTGACAATAAATATATTAGTTTTGAACCTTAAAACGAAAAAATTATTGTTTATATGTTTTACAGAATTTTTTAAATATATACATATGTACAATATATTTCAAAATCACTTTAAAGTAACCAGTATAACGATTTTTGATTATCACTTTAAAGTAACCAGTATAACGATTTGTGAAAAATGAACATATATATGGATCCCCTGACGTGTTAAGAATCCATGGGCCGACCCATCTTCCATGTCAGTACTATAGGCTGACATGGAGCTATGCAATGCGCAGATAGATGGTACTACGAAAAAACTCGGACCTATAGCCGTACATAGAGTGGTATCACAACGGACCAATCGCTAGTCTAAGTGTGCGATAGCAGCCACAACAACCTAACCTATCTAGATATTTAAGAGAAGAAAAAGTAAAGAAAATTGTGCAGTTTTGTAGTGTACATACTTCACAATTGAATTACTAAGTCAGTGGTATGCTACGGAAATCAATAAAAATGAAGAATAGTATGTTTCGCAACAAACACCACAACGTCATTCTAAACGGATGAATAGGAAAGCGTGAAAACAGGTGAAAGCATGGGATAAAAATTGGCCAATTATTAAAATGCTGAAGGAAAAAATTAAAAAAAATCATAAATTAACTTTAATAAATTAAAATATTAATCTAATTTATTACTGGTATTTTATTTTTTCTGAATGACACCAACTATTTATTTAACGAGATCAATCACGATCGAACACTAAATGAAAAGTGAGCTCCTGTCAAAAAATAAAATAAAATAAAAACAGGTTTTATATGGTCTTTGCATGCATTGATGTGATGAGCGCTGAAAATGTTCGATGAAGACGTTGAGCGAAAAATCCCACTCCAAAATTAGTTTGTAGTCGAAGAGATAAAAGACGAGGATGTTCAACGCCTAAGGAATACACGTCTAAGCACCACCAATAATACTTTGGTACTATAGGGTTAGTTTATTTTTTCTATACTCTATTCAGAATAGTATAATATGACGATTCACAATCGTATAGAAGGTGTTTTAACAGTAAGTTCTATTGCATCATCTTCGCTTTCACACTTTTTTCTCTATATATGTCTATGTATGTGTAAAAAATATTTTCATTATGATTGAATAAATGGCGAAAAAAAAAATTTAACAAGTTTTTTCCTGTATTTTTAAGCAACATGTATTTTGTTTTACACATTACGAAACATTAGATAATTTCGAAAATTTTTAACTGTTGGTTGTGTGACACTAATTTCGTTACGCGTCTTGTTTAGAGGGTTCAGTTGAAAATGTGTCTTTACATATATGGTTCAATTTCTTTACGCCAAAACGTAGCATTTGCGAAGTCTTTTTATAGTGTTAACCAAAGTGTATTTAATATTAAGAAAAATGAAAAGTAGTGTTTAAAATCGGTGGTGAAAAGTTAAGCAAAATTAAACATTTATAATTAAAAAATGTGTTTTTCACACTTATTATCAAAAAAAATGCAGAATCCGATATATAAATAAATATACATACTAGAATGTCAAGCAAATATTAGTTTGTGATAATGACGAATAATGAAACTAATTTTTTTATAATAATGTCACGAATCACAGATGTCACCTGTGATAATTAAAAAGAAAATTATAACAGTAGGGATTACCCTGTAACCAAATGTTTACATAAACGAACAAAATAAAAAGAAATAATGAAATAGGCGGAGCGAACCGAATACGACGCAACGAAAATTCGAGAAGTGTAGAGAAGAAAAATAATGGAATGTTCTACAAGCCTTTGCGTCGTATAAATACGTGTAGACATTTGAGTTACGAAATAGTTCAATTTTGAATTTCGAAGTGTTAATATCGGGAAGTGAAAATAATAGTGAAAGTGAAGTGTTAAAATAATAATAGTGATAAATATTGTGTAAAATAATAGTGCAAATAAATATTAGTGAATTATTTGTGAAATATTTGTGTAATATTTGTGGGAAATAAATTTAATTGAAATTTAATCTTTGCGAGTTTATATTCACAATCCAGTGATCGAACCGGATAAAATAATTGAATAACCACTCGGCGAAATCGTAACAATTGGTGACAGCGGTGGGATTGTGAATATCCAAAATGAAATTATTGGACTTAAAAGTGGCAGATTTAAAGAAGGAGTTGGGGCTACGGAATCTACCAACTGTGGGCAACCGAAATGAGTTGCAGTTGAGACTCCGTACAGCTTTGTTGGATGAAAATGTTGACCCAGATCAACATGAGTTTAATTTTGGGGCACCGGATTCAACCGAGGTGCAAGCGGTTGAAGTGGCAACAGAGTCAACGATCAGAGCGGAACACCAGAATGTCGTCGTTAAAGAAACTACTCCAACAACATCTGGAGGTTTCGATATGGGGCAACTAATGGCTGCTATGCAACAAATGCAGCAAATGATCGGCGGCCTCGAAGTAAAAATGATTACCGAGCAAAGGACATTGCGTGCTGAACAAGAACAAATGATCGGCGGCCTCGAAGGGAAAATAACAAGCGGCCAAGAAAGATTGGAGGAGCAGATGCGTGCCGATCAAGAAAGCATGAAAACAGGACAAGAGAGCATCATCGAACGGTTGGAGCAGCAAGAAAAATGTGTCAACGAGAAGTTTCGCGAGCTTTCCGTTACGTTGAACACAAAAGTTGACACAGTGAAAATAGAAATGGAGCGTAAACTGGAGGGGTTTGAATCTCGCAGTCTTCAGCAATCTGAGGTGGCAGATCAACGATTCCTGAAACTCGAGAGGGAAATCATGGATCTCAAAACTAACAGCAGCGCTCAAGTTGTACGACCAACCAGCTCAATAAAATTGAAGCCACCAACGTTCGATGGAACCACACCATTCAACATCTTCAAACTCCAGTTTGAAATGGCGGCCACAAGGAATGGTTGGTGTGAAGAGGATCGGGTAGCAGCATTAATTGTGGCGTTAAAAGGCAGTGCTGCAGAGCTACTACAAATCGTGCCGGAATACGAACGGGAAGACTACGGAAAAATAATGTTGGCTTTGGAGCGCAAATATGGAGGAGATCATCGACGGGAGCTCCATCGTATGGAGTTGAAGGGACGATGTCAGCGGGTTGGAGAGACGCTCCAGGAGTATGCGGCTGATATAGAGCGGTTAGTGCACCTCGCTCACTACAACATGGCAGGAGAATATACAGAGCGGATTAAGATCGACGCTTTCACCGATGGTATACGGGATCCCGATACGAGACGTGCAGTTGTATTGTCTCCAAAAGCAACGTTTGCGGAAACCATCGCGTGTGCCCTAACCAACGAGACTGCTAACAACATCATCAAACCAGCAGTCAAGGTACGTCGTGTAGAAGTGGAACCAGTAATCAGTCACAAACAGGGCAATAACATCAAACCAGCAGATAACTGGCGGACAACGAGATTCCGGGATGGAAGTAGTAAAATCAGATGTTGGGTTTGTGACAAAATAGGACACATCTCAAGGGAATGCTGGGAGATAAGGCGCAAACGGGCGAGAACACCATCGCCGATGTACCGAAGACCATCGGAGGAAAGAAAAGCAGCAGCCGAGGGGGAACGCCAAACAACAACGAAGGCGTTAAACGAGTAAGAGTCAGCTTTGAGGAGCAAAAGCTGACTCCCACAACCAATTGCTCCATAACCTTCATCCCCATTTCCAGATTGGCAAAAGGTGGTGATAGCTTGATGGTGCGAGGAGAAGTAGCAGGGCGATCCAGTTTGATAACATTGGACACTGGAGCAACGAGAACGATTGTGCGGCCAGATTTCATCACGAATGGAGTTCGACCTATGGAAGGGTTCAAATTACAAACGGCGACAGGCGACAGTGCGGCTATCAAAGGAAAGAAGGAGGTTACAATTCGAATCGGGAACAACAGTTTTCGACATGAAGTTCTGGTTGCGGATATTGTGGATGAGGTCATCCTGGGAATGGACTTCATGAAGCGAAATGGATTCGTATTGGATGTCGGACGGGGAACATTAAGCTACGGTAATGTCGAACTGCCTTTGCAACTAAACAACGGGAAGGAGCCAGTCGTAAGGAGGATAACATTGGATCATCGAATGAAGCTACCACCACACTCGGAAACGGTTGTTTGGGGGAAATTGGATGGAGGTCCTGGAACACAAGGGTTGTGGGTTGTGGAAGCCAACAGGGACGAGCTACAAACCAAAGAAATTATCATCGGAAAAGCTTTGGTTAAACCGGATTGTGACTTCAGAGTTCCGATAAGGGCTCTTAATTTATCGGATGTGACAAAAACAATTAAAAAGGGAACTATCATCGGCCGAGGTGAGGAAGTATCCACGATTATAAAATGTGAGGAGGCGAATCCGTGTGTAAAGGCCAAGGACCAGCGACAACGGAAAATAACGGAGGAACTAACACAGAAATGGACGGAACAATTAACACCAAGAGAAAAACAAGCAGCAAAAGAGTTGCTTCAAAAATATATGTCCATTTTCTGTGGTGCACCAGAAGATAATGGCAGAACCAATATGGTTAAACACCGGATCGACACAGGAATATCAACACCTATTCGACAAGCGCCAAGAAGATTACCATTGGCTAAACAAGCAGAAGTGGATAAGATGGTAACTGATATGCAAACATCGGGAGTAATTGAGCAGTCAACGAGTCCATGGAGTTCACCAGTAGTATTGGTGGAGAAAAAGGATGGAAGCATGCGATTCTGCGTTGATTATCGGAAGCTCAACACAGTTACCAAGAAGGATAGTTACCCATTACCAAGGATCGACGACACGCTGGATACATTGGCAGGAGCACGGATGTTTTCAACATTGGATTTGCAGAGCGGCTATTGGCAAGTGGAGGTCGCAGACGAAGATAAGGAAAAGACAGCGTTCAGTGTGGGCAATGGATTATGGCAATTCAATGTCATGCCATTTGGACTTTGTAACGCCCCTGCGACTTTCGAACGGCTAATGGAACGCGTACTAAAAGGACTCCACTGGAAAACATGCCTGGTTTATTTGGACGACATCATCGTTATGGGAAAGGACTTCAACGAGCACCTACGTAATCTAGAGGAAGTATTCGAGAGAATCCAAGCAGCTGGATTGAAGTTAAGTCCGAAGAAATGTGTATTGTTCCGGGATGAAGTCAAATATTTGGGACACAAAATAACAACAAGCGGCATTCATACAGATGAAGACAAGATCTCCGCCGTAAAGGATTGGCCAAGACCGCAGAATTTACATGAACTAAGGAGTTTCATCGGACTATGCACATATTATCGACGATTTGTGCCAGGATTTGCCAACATCGCAAGAAGTTTACACGAGCTGACACAGAAGAACAAGCCGTTCCAATGGAGTGATGAACATGAGGAGGCGTTCAACGAACTGAAGCAGCGATTATGTACAGCACCATTGCTTTCGTATCCGGTTCCGAATAAACGTTTTATTTTGGATACGGATGCAAGCAATTATGGCTTGGGAGGAGTGTTGTCACAGGAAATCGATGGACAGGAACGTGTCATCGCATATTATTCAAAGATCTTATCGAAGCCAGAACGGAATTACTGTGTAACAAGAAGAGAATTGTTGGCCATAGTGAAATGTGTGGAACATTTCCGAAAATACCTCTATGGTCAATCATTTCTGCTAAGAACGGATCATGGCGCCTTGACATGGCTACTTCAGTTTAAAAATCCCGAAGGACAAGTAGCACGGTGGATTGAGCGATTGGGGAGTTTTGTTTACGAAATCCAACATCGGAAAGGAAGCGCTCATGGAAATGCGGATGCGTTGTCAAGACGGCCATGTAGAGTGGATTGTAAACATTGTGGACGAGTAGAAAACAAGGAAAACATCGTCGATATCAGACTAATGAAAGTGTTGCCAGCTAATGAATGGACCAAGGATGTTATCTCCAAAGAGCAACGAAAGGATCCAGATTTGGCAGTAATAATTAAGTTCATGGAGGAAGAACATCGTCCCACATGGAGTGATATTGCAGATAAAGGCCCAACTATCAAGGCTTATTGGGCCCAATGGGATAGTTTAACCATGGAAGACGGATGCTTAAAACGAACATGGGAAAGCTCCGATGGCAAAACAAAGCAATCGTTAGTGGTGGTACCGAAGATCAGGATGGCGGAAATATTGGAGGAATACCACGGAGGAACAAGCGGAGGTCACCTAGGAATCAACAAAACGTTAGCCAAGGTACGTGAAAGATTCTACTGGGCAGGATGTAGACAGGCAGTGGCTGAATGGTGTCAAAAGTGTGACCAATGTATGGCCGTGAAAGGACCGGCAAAGAAGAGCCGTGGAGCGATGCAACAATATAATGTGGGAGCACCATTTGAGAGGATTGCCATAGATGTTGCAGGACCATTTCCAACCAGCGATAGTGGCAACAAATATGTTTTGGTAGTAATGGACTACTTCAGTAAGTGGCCAGAGGTATGCCCGATTCCAAATCAGGAAACAACCACAATCGCCAATGCAGTGGTATACAATTGGATAAGCCGTTATGGGGTACCAATGGAACTGCATTCCGACCAAGGGCGGAATTTTGAATCGGTTGTCTTCCAGGAGATGTGCCAGTTACTGGGAATTAATAAAACGCGGACAACACCTTTCCACCCACAGTCTGATGGCATGGTGGAGCGTTTCAATGCCACATTGGAAGAGTTCATAGCCAAAACAGTGGATAAAAACCAGCGGAATTGGGACCAAGGTATTCCATTATTCTTAATGGCCTATCGATCTGCGGTGCATAACACAACAGGAGTAACACCAGCGACAATACTTTTTGGCAACAATTTAAGACTGCCAGGCGATCTCAAATACGGAGCGGTTCCATCATCAGCCAAATGTGGACAAGCATATGTTGACCACTTGAAAGAGGAGATCAACAACATACACGGATTTGTCAGAGAGAAAATCAAATTGTCAAGTGATAAAACAAAGGCTCGGTATGATGTACGAGCGAACAATAAAGGATTTGACGAGGGTCAATTGGTATGGCTTCACAACCCACAACGTAAGAAAGGGTTATCGCAGAAATTACAACCTGGATGGGAGGGACCGTACAAGGTCATAACAAGAATAAATGATGTGATCTATAGGATCCAAAGAGGAGTACGAGGAAAACCCAAGGTTGTACACCTGGAACGACTGGCTTTCTATAGAGGAAGAGTTCTAGATCCTGTTCGGGACGAACAGGTTTGGGCGGAGGGTAGTGTCACGAATCACAGATGTCACCTGTGATAATTAAAAAGAAAATTATAACAGTAGGGATTACCCTGTAACCAAATGTTTACATAAACGAACAAAATAAAAAGAAATAATGAAATAGGCGGAGCGAACCGAATACGACGCAACGAAAATTCGAGAAGTGTAGAGAAGAAAAATAATGGAATGTTCTACAAGCCTTTGCGTCGTATAAATACGTGTAGACATTTGAGTTACGAAATAGTTCAATTTTGAATTTCGAAGTGTTAATATCGGGAAGTGAAAATAATAGTGAAAGTGAAGTGTTAAAATAATAATAGTGATAAATATTGTGTAAAATAATAGTGCAAATAAATATTAGTGAATTATTTGTGAAATATTTGTGTAATATTTGTGGGAAATAAATTTAATTGAAATTTAATCTTTGCGAGTTTATATTCACAATCCAGTGATCGAACCGGATAAAATAATTGAATAACCACTCGGCGAAATCGTAACAATAAGTTTTAATGTTGCTTGACTTTTCACCGCTTGGAGATCGAGAGCTAGTTTTTATCTGTTTGACCCGAACCCATAAGGCCATAACTCATTATTACCCAATCAAAATAATTAGAGATTCTCTGTTTCATTATCGAAGCGAATTTTATACTCAATGGGAATGTGTTTTTTTTACATGTGCATATAGGCTCTGTGTAAAGCGGTCACATCCAGTAGTATTCGAATTTCTGTATAGTTACTTGTTTTGAACTATATAATTGAAATCTGTCAAAAAATATTTAATGTTGTCGTACGGCTTGATTTGTAAAAAGTGATCAAATTTATTGGTATGTAATTTAAACAAAAAAATTTATGTACGGGTATTACTAAACTACAGCTTGAGAGATGTGTATTCAAATCCTATAACTTTAATTAAAAGCTTTATAGTGATATGTTAATTCACCATTTAATTTTGTTTACGTTTTAATCAAATGTCGCGATACTATCGCTGGGTAAATTATTAAGTGCTTTACATACCTGAGGTGAGTGCGAATTTTACCTTCAAGCATCATATCGCCCAAATTAACTGTTCTGTTTCCTAACACATTACCATTGATCACAAAATTGGAAGTAATATGTTGTGATCGATTCAAAGAGAAGTAATTATGCGCCAAAATTGTTAAATTCTTGCCATTAAGTAGCCCGTTTAGTTTAATGCCATGAAGTACTTCAACATTCTCAAATATTACTGGAACGGAAATTAGTTTTCCTTCATTCATCATCCATGTATATTGATAAAGTTTATCAATGTTATAGTCATTAAGAAATTCAATGTTTGGCTCCGAAGGAAAAGTGCAGCTTCCATTGATAACAACTCCTTCTGTCAGAACATTATATTCGTGTGGGCTGATAAACGCCTTAAGATCTTTTATTCCTAAATTGTTGATTGTATTATCGATGTATATATCATTTCCAACTTGTATTTGTCCTTCTACAAAGATTCCTTTCATAATTTTCTGTACCGTGACTGATTCGGATAAAATAATATCGGATATATTAATATCCCCGATTAGCCCATGAATTTCAGTGTTATTTAATGAAATAATTCCGTTTTCAAAAACCGCATTATTTAGTTGTTCTTCCCGATCGATCATTAAACAATTTTTCACTATATAGCGTAAATCATGCTTATTAATTTTCCCTGTTACTGTTACATCATTTTGAAATATTAATTCATCCACCGTTGTTTTGGCCGATATATTTTGATCAAATTCGGTCAAAAGCCAATTTTCTCCAAAATGTTCACTATTCTCTCGGTTAATATATCCATGAACAATAAGTTTATCGATATAAGTGTGGTCCCCTGTAAAAATAGCATTGCCATTATAAATAATTTCTTCAGAATCATCAAAATTATTTTCCATCTCATTCAGATGTTCACCAAATATAGTGCCTTTGGACTTAAGATTTTCTATAATAAGATCATTTTCGAAATATTTCTCTGCGGTCACTGTAAGTGATTGATTACGAAGGGCTGTGTCTTGCATCATTTTTGCAAAATCGTATCCATTAATTTTCGAATTGGTGGTTAAGTAATCGATAGTTAATGTATTGGTTACGTTTAATTGACCGGTAATGGTAATTTCAAAAGGAATAATATGTGCTATTGCTTCTGTTGGGAAATATAAGTATTCATTGATATTATGTTTAGATCCGATCGTAACTTGATCCGCTTCGCAATGATCTACAATAATTTCATCAATTTGTATTGTACCTTCGATAAATTGATGACCAGTTCTTCGTAAAATTGTTGAATTGAGTAACATGATGTCGATGTTATTAATCGTATCTACTTCGCACCAACCTTCAATATATAAATCGTTTTTAATTACTACTGGCCCAGTAATTTTTTGCAGTTTATTCGAGTCTAGTCTTAAGAAATCGTTTGGGTGATAACGATCATTTATCAATGCAACATTAAGATTATTTGTTCGAATAGCTTGAGTAAAATTAAATTTTAAATAAGGTGACTTTGAAGTTAAATGCAAACCATGTTCTTGTAAATGATTTACACCATGCGCTTTGCTTTGTCCATAAATATCCAATGAGCGCAAACTCTTACGAATTGTAACATCACCATTGATCAAATAATCCCCATTCAACTCCAAAGCATCATCAACCGTAACTATTGGATTAATATTCTCAAAATTTTTCGATTTTATTTTTCCGGTCAGGACAATTGGCTCTAGTAATTTTACATTTTCAAATATTTTTTTACCATAAACCACTTGCTTCTCGCTCGAATCAACAAACAATATATCCAATTTACCGTCAATCACTTTAATATTATTAATACGATGATTTACAAATAGGTTGTTTATATCTACACCATCGGTAAATTGAATATCTTGATTAATCTTAAAACTTCCGATATCAATCGGTATTAAATTGGATAAATTATGAGTAGATATTAAGTAACTACAGTCCAAATTAAATCCATATAAATCTTCAATCAAATAGGCTCCTGTAATCATCTGATTTTCATTAACTTTTAGCGAATTTTCATATAACATATTTATATCCCAACCGTTCATTAAACCATGAACCGTTAAGTTTTTCACTATTAGTTTTTTTATATTTCTGTTGAGTTCCAGCTCAACCGATTCAGTATTTGTAGACTTCTTAATGGGAAAATCATTTATCAACTTTGTTTGTAATTTGTCAACAAATAAATTTTCTATGCGCAATGGACCGATAAATATTTGATATCCATTTTTTAGTAATACATTTGTTGTATTAAATTTGATTGTATCTATTTTGTTTTGAACGGTTAGATTTCCTTTAGCATATGAGTCGTTTTTAAGAACTAAATTGTTTAGGTTCAATTCATTTTTGGTTAAGAGTAATGCATTTGCAGAAAATCCGTTTAATTTTGTGATTGTTGAAAGGTCATCTAAGATTAGTTCATCAATCGGTTTAATTATTTCGTCTAAATTCTTGGTTTTATTTTCGAAAATTATTCCAAGTCGTGTACCACCGTCGACCAGCGGAGAGTTATGTACTTTTATATCGAGATAAACAGTTTTAGCGTAAATATGGGACACATTGTTGAAGAATATTGAATCCAATTTAGCAGTTGGGGTAGTAAGCTGAAAATAGTTTATTGTATTTAGATAAAAAGTTTTACTAGGGGAGTTGACTGGGACAACAAAGCCCAGTTAAACATCACAAAACGTTTTAAAAGACTCAACTTAACTCAAATATAACGTGAATCGGAGATAAAACTAATGCTATGTACAGACTAAAATATTTGTTCTTACCGTTTTTGTAATTATATTTGTGATTGTTGCGTTATGAAATTCAATATCTTTAATGTATTTTATATCGTTGTTTGGCACTGATAGTTTCTGTAAATATACCCAAAATTAAACGTTTGAAACGAATAACTACATACAAAATTATCATACCTCAATATTACTTAAATAATTCTCAACATCGTAGCTATCTATAATCTTATAACTTGCTTCACACCATTCCATCACCTCTTTCTGTAGCGAATTTAAATCATTTTTAAATGTATAAATTGGTTCAAAAATATTATTATAGTCGGTGTTTAAATTCTCATTTGCGATAACAATGATATTCGTACCATTGATCATAACTGATCGCATATTCGTAATCCCTTTGCCAAATACATCGCCGGTGCTATATGATACTGATTTTGTAAATTGCCATCCATCATACTGAAATACCTGAACTTCTTGATTTTCACACGAAACTAGCAAACTAAATTCGTTATGTTTGCCAACCACCGGTAAAAATTTTCGTATTTTGTAAAATTGAAGTTGCTGCGATGGGATAAATGATCCATGTACATATTTATAAATAACAGATTGCGCCTCATAGCTTTGTTTATCTTTATGATTATGGTTCACATTGATACTATTAGCTATAATTAAGAAATGCTCATAATGATTATTATCTATTTCGAGTTGAAAATATTTAATATCAATAGCGCCTTTTGATTTTATTTTTTGCATTAAAAAAAATTTATCCGTATCAAAGTCGTACTTATATATATACGAAAACGTATCTGTTGAACCATAATCATCCATATAATCGGCAATCGCTATAAAAATGTCGGTTCGAATAACAAAAGGTTCAATACGCATTGGATGATTGCATTGTAGCTCATCGATTATATCGAAATGGAAACCCATCCATTTATAAACTAGACACAATTGATTTTCTACTAAATTATTAGTATTTGGACTAGTCGATTTAGAATTGAAAGCTTTCATCAAATACATATCATTTCCGTAGGTCCACAATCGAATACTTTTTAAGTTTATTGATCGGAGAATTTGAACAATTTTTATTGACGTTTCCGTAATCTCAAATATTGGTGATCCAGTTAGTGGATCAAAATCTTTTTCGTTTGTTATTATATTTACAACAGCAACATATCCTTTATTTTCACGTGTTATACAGTCCATATCGGTGGCCAAATTAGTTTGATATTGATCGATAAGTATGTATTGATCATTTTTTTGTTTAAAAAATTGTAAATAAATTTTCTGATTGGTTTGATTTTGAGTTAAGCCGGCTGCGAATAGTGTCTCGTTGACCTGAAATAAGCATAAATCTTTTGGGAAATCAATGGGAATGGATGCAATTTCGTGGAATCCGTCAAGTAAATAGATCCCTGAAAATATAAGAAATCGAACGATAAATTTACTAATACAATTAACTTAATATCTTTCTATATTTCAAAATACAATTGTCATGGGTCTAAAATTAAAAGTTACTTTAAACTGATTAAATAATATGGCAAACTTAATATAATACAAACACTTATAATACAAACTTTCTAGTGAAAAGCTCCCTATAATTTTTAAAACGAACCCGTAGAATTACATGAAAATAATTAGAGTTTATATTCGGAGAATAATAACAGTCATAAATGTTAACGAAACATCGCCGAATAAAATTGAATACTGCCAAACTAACATCACCGCTTTGATTAAATATTATATTTATTGAGGTATGGATGATAGGAGATTTAATGGGTTCCGAAAATGGATAAATAATTGATTTACACCATGCAAGTTGGTATTGAAAGCAAGTTGGTGTATCTTCAACGCGAATGATTTACAAAAAACATTGAGAGCTTGCGGTTTTAGCTTGCAAAATGAGTCGGTTCAAAATTCCTTACATAGTAAAATATCACCTTACATAGTAAAATATCGTTTTTAGAGTAATAATAATTTACTTATTATTTGTTGGTTGTGAAATATTATTTTTTATGAAGTTTAGGAGTGAACTTTATGTTGGTGTTAAGTGATTCGAATGGTCTTAATTAAAACAAGATTTGGTTGTTAATCAGTTTTATTAAATATGACGGAAACTTTAGTTGTACAAATCATCTTTCTGCCTCAGAAGTTATGTTTTGTCGGGAAAATAATGTTATCACTAAACCATAATGAAAACGTTACTAAATTAATTATTTTCTTGAATTTAGAGGTCATCCAATTGATGCGTCTGTAAACGTAATTACGATTGGCTATGAGTGAATAAAGAAGTTCTGGAAAACTGATGTTACAATTTCTGGAATTCCTTGCCTTCTTTTACAATTTAAAATAACAAAATATATAGATCCTCTATTTTTTAGACAGACTATATTATTCAGTTTCATTTTCACTTATACAAAATATTTAAAAATAAATTTGAATAAAATTACAAAATTCACGTAAAAATCAATTAATTGAATTGGTGAAATACTGAAAATACGAGAGTCAAAATATTGTATAAGCAAGAAGTAGAATAAATTTAAGAGTTTACGATGCTTGAGTCCATTCAAGTCTTAACTCTAAACCCAGTTTTTGTTGAGTCCAGTTTTTATTTTTATACATCTGCCATTTCAACTGTTAATGTAATTATTATTTGTGTTTTCCGAATGGTAGTTTGAAACTAGAATTCAATTTTTATTATTGGATGATCAACGGTCGAATATAGATCATATTCTGCGTGACAAATGATTCGACTACGACCTCAACATCTTAATTTGTCGTATGCACCAACTTTGAACACACTCGTAGTTTCCTACTTTTTACTTCCTCCTTATACCATATCGAACACATACGGATTTTATACGTCCGATTTAAGTAGAATATCTAAAGATTGCATTGCTCCATGCTAGGCTCTAACATGGAAGATGGTTGAGTCCACGAGTTCTGTACTTAACAATGCGGCCGTATGAACACATCATTAACATAGCCGAACGTAATCGAATCCGTATCTTCCGTCAACTGCTGCAGCTTTAAACAATTCCAGTTAGTGGTGATGATAGAATATTAACTATAATTCAATATCCAACTAGTTCCAACAAGATATGTTAAAAGTCAATTAGGTGGGTATCTAATTTCACGTTTCGGACCCGTGAAATTGCCGCCCAGATAATGTGATATCACACCTCTAGATTATTTTCTTTATAGAATGATTTTTGCCTTGAAAGTAAACATTACTCGGATCATTGAGCAAATTCTAGTCGTAATGCTCAAAAAAGTTACAATTGGATCTATAAAATGGAATACTAATTTTTGTTGCTTATTTTTAAAGAGTGACTTTCAAAATATTAAATTTTAGCTTTACACAAAAATCGAAAAAAATTAGAGAGTATGAAAAATCAGTACCATCTTATCAAGTAGTTTTTAAATTTAGAAAATTTACTTAAATTGTTTAATTGAAATTAAGAAATTTTATCAAATTATTGACTATTATCTGGAATATTTATTTAATTTATTAATAAATTATAATTATAAAACTGAGATAAGAATAAACTTAAACGCAGTAGCAAAGGTCTCAAATTGATAGGCAATAAGCCTAGTACAAGTAATGTTTTTAATAAAATTATATTTTATTGTATATTCACAGATAATGCCATAATGGAACCCGTTATAAATGATACAACCACTGATGAATCAATTTTAAAAGAGTGTTTACAAAAGCAAATCGATGAGCTCGATATTATATCTTCAATATTTTGTAACCCTGGTGAATTAATAATTGCTGATCATAGTATAGCGGCTGATATAAATTTATTTCTTTGCAATAAAATCAATTACCTTACGAAAACACTAGAATATCGTGTAATTTTAAATGTAGATGGAAATAAATTTGAAATTCGTGTAGAAATTCCACATTTTTATCCAAGCATAGAATTAGCTAGTGTTAATTTAACGTCATCCATGTTGAGGAAACACGATGAGAAGTTATTAAATAATCAAATTAAAGATTTGATTAAAACAAAGTTAGAAGATAATACAGCATATATTTATGAAATTATTAACTGGATACAGGAGAATGTAGAACAATTTCTAAACTCATCAAAAATTGAAGAAAGTATTTCAGTTCCAGAAGAAACTATTTTGGAGCGAATATGGATCTACTCCCATCATATCAAAAGCACAATGAAAAGACAAACTATTATTTCTACGGCCAATGATTATAATTTGACTGGCTTTTCTAAGCCAGGAAAACCTGGTATTATATGTGTGGAAGGTACAAAATATGACACCCAACAATTTTGGCATATTATCAAGGCATTAAAATGGCAAAAAATTTCTGTAAAATATAATGAAACAGTTACAATAAAAACTGTTGGTACTGACAAAAATTCGTATAATGCACAATTGAAAGAATTTTTAAAATTTTCGAATTTTCGTGAGGTGGTTTTTGCCGAAATAAATATGAATGAAAATAGTCAAAATAATAATAAAATTATAAACAGTGATGGTGAAGAGGCGATAATTGAACATGATAATATCCAAGAAGTTCTTATGAATATGAGTGTATTCATGAAATTTTTGGATCAACATAAGTGTGGTTATATAAAAAAAGAATTGTTCGGGTTTGATTAATTTTTTAACTCTATAGGACTAAACTTTGTACAAATTGTAAATTATACTTAATTAGGTAATAAACTGTTAAATATTACTATTGAAAATATTACATTTATATTATTCATAAACAGTTAAGGTACAAACTTACCGTCGTCATGATTAACATGAACCAGATTACTAATTAACCGTTTATTCCGAATTTGTTCACCTTTTCGTTTCGTTTTACTACTGAGCAATTCTATATTAGTTAAAAAATCATTGAAATGAGTATCCAAATAATGTTTACCCCACGGTTGAATTTTCTCCGATAGCAAATTTTCTTTAATATTTTCATACAAATTATCAACAAACAATTCACCCAATTCATCACGATTAAGTTTCACTGAGTTAATTATAATTATTTGATTGATTATGATAAAAATTAATATGGTGATTAAATAATTCATTAGACTTTTAGAAACTTGACCGACCACAATATTTTCAACTTGGTGTTATGGACGTTTAAAATGAACTAATTTAAATTATTAATTTAAAATTAATGCATATAGATCACATAATGAAGTCCGTTAATTCGAATTATTGTTTTTCAAGACGCAGAGTTGTATTGGTGAACAAAATTTTTATGAGAAAATTAAGTAGACAAAATAAAATCAATAAAAAAGTTAAATTTAAGGAAACTTGTTTTTGAAAACGAAGTTCAATAATTAGATAAACTGATTAAAAAACATAGGTACAAACAAAAGCTTATTCTTGTTTCGAGTAAAATTTGACAGTCAACGGACAAATATTTGAAAAAACTATAATTAATAATAAAATTATTAATATATTTTAAATTTATTTTAAATTGTTTAATTCTTTACCACACATGTACCCATTTTTGGTTGCCGTTTTCTGGAAAGCCTAAATTTTATCTGCAAAAAATATGATAACATTAAAATATAATTTTCCATTATAAATTAGTGTTATCCCATAGTAAAAAAAAATCTTTCATAATATAATTTATGTACCTACATTAAAATATTGTGATACTTTATATGTTGATTATAATTATATATGTATTTATATGTTGATTATAATTTTGAACTCAAAAATAAAATCATGATAGCATAACATTAATATTAAAAGCAACAAAAAGTAAAAGTTTATTCAAACAAACTGAAAAATGCTATTCCAAAATATCAAAGCCACATAAATATTGCTGTGTATTGAAATTTTAGGAACCCGTATGCTGAAATATGTATTTCGGCATGATTGAAGAAGATTACTATATAATATGTTCGATTCGAAGTAATTCGGGTGCTACTTCTCTTATGTTTATGCAAATTAAATAACTGACACTCAAAGTAGCTAGCCCGATCAATTTTGCTGGGAAATTGAAGTAATAATGGTATCCCATGCGGAAATATGTATATTTTTCATCTAATTTAATTCCAATTTAGTATTCAATTTGTTCTGTTTCGAAATAGTTCCGAGTACTGCCCTTTTTATGTTTATGCCAATAACTTATAAAGTTATAAGGGAAATTGTATAAAAATTGTGAGAAAGAGATTCTCAGATGCATTAGAAACGAAAAATTTAGACGAACAATTTAGAGTTTTCTACCGTTTCACGAAAAATACTGGAAACAATAATATACCAAAATGAGAAGTTAAAATATTACTTATATATTTAAATTAATATTATTTTATATCAACATCTATTTCCAATTAACTTATAAAGTAAATTTACAACGCAAAGACTATAGTAAATTTAATAAATAAACAAATTATTCAAAAATTATTTTCCATTTTTGTTCTGGTACATCCACTGAGTAAATAACTATCAAGGCGATATGTCTAAAAATTAATGGAAGTAAATAAAAGTAGTTGGTGTGTCTACATATGATTCTTTTTCATTTTGGTGATTAGTTTCTTTGTGTAAATAATTCCGTCTGTCTGTTTCTATCTTGTTTTTTACGTTAAGTTTTATTTGGGTGCAGGGCGGACTTTTAGGCTGTCCTAGCTCCTTGTAACTGTCAGAGCTCCTGCACCCAACGCGCGATCCTTCAAGTAAAGGTTGATAGCTGCCTTAAACTTGTGCTTTTTATATTTCAAAGGAAACTGGAATACGACCAACGAATTCCACTTCTTGGATGTTCGATAAATAAATTCGCGCTTGAATCTTCAGTACGAGGTTCGGCAGCTTCACTGTAAACCTATGCGAATTAACCGTTCCTCGTGTTATCCGCCCTGGCGTAACTAATGTTGGTTTTCTTCTTTAATTCTCAGAACATTTACCATTTATTAATCTATAGAACACGCAGAGTTCTGCGATATTTCTGCGGTGTTGTAGGCTGTCTAGATCTTTCGTAAGTCTGGAGTTTCGTATTATTCGGATGGCATGTCGCTGACTTCTAACCAACAACTGAAGAGCAGTGCCATATGCTCCACTCCAACCCTGACAGCAATATTCTATACACGGTCTAATAAAGGTTTTATATATCTGGAGAACCTGATGCGATTTAAAAAACCTTCTGCATCTATTAAGGAACCCAAGTTTACGAGAGGCTGATTTGGCTAATACGATAATGTGTTCATTCCATTTTAAATTATTGCTAATTTGAACACCAAGCAGACGAATTGAGTCACAACCCACGAGGACGTGGCCTTTTACCACAAAAGGGTATTCGTTGTGACTTCTTTTACGCAAGAATGTGCATATTTGTGTTTTTTTTCTCGTTAAATTTGACCTGTTTTTTTACGCCCCACTCAAATATTGTACTCAAATCGGAATTAAGCGATGTGACAACTTTCAGACGTTTACCGTTTAACTGCGAAAGAGTAGGCTTAATAGGTTTAATAGAAGAGTGCAATGTTGCATCATCGGCAAAACTGTGGATAGGGTTTAGAGTGCTATTCAACAAGTCATTGATATGATAACAAAAACAAAGTTGGTGACAAAACTGATCCTTGAGGGACTCCGGTATTTGGGGAGTGTGTCGTTGATGATCTCCCATTTAGCACAACGTTGATCTTTCGGTCTTTGAGAAAGCTTTTTATCCACTTAATGGTCATCGAATCTAAGCCGTATGCCACAAGTTTACAAACGAGATTCTCATGCCAAACCTTGTTAAAAGCCTTAGATATATCCAAAGCGATTGCAAAGGCTTCTCCGTGGTGCTCAAGGGCGAGATTCCATTTGTTTACAACATACGTCAAAAGATCAGTTGTGGAGCGGCTTTCGTGGAAGCCATATTGTTTATCTGAAATTATTTTATTAATCTCAAGATAATGCACCAGTTGTTGGTTAACGCATTTCTCAAAAACTTTAGCAATGTCTGATACAATTGATATTGGCCGGTAGCTTGAAGGGACAGTTTTATCACAACCACGTTTTAGAACCGGTTACACCATCGCACACGTCCAGGCGTCGTTCGGGTATTTACCTTGCTTATAAGAAAGGAGAAAAATGTTAGTTAATATTGGAGCCAAGTCACTGGCAAACTCCTTTAATATTCGAAAAGGAATTCCGTCAGGTCCGGTGGCCTTTTTTATGTCCATTGCCTTCAGGTTCCTAAAGACAATTTCCTCCGAGATGTTGACAGGATTCATTTTGGAACCACAATACGGAATTGATGGAGGTGAAACTCCATCCGGGACAACTAATGTCGAGTTCGAAGTGAAGACGCTTGCCAGTAAGTCGGCCTGCAAAAATGGATCCACCACCAAAGACCCATCTGCACATTTCAATGCTGAAATTGATGTTTTAGAAATATTGGCAACCGATGCGACCATCTGGTGAAAGTTGCGATTCCATGGAATGCGGAATTGTTGTAAGACAAATATCCAGAATATGACTGCTTGTAGAATTTTGACATTCAAATGTGGAATCACTAACAATCTGCGTAAGGTCATGCGAAACAGCAAGCCACTCCGTCTGACGTCCAGCACAGTCATCAACCACAATTAATTCGCAGTAGGGATGTTGATTGCGAATGTCATCACATTTGTCTGACAAAACCTCGAAGAAATTCATAGTTTCTGAATCCGTTTGATTGTGGGATCTATATAAACTAATTAAAAAAAGGATTTTTTTAGGAAGTGATATTTTAAGTACAATAGTTTGAGCGGTCTTTGAGAAAATTTCGTATTTTTGATGTCGAGCGTACGGTATGTGGTCTTTAATGCATATGCACACTCCACGTTGCAGCTCGAATGCTTGTTCGAACTGGTAGCGCTTGAAGTAGAATTCGTTCTCGTAGATGTTATGAGAAACTTTTGTTTCCGTTAGCACTAATATGTCAGGTCTGTGTGATTCGAGATGTTGATGTGCGCAATTTTTATTAGTCACGATTCCACGGACATTGGCTAAATGGATGGTAAGGGTATCAAATGTATATTTACGAGGATTATAACTCGCCCGCGATCCGAAGAGGCTGATGATTGAGGATGTAAATGAATATGATTTTATGAATGTTCCAGGTGAAGAATGGAGCGAGTGAGATTGAATCATGGAAATTGTAAGGAATGTATGTATAAACGTCATTTGAGTGAAGAAAACCTGTGTGATTCTTTTATGATTGTAGAGGACATTGAACATTTTCTTCTAAAGTGCAACAAATATAGTCACAATATATATATATTTAAAAAGGGTATAAGTGGATATAAGGGTATGTATGATTTATTAAAATGAATGATATTGAAGTATGGAAGCAGATCGATGCTGAAAGATGAATAAATGAAATAAAACTTAAACATAAAAATTTTAATTGTTTTGTAAATAATTGTAAATTAATTATTTTATATTATCTACATAATAAAAATTGTTCTATTAAAAATGTAAAAATATGTATAAAACGGGCCAAATGGCTATTATTATTTGGAGCTATGTAGTGCCAATAAATAAATAAATAAAAATATAATCATAAAATTTTATTTCAGAAAATTATTTTTAAAAAAATGAATAATATGTATAATTATATAACCATATAAAGGGTTTCATTTTGATATTTAAAAAAAAGAGTATTCTTTAAGAGATTTCAATGAATGTTTGTAAAGAGGAAGGTATGCCATTAACATTTGAAAACGATATCAACCCAATGGCTACCACGGCTAACTTTGTAGTATCATATTTTTCATGAGATTGTCCATGATCAATTCGTACATTTGCGGCTGTATGTCCTCGATACATTTAAGAATTCCATCTTTAAGGTCTTAAATCGATTGTGTTGCATTGGCATAAACCTTATCTTTCACGTAACCCGAAAGAAAAAAGTCTTAAAGTGATAAATCATAAGATCTCGGTGGCCAATTGCGATCAGATCACATCTTCGAGAAATAACGCGGTCAGGAATCTTTTCTTGCAAAATGGCGATTGTTTCGTTGCTTGTCGTCGGCCACATAAATATTATCCAATTCCGGCCATAAATAATCATTAATCATAACTCCGTGGCGCAATCCATTCACCGTAACAGTTGCACCAGCTTCATTTTCGAAAAAGAAAGGTTCAATAACAGCTGCACCAGCCTCACTTTCGGAAAGCACACCGCCAGCCCAATAGCTGAAAAAAACAGTGACATGTTGAGGATGAAGAGGCTTTTCAATAATCAGTTTTAGATTTTCTAAGCCCAAATAAGAAAAAACTGCTTATTACCGTAGTCTCTGAGGTGAAAATAAGCCTCATCACTGAATATGATTTTTCGATAAAAATTCGGATCATTTTGATGCATTTAAATGACTCAATTATCGAAGATACGATATTTATGGTGATCTACTGGCTCGAGCTCTTGAGTTTACTGGGAATGTGGAATGTTTAATTCCATAGATCGACGACGAATGGACAAACCTGGATTTTCTTCAACACTACTGACTACACTGAACCAAAAGTACCACTCAATATGATAAATTTTAGCGACAATAACAAAATGGATACAATTTTTCAGTGTTTTTATTGTTTTTTCGAAAAAATTATTTCATTTTGATAATTTATTTTCATTTCGAAGTAAAATATTACAGTTATATCTTCATTTATATTTTTAAACCAAAATACAGTTTCATTTTCCTATACAATATTTTATTAATGTGATGAAGTTTATTCTATATGATCAATTTCTCAGTTTTTCTTAAATGTTTTTACTGAAAGGCTTTCAAAGTGAATATCAATATAAATCGAAATGAAAATAGAAATTTGCGAAAATCGCCAATAGTTCGAGTTAAGTTCTTGTAATTCGCTAGCACTGCCCCGATTCGACTGAACATATATATATATATATATATATATATATATATATATATATATATATATATATATATATATATATATAAATATATATATATATATATATATAAAAATTGCACGTTAAGTCACATAACATACGTCTGAAGATATGAATTTGATATTGTCGATCACACAGCCATTTTTAATATGAATTACACAACATACACAAAAAGAGCAAGAACTTTGTAAACAAACAACAGGATTGAAATTTAAAATATGTGTTAATCCTGGATATTGAAACATTCAATTGTTTAAATGCGATTTTTTGTATATTGAAACAACCAATTGTAGACCCAAAATAAAATTCAATTACCTAACTTAGAAGTTAGAAGAATATAATATAACGCGTAAAGTAAAGAAATATAAATTTCTGTTTTGATGTTCCTCAAATAATAGTACACAAGATTTTTCGAATGGTTATCTTTTTAAAGTATAATTATAGTTATACTTAGAAAGAAATGCCTGTATTCTGCCATACAAATGAATCTTGCTTCACCTAAGATTTAACTTACTGTTCTGTATTATCTTCGTCTTGGAAGCAATTTTCTGTTATCCAAGTTGCTAATACATCAAAATGCCCAGTAGCTATAGATTAATGCGGGGTTAGAAATAAAGCAGCAATCCTGCGATTTGATAATCATTTTAAACGAATAAATTTTATTATAACTTAAAATTTTTACAATATGTATTTACAATGCTAAGTTACGGCCTTGTGCACAATAACTGCCGTAGTGTATTGATTTCTTCTCTTTGTGCTAACAGTTGTGCACGTAAAATCGCGTTTTCTTGTTCTAGCATTGCGGCCCGAAATGCAACCTGTATACGGCGAAAAAACATAATTTTTAGCAACCATTTTAAAATATATACAACTTAAATTATTGCGACCCTTACTCTATCTTCGCGCATTTTCCGTGCATCTCTAGATTTCTTGGCCGCTTCATTATTACGTTTTCGTCGTTCGTAGTATTTTTCATCTTTTTGTTCATCGGGAATAGGTCGTTTTTCACCTCGTTGTCTTCGCATAAAGTTCGGTGATAAATTTGAGGATAATGTACTTAGCTGGTGATTAATCGTTGGTATTGTTGCAGACGGTGTGGTAGGTTCTGTTGGTGTTGAAGGACATGTTGATGATACGGTACGATTTGGTGGACTTTGAACACGAATATTTGATGAACTATTGAAATCTGCTTGGCAAACTGTTGAATGTTGCAGAGCATTTTCAGAAAAATTTGTCGATGTTGTTGATGCTATTGGCGTTGGTGTGATAGCTGTGTTAATTGGTGTAGTTGCTAGTATTGTTTGAATTGGTAGTGGTGGCAGAGGTAATGAAATATTTCTTGTATTTCGACTATCTTTTAACAAAGTAAGATTATAACATTGTGCGATATCTGAAAATAATAAAATAAAAATAAATTATTTTCGAAATTGAAGATTTTTTTGCAGTGGATACAAGAAAAACCGATAGGAAATTTGATCCCCATATCGATGAAAGTCCCGCGCCCGGTATAAAACCAACATATATAGCTGTTTACAAAATTTAATACAGAGTTGGTATATTGTAATAAATGAATTGCGGATTAATACAGAATATGACATCCAATAAATGGCAGTTCTTGTTAAAATTCGTATTCTATTGAAAAAGGTTTTATTTATTTAATATTTTGTTGATATTATCGTTATTTTTAACGTATTTCAAAGTAGATGTCATAAAAATATACAATTCCGTTTTGGAAAAGAATCTGCTCACGCTAAGAAAAAATTAAGACGTTGTGTATGATCTGGTGGTTTCATTCTTAAATCAGCTGTATACCATATTATTTGTATGAAAAATCAAGTACAATCTGATTTTTGATATACTAAATTTTGGAATGACTATCTCATTGAAATTGACTCATTGAAACTGTCATTTACATAGTTACATTTCTAGTGTTTACCCAATCCATTGTATTCCTTCAATCAGATGTCTCGTTATGAAAATTGTGTGAGGTTAACAAACTCTCTCTTGCGAAAAAAACGTGTGAATTGCGAATTTTAACACGAACTTTAAATCTAGAGTACTCATAAATGTAGTAATGGACCACCCTTTAAAAATGTTTTATTTTTGTAGGAATGTGTGCATATTAGTAATGTTGCATTTTAGTAATCAGTAATCTGTTGATTATGTTTAGTGAATAATATATAATTCAAATAAAACTCAAGGAAAACTACAAAATTATCTGTTGGAATAACATGGTTATTTTCATAGTTTTTAAATAAGTTGAATGTGTTGTTATATAAGTAACTCCAAAACTCTTTTCACTTACGGATTATTCTTTCTTAAAACTATGAAATCAATCGAAAGGGTTTATGGCACATACTTAAATGCCTTATAAGAATACCAAACCAATACATATACATCTGCGACAATTAAGCATTGTTGAAATACATTTTTAGTATGTGTGACTTATTCCACTTGTAAATTCAATCAAATAAAATATTTGATATTTTAATTAAAAAATATTCCTTATAGTGGAATTACTTATTTGTATATATTAAATATATTTCGGCAATCAAGTTGCAATCTTCAGTAGTTATTTTGAACTCTGTTTAATGTAATGTTACTGTTTGGTCTAAATTGTTGTACAATTTGTTATGCCTTTTATATGCAACTTTATATCCAAAGTTTTTGAATATTTTCTGGATATTAATTGGCTGGTGTTTTGTATAATTCAAAATAACGTATTTTTCTTGGGTATTATCATCAAATTGTAACGTAGTATTCTATCGGTAATTGGTTCTGAATATATATTTTTGATTTATCTCGTCAACTTTGGTCGTGGTATAACCATTTGAAATCGGAATCTTATTTAAGCGGTGTATCATATGCAATGCGGGTATTTTATGTTGGTATGGGTGGTTTGAGTTTTCATGTTTAATCCATTTGCGTGGGGGAAAACGTTCCGTTTTTCTAAATATTTTGAATGTGTGTTTGTTGTCGAGGTTTTTAATTGTTAGATCCAGAAAGTTCATTGATTTATTTTGTTCTAATTTTAATGTAAATTTTATGTTTTAGTGTATATTATTCAAATAATTTTGCATTTGGTCCAGTAACCAGTTGTCTATGTACCGGTTAACAATATTAATATGTCATCTACATACATATGCCAATATTTAATGTTTTTAAAAATTTTTTTAGTACTTCAGATGTAATTATTTTCGAAATGGTTTAAATATATATTGGCTAACATTCCACATAGAGGACTTCCCATTGGTAGACCATCATTTTGGGAGTAAAATTTTCCATTATATGTAAAATAATTTTGACTTGTAATTTCTTCTAATAGTTTTGTTATTTCTTGGACGGTGTTAATGTTAGTTCCGTTTTTATTAAAATGTTTTTGGTTATGATCAACATTTCTTTTACTAGTATATTCAAATACATGTTTAGGGCACCGAAAGAAGCGAATTTTGCATTATTTGGTATATGAATTTTCTCAATTTTGTTGACCAATTCAGAGTTATTTTTAATTGAGTGGTCATTTTCGAGAATTATATTATTTGTAAGCCATTTGTTAATGTGCTTTACAATTTTGTAAGATGGAGCCGAAGTAAAGTTAATGACTGCCCGTATTGGAATATTATCTTAATGTAATTTTGGCATGCTTCGTAGATTCGGTGCTGTTGGTTTTATCATTTTATTGTATCGAATGTCTTTGTCACTTAAGAACTGTTTTGATTTGTTAATCATATCTTTTAGATTTTTATGATATTTTGGAGTGGGATCTTTAGTAAGTTTTTATATCGTTATTTTCTATGAAGTTATTAACTTTAGAGTTGTAGTCAGTTTCGTTCATTATAACTATTGTGTTTCCTTTATCTGCTTTTATTAATATAGCATTATTGGCAATTATTTTACTTTGATTTCCCTAATAACATTTTGATTGATATAATTATGTCTGTCTAGGTGCAAATCTTTTATTTTATCTACAATCATTGTTCTTATATCTGATTGATGTTCTTTTATATATTGGTTTTATTGATTGCATTTTCAATACTAAGGATATGTTTATTTTGTTATTTAACGGAGTTAGATTATATTTTAATTCTTATCCTTTTTTCCAATAAAAAAGTTTCATTATCGTTAAATTGGATGTTAGTATGATTTTCTACTCGTTGATAAAAGTTATGTGTTTTATTCGGTTCATTATTATCTGATTTATTATTTTGGATTAAAGTTTTAAGTTTCTTACTAACCGTTCTTCTTTTGTACCTAAGTCTTTGTTCTACTTTCATATCGATTGGTTCTAATATTTCTAAATATTCGATATAGTGAAATTTTTTAGATACATATTTGCAGTTGTAAGTTATATACTTTCTTTGGTTAATCTTGGTATAAATTAGTTGGTTAATCTTGGTATAAATTGCTTTAATTTCGTTTGTTAGCCAAAAATGTTCTGCTTTATTTTTAGTTTGTCTTTCTGTTCTTGATTGATTCTTATTTGATGTTACCATATGTAATTCGGTATAATATTTTTCGGTTTGCATATTTTGTTAAAATATGAATTTATTTTGTTACACCTTATTTTGAATAAGGTGTTTAAATAATCATTCACACTTGAGATTGGTTCGTTTAAATTGTTGAAATTCATATTTATAATTCCTCGTATGTGTGACTTATTCCACTTTTAAATCCAATCAAATAAAATATTTGATATTTTAATTCAAAAATATTCCTTATAGTGGAATTATTTATTTTTTATATTAAATATATTTCGGCAATCATATGTATGAACTCATAATAACTACTGAAGATAATTCCACTATAAGGAATATTTTTGAATTAAAATATCAAATATTTTATTAGATTGAACAATTAAGCATGATGAACGTCATGATGCTGTATCAAAGTTGAATTCATAAAGTTTTTGGTAAGTGAGATTTGCTGTTCCGAAATACTTTTTAATTTCATGTAGGTAATACATCCTCCGTAAAAGGTAAAATCCCCCATGACTATTTTATTGAACCACCAATCCAACGAAATTCTTACATATAAGCAGATGATATCTATATGATTGGATGGATACAAGTTTGATCAGTTCGATTGTATTTATATATTAATCGTTTATATTAACTGTATTATAAAAAGTTGACATCCCAGGTGAGTGAAAGTAACACTAAATGTATACATAATATTTTGTTCTTTACATTTTATATACTTCAAATTTTTTACAGTGTTATTTATTTCTAAAAATTACCGGCAACCAATTTCATTATTTATTAAAAATTAGTTTAGATTTAATTTTTAGTTTTCCAAAAAAGAAACATGCGTGAGCTAAGTTGCTCGTTAAACATGAAGTTCTTTCAGTCTCAAGATCAGTAATTAAATTAAATACAAATTCCTGATATCGTGCATGAAATAAAACGACAGGGAGTACACTGGATCGATTTTGCCTTTCGGTAGACAAAGACGTTGCTATCGATGACGATGGCTTCACAGCATATAGAACGATCTAATAGTTGATTACAACGATATGAAGAGCTGGCCTGTAATATACGGCACAGACTAGCAATACAGTGATAAGAACCGCTTATCATTATTATATTTTATTATCCATCTGTGGTGCATAGTAAATCGGTGATTTATTTATTTTGTCATATTAATGAATAAATGCCTTGTTATACTTTTTCATGTCTTGTAAAATTTTAATTCCACTATATATGTAAAACCCCAAATCAAAGAAAAGTTGCGAAAATATAACGAAATAACACTGCATTTTTAGATAATATAATCAAAAATCCTTATCTGAAACACAAAAATAATTCTTTAATGCAACCACTTTGATTAACGTAAAAAATTCAGTTTTAGTCAAATAGGCACTTTATTTAATTTGTTATTTCTTTAACTTTATTTATTATGTATTTTTAATTCAAAACAAATTGTCACTAAAGATGTAAAGGCAATGAAATAACCATAACAATCTGATCCTTTTAAACCAAATTTAGGAATTGGTTTAGTTTTCATCTAACTTAATGTTAAAATTAGCAAATAAATTAATAAAATTATGGTGTTACATACTTCCAATGGAAGATTTCAAAACTTTTTGTAGCATGTCACTTAATTTTATTATTTGCAATTAGATAAGCAAAAGTTTCATTGATCTTACCATTCGGGGCTACCAAACGATTATAAGTTCGTAGAAAATTGATTGCCGAAAATGACAGCGGATCCACTAGTCCATTAACATTTCTCGGATGAAAATGATTTATTGTTCCATTTGCACTGGCACTGTGAAAATTTTCCGAACACATTTTATCACTATCAAATATCATATCAAATAATCACAAAAAACAAACAATATGTATTTACCGCGAAAATCAAATTATTTTCAACACAAATCGAACTATTCAACTCCAAACCTCGTAAAAAACTAAAACTATTCCAACTAAAATATTTTTTTTGCTTTATTAATTGTATGCATATACCATATATGTATGTACGTATATAAACATAAATAATATTATGTTTCAAACCAATCAAAATGTCAATTTATTGTTATAAATTTTGTGATTTACCTGTTTCACGGAATTGAATAGCAAGTTAACAAAAAGAAAAGCTAAAAAAACAAATCACCCTCGAAAATAGAAAAATAAAAATTTCATGCACCCCCATTTCGTATTACTTAACTGGTGGAATAATAACATTATAACTTTTTTCATTTTTCGTGTGCTCTTGTTATTCCATATACGATTTGATTGTGAAATATTGTACAATAAACCACTCCCATTTGTCACACGGAAAATTTGTTGATTGGTTGAATAAGAAAAGCGAACAAAAGTTTTCATGAAAATCAAAAAAAAAAATTTACATATGCATATGTTATTGGTTTTTGTTTCGTTATGATGTCCTTCCATTTGGGGGACATGATGATTTTCTCACGGTTTGTTAGAATTGTTGTTGTGGTTGAAAATTATTATTGTATAGTTAGATGATTTGTAATAAACCATACATATTCTGACATAAACATAAGTCAGATTATATGATAAGAAAATTTATATATTTCTTTGTTTTATAACCGTTTGAACTAAAGACAAAATATATCAAATTAAAACATTATTACAATATGTAGTTGTTTTCATGATTATAACAACATTTGGGCCAACAGCAATAACTACAACTTCGAATCCAAAAAGTAATGTAACCATTTCAAGATTACAAAGCTAACGACGCTTTTATAAAAGTACGTCTTATAATCTTCTTAAAATCTTCTTATTTTCTTCAAAAAACTATCTTTAAGGTGTTACAGAGTGTCCTGAAAGAAAGATTTAAAAATCAGCGGTGATCGCACACGCAAGAACTAGAAATCATGTATCTTATACATACATAATACGAGTAATTTTTCAGCATTTCAAATTTTAGATTTATGTCTAAAATAATACAAAGTCTCACCGTTTCCAGCAGTCAATCAATAATAAATAAATAATTTCAGCCCTAAACTCCCTAATCCCTTTCACATCAGTATTGAGTAAATAAAAGTTTAGTCAAACATCTCGTCTTCATGTATCTATTTTCCGAATAATACGATTTCTCGAACCTTTCAAAGTTTTTTCCAATTTTTCGATCCTTTCCGAATAATACGATTTCTTGAACCTTTCAAAATTGGATTTTGTTGCATAAATGATCATTAGAACCGAATCTGTTCCCACCGAGCCAATTATTCAAGTTTGGAAACAGGAAATAGTCGCACGAAGATAAGTCTGGAGAAAATGGCGGATGTGGAAGCAATTCGAAGCGTAATTCATTTAACCATGACAACTACACACTTGTGTATCCGAGCATTGAGAACTTTTTTATCGCCAAATGTGGTCGTTTTTCTTTTCAAATGTCGTTGAAACGGCCCAATAAAATGTAATTAACCGTTCTCCTATTTTGAAGGTAATGTGGATTATGCCGCGTGAACATGACCATGTTAGCCGGTAAAACCACGTTAGTCTTAAGACTTTACTGTTATAGAAGTCCACTGTTTAGACTGTTCTTTGGTCTTCGTGATGAAACTCATTTTAATTTCACCTGAACATCGCCAAACTTGCCTCTGAAGTTGTTACACGTGTGCGCTTTTGGTCAATTGTGAGCAAACGTATCATGAAACGCACAGATATAGCCTTTTCATATTCAAATATTCGTGTAATATATTGACCACACGTTCATCTGAGATGCCTACTAACTCAGCTATGTCGTGAACTTTCAGTCTGCGTTCTTGCAATACCGTATTATGGATTTTGTCACTGTTTTTGGTGAGGTGGCTTCATTTGGGCGATCTGAACATTCGGCATCAGTTTTGATTGACGATCACAACGAAAATCAGTAAACCACTTGTGAATAAAATTAATCGATGGTGAAAAGTGTTCATAATATTTATCAAGCTTTGTTTTAGTTTTCGTTTTGGTTTTTTCACGCAAAAAATAATATATAATTAACACACGAAGTTCACTTTTTTCCATGTTTGGAATAAAAATGGGTTGTCGGTTTTCAATGGCTGTCAAAACTGAAATAAATGTTAATTTGGTCTAGTTACAGATAATATTGACAAATGACATTCGTTATTTGCGATTATGGCGTCATGTGTTGCAATTTTACCAGACTACTCCACTTCGCCTTCGTATCATTTATTCATTATTGTTTGAGGCGTTGAAGGGAATAACATATCTCCCTCTCTATAGAACTGCAATCCAATATAAAGTATAGCACACACTCTCTCCGGTTGGATTCGAACCAGATTTTATTTTGACCACTACTACACATAGAATGTATACTACTCTAACTGCTCGACCATTGACTGTTACTGCATTGATTAATAGGGAGATTCGTTACAATACCAATTAACAGGTGGAAACAGTAAATTTTGTCAGTTCACAGTGCTCTGCGGACCAATGTCCACTAGTCCCAGCCCATAATAAAATAATAGGGTTTCCGAATGAAACATTTAATTTTTATGTTGTTTATTAAGGTCATTAATAATAATAATATACATATTGTTTACTATTTATATTGTGTTCACCGTACTATTTCAACAATCTGACTCAATAGATGTTAGAAGCCATCTTTCATATTCATTCGTCAAGGTCTCACTCTCACATCCATATATTAAAATGAATCTTAATCCAGGCTTTGCCCAATTTGTGAGATATTTCGATTTCAGAAGTGGAATCACTCCCACACTATTATCATGAGCAACGAATGATCCAAGATAATAAAATGCCAGCACTCCTTCAAATCTGTGGTTAAAATACTGAAATCAATTGTTTGTTGGTCTCTAGAACCAGAGATCAGATATTGAGATAAACGAAAGTCTTAATACTGTTCCAGTAAAGTGTAATAATTTCGTGTACAATATTAATGCCATAGTTCCCACGAGTAGAAAGAGGCTAATCCTTTACAATTTATTGAGTGAAATAAATAAATTTGTAAGTTTGGCTGAATTCTGGTCTTTAGAATTTTGATCTGGGTCTGCATTGTCAATAATTTGTATACGGTCCGAATCAGAGTCGTCACATTAAATTAAAGTTGTAACATGTATTAATTACACTTTAATTATTTTAATCACTCAGAGCAGTAGTAATTGAGTTTTATTAATTTTAACAGAAAAATTAAAATACAAACATAAAATTACCCTGTCAAAAGTAGCATCGTGAGTTTGTAACGCCTATAAGAACTGTAGTTTTAAATTTAAGTCTCTAATATTTTATTAATTTTCAACAGCTTATAAATTTAGCTTCATTTATTTAAAATGAATTTGATAGGAAGGCAATCACGATGACGTCATTGAATGTCTGAATCGCTTGATCGAAAAGATCATAAATCTATCTCATAATAGGCATATGCTACTGGACTAGATATTTGTACACTGAAAAAAAACGTACTGAAATTCGGTAACCCGAAACCTGAAATTCAATTAAATTCAATTAACCTGAAATTCAATTAAAAACTACGTTAATCCAATGAACTTTCTTAAAAACTTTGCGTCTGTAAATGATTATCTAAATAAATGTGGGTTTATTAATTAATCTATAAAACAAAATATAACTTTATACTAGAATTTATGATTTCTGTGTATACATTTATTAATTTGGTTAACGTTTGTTTCATTAATATTTCTTATTAATTTGAAGAATCTTCGTTATAGTTTGATGGACTTTGTTTATTACGAATATTATCAAATGTAATTGATTTATCCAAAATTGGTAACAGATTGATAGACTTTATTTCTAGGATTGGTTAAGTAACGTAATAGAATCCATGACCATGCATGTATTGTGGTCTTGAATTGTATTTTTATTTATGAGCGGAAAAGTTTATATTCTGTATTGTTAGTGAGGTGGACGTCCTTATCTTACGAAACATAACCTGTAGAAAGGAAAGACCAATATAATTTCAGCAAGCATGTTCCATAATCCATGACTATGCTGATGTTCAAATTGTCCAATTTGTATATAGTTGTGTTATCAATAGTACTCTAGTGAATTTTAATTGTATAACATAAATAAGCACTAACTGCCACTTCAACCAAAATTAATATTTGATAATTTCCAAATTATGTATCAGGTTATAATTTACAAACAAAAGTTAATTAAAATTACGTACCGACGAATTTGCAATGCTATTTTGATCAGAAAAATTTGATGTAGGCCAATTGTACTATTAATAAACTGGTTACAATCTCATAAATCTAATTATTAAAATTAATTAGAAATTTCATTGATTCAATACAATTTTTATGAAAAAAAAATTGATAAACCGAGTACATTCAATTATTTTTTTCAGTGTATAGTGCGATTCGTATATGGAACTGTGGAATCGTGCCACGACAGTGCTGGCGAATTACAAGATATTGTATTTGTTTGTTTCTAACCTTTGTTTGTATTCCTTTTACGTTCTGCTTTTCGTTATTACAGCTAAATTATGATACGCTTATACCGATTTATGTAAAGGTTATTTTTTTAGAGGTTCCCAGTTTTAAATTAAAACGGAACGGAATATGATTTCGGCCACCATATATGATGATCTTTCTTAATGCACGCTATGTATATTGTTTAGCGGTCGTTCGGTACGAATTATTCTATTATAGTACGAATTAGACCTCTTACTGGATGCGTCTTATCATTTAGAGTATACGTGTTGCAAAAATGATCCGTTGTTATACGATTATAACGGCCGTCAAATGAACGTAATGCGCAATGAGTTTGACGAACAGAATCAGTATTTTGATACAAACTTTCAATAATTTTCAAGCGTTGCTCTGGCGTTTATCAATTATGAAATGAAAAATCAAATTAATGACAAATCAAATGTCAGATGTCAAATCGGTTGTCAAAAAAAAAACAGCGTTGCCAACTAAATGATGCGAATCTCTAAAAAACACCTTTTTCAACTATCTTGCACATTGCATAGCCTACAGTAGTATGAATTCGGTGCATGATTTCTGGACTCCAACAGGAATCATACCACCGATTATTATCAGATGATGATAAATCCGTTCTCCATTCATCCTGATCCTATTGGGTTTTGAAACCCGGTACCTCTCGCGCTCCATATGCCACACCTTTAGCCACTGCACCATTTGTTCTGTTAAGATATGTTACCCGAAATTACGAATAATTAATTTTTAGTGAGATGATAATTAAATTTTGTTAATTATAAATAATGACGAATAAAATTTTTTGTGAATCCCACAAATTATAGTTTTTAGTCATTTTAAGTTAAAAATGACTTACCCTAGTTGTTTCTGTGACGAACATTTCTTTTCCGTATAACCTCAGTGTAGTCCCACATAATTCTGAAATATACTCTGTTTAACATATTACAGGATTATGATAACATACCTAGGAGCATCGTAATAGTTAGCTGGAACTTATTGTATCATATTATATCATGGCTTCTTTCAAATACATTCTGATGAACTTATTTTGAAAAGCAGTTTATAAAATTATATTCAATGTTAAACTCACCACAAAATTTAGGTAGCTCAATTGATTGTAATTGGAATAACAATTTAGTTTATTGTTTGATAACTTGTTGTGTTTTCCATATTTTGTCTTACTTGTTGAAGGTTAGTAGTACAATTGTCTGACTGGATAACTTTTACAATATATGTTTGATGTTTTCCTTAATATTACTTCATGCAGCTGACCAATCTTCTAGTTGACTAAATATTTAGACATGTAGTCGCTAGTTGTATAAAGTTGTAGTCCTTATTTTTGTTAAGATTTCTAAACGGTTGAGTTATTTTATCGTTAGTGTTTGATATTATTCGAATAGGAAGGTCTTGATATAGGCACTGTAACCGGGCGCTAAATTGTATAGGACGTCGAAAGTTATGTACATGAATGATAATACAGTCTAATTCTTGAAAAAATTGTAGTTTTTGTATAGGTACCACAGAAATAATATTCATTGTATTTGCACCATATTTCATTATTTTTGTTTTATTTGTATAATAGCTGCATTTCATGACTCCACCTGATTCAGATCAGATCACATTTTCTATGCAAACCAAAGACACATTTTGATCAAAATTCAAGTTTGGCTCACAATGTGTCATTGGTTTTCATGGTAAATGTGATCTGATCTGAATCAGTTGGAGTCATGAAATGCGGCTAATGTTAGACGTAAATATTGGGTTGTGCATTTCCCGAATGTGTACCTCGAACTGGTCTGAATTTAATTCTTATCAACGAGCACAAGGCACACAAATTGAACAATTCTGGAGATAATATGTAAGTACCAGTTTTAATTTAAATACTAGTTTTTACTAATAATTTGTGTTAATTAAATTAAAACATGAGAATGTTTTTATTTTGGGCCAGAAATTAAATTCCTTTGAGTTTTTGTTTTAGTAAATCATTTAAATAAATGAATAAATGATTTTAGTAATCATTTATTCATTTGGTGGAATCAGTTGGGAGTGCCGTACGGAGCTGGTGGAGATTGGATTGAGGATGAATGCAGAGTGCAGACTGGTATGCTCGGAATATTCTTGGCGATCAAGTTTTGACATATGTGAGTTTCATAGGTTATGACAGTTTTGTGTTAATGCATGATAACGCTCCAGTCCACGTTGCTGCAACGGTACGACAATATCTCCAAGATATTAGCATTCGTGCACTTAAATGGCCACCAATGAGTCCTGATCTTAATCCGATTGAACACGTGTGGGACATTCTAAAACGCCGTATTAGAGCTAGAAATCCTGCACCAGATTCGACAGCAGAGCTGAGAGTGGCAATGCAAGAAGAGTGGAATCTCATTCCGTAAGAAATGATAAAAAGCATTATACTTAGTATGCCCAGAAGGATGGAAGCTGTAATAAGGGCACGGGGCGGAAATACTCATCATTAAATTAATCAAATTAAATTGTAATAAAGCTAGTTTAATGTTTATAAACCGCTTTTAAAAATTAAAAAAAAAATAGTTCGACACATTTTAACATTTTGCAATGAAAAATAGCCGCTATAATTCCATAACACCACATTTGTGCCTCTTTGGAGAAAATTATAAATTTGGGATCATTTGATACCAGTTCCACAGAAATTGTCCAGCGGGATTTTTTTTATTACAAAAAAAATGCGTTAATTTTGTTCGCGAGTGTATATCCTATATGTTGGAACCCTCAGTGAGCTGGGATAATTTGTTAGTAAATCTAAATGTTATAAAAAATAGACACGTATTTTGATCAGAAATCCATAAATAGTTTAGAAACTATCAGTTTCGGTGTAAGATTGAAAACTGGTGGGGTTCTTAAAAGATTCAGGATTTGAGGAAAATATTGTTGGTAGTCATTTGTAAATAAATAACTTCTTTAAATAGCTAAGTTTAACATAAAAATTATTCGATTAAGCTCGGAATAAGATCAATGTTTGTCAATATTATATCTTGTAACAATATTATTACAATATTATATCTTGTTCATAATATATTGAGATAATTGATTTATTGTGAGATGCGGATATAGTAACGTATCATGCCGTATATTTTAGACTGATGAAGCGAGCCTTACATTTGCTAAAGAGCAATTTGAAATTTAATTCAATAATCTATCTCCAAGTGGAACAATATTACTTCAATAAATGTGTATGCTCATATATAATATTGAGATTTGAATCAATAGCATTTACACGACACATTAAAAATAATATAAAAAAATACATATATACATACTTAATTGATGTGACCTGTAAATAATAAAAACAAAATCCATTAGTTCACCTTTCCTCACATGGTTATTTAAAAATCCTGCACCACCATAATATTAATGATAAAAGTATAATAATAATAGTAGAACAACCAATTGTAATACTATTTTTTTATTATCATAATATTCATGATGGTGAGTGTAATAATTATTACGGGCGTTAAAAAATATATAGTGTCCCCAACTATTATATGCCACGAGAATTTCAACCCATTCAACAATGTTATATACATACGTACACTCATAAATTTTCTGACATATGAGAAAATTCCCATCAATATTGTTCCATACATTATGGATATTATTTGTTTCTATTTTTTTCACAATAACAGAATCGTGTTCATTTCTCAATAGTTTTTATTTTTTGATTATAAATAATTTAGTAATTCTTTTTAGTTTAGTTTTACTGTAATATTGCGCGCTTTTTTCATCATCCCCAAACCAATTTTTGCCCGCACTATAGTAATAAAACGCAACACAAGCACAACATCGAAAAGGGAACAGCCTCGAAAAATATATTACCAAATCGAAACAAGTAAATTGTTTTAGTTGTTTCACGCGAATTTTATAGCGTTTTACTGGGTATTCTGGAAAATCATTGTATAAATATGTGTTTGTCAGAAAACCAAAGCATTTCGACAACAATATCTACACATAAATCACGTTTTCCAAACAACTAACATAAATTAAAAGTGGATAAATATAAAAGCTTGTCAGTCACGTGTCATCATTTTTCACTTATCATGACGATCATGAAAAATATAAAATCATCTTCCGTCCACCCTACAAAATATAACCGAAAACACACAATCAGTATAGTACAGTACGAGTAAATACATTAAGTGTATATAATATTAAATTTAGCAGGTGGAAAGTTGGATAATTATGATCATTGTAAAATTTATTAATCGGGGTTTTATACTACTATTTTGCTTTATTTTGGAAACCATAAGTTTTTTTGTATTTTTTTAAAATTCTTTTTTCGACTCAAAATTTGTTTGCTTTGAATTAGTCGGGCGAACGGACCGATCGTTTTGTAACCACCGCACTCCTTTATAATATACCCGGACGAGGTAAGTACTTCCAGAGCTGATTTTATTTGTGAGTGAATGTCACCATCAATCCAGGCCCTGCAACAAATATAATAAAAATAATCAAAAACTAGTCTTGTTCTAAATTGTTGAAAACGTTACAGTGCATTTACGTATTGAATGATATTGTGCTTTGGCACCCCGAAACAAAACACATCGGAACGTTTTTGTAATGTTCTTATAATTTCTAATACTAGTAACGAAAATGATTTACAAAAATATTTGCTGTAGTCAATGAGCCTACAGGTGATACACCTTTTAGAATGTTGTAATTTTAGACGTACTCTAGCCATAATAGATCCGAGAAAGTGACGCAAGCCAAATGAAATGACATATTGGATTTGAAAATTATCCAGGAATATTTGATTTGCATCAATATCGTGAACACTTGTTTTTGTTTACATAAGGTAACTGCTTATTAAATCGGGTTGTAATATTTAACCCCAAAGTATTTATCGCTCTATAATTGTTATTGTAATAATAATTATTGACCGTTCACAGTTGATCTTTTTGTAGTTGTTGTAACGTCGCTATTATATTTGTAATCAATTTTTATATTTTTCAGTTAGGGGCGAGCATTAGTACGTTTCATAGTCAGTTTATGAAAAACTAGAAATTTGTTATAATTTTAGAATTTTTAGTAATGTTACTTGTCATCTACAATTAAATCAATTATTTCATTTTACTAATAATTGTATGTACACATATTGCTCCGAATTTAGAATTTGTATTGGTTTCTTAGGCCTATAATTCCACCACAGTTATTGACGTTTGTACATCATAAAAATAATAGTTAATAGTATCAACAATAATAAAAGCACATTTGAGCGCCAAACTAATACTTAACCATATTTTATCACATCATGTGCATGAAATATTAGCATCCGAAAGTTGTTACGTTCAAAGAATCTTAACTGGTTACTATATGTCTAAGGCTATGCGTTTCTTCAAAGTATGAAATTAGTCCATACTAGGGCCGGTGCCAATATTTCCAAATCAATTTTGTTGATTTGAAATGTAAAATTCATTTCTACTTATTCAACACAAAAACAAGCCTATCGGCTCATAGCCAAAATATTCACAAGCAACCGTCTGAACATTTAGAACGAAACATAACAAAAATTATAAGATTGTCAGCAACAGCATTTTTCATGATAGTGAATTTTATTAGTGAGAATATTTGGAGAAACTTAAACTCAACAATAATTGATTTCATGAGTGTCGTTATGTCACTAAATATAGGTTTGTAAATTTCATTTACAATTTCAAAGAAAAAACATTGGTTTAAAAATAAAACTTATAGTCAAGCATTAAATAGAAACTTGCGGATTTTTTTCGGATATTAGTGACAATCTCGAACTTGATGATATGCTTTTTAAAGATCGTCCCATCAGAGTAAATATTAAATACAAAAAACCTCTGCCATGACAACGGGTATCGCTAATTCGCTACCGTAGTAAAATTTAAAACAAATTTGCACGTTCATACTGTAATTTTTTGCCTTGGTTGGTTAATCTATGTAAATGATCTTTGGTTATAGACACTTTACCGATCGATAGTTAATACGTGGCAAGCTATATAGTTTGTGAAATGGATAAAGTTTCGTATTAAATTTATTTAGTCAATTTATCTTCAAACTTACTATAGTAATATTTCCATCTATGAATCTCACCATGTTGAGTGTACTTTTTTTAAATGAAATCTAATTTTACTTATCAATTTAATTTTTATTAATTGTGTATTTAGTTTAAACTGACTTTGCTGAAAATTATCATCCCATTTGTTTCTGTAACTCCATTCAATTTCCCAATAACCGTAATACCTACGCGAGTATTTGCTAAAATTAATTCGTAGGATTAGTAAAAAAAATTTGACTAAACTCGATTTTCCAACTTTTGGATAGTAATTTTATATTTATTGAATTGTGTATTACTTATAATTTCGATTAAGAAGGAAAAACGCATATGGAAGCAACTTGTAAAAAATTATTACTTCCATTAGGCATAAAAACCTATTAAATTTTTTACGGCAAAAAGTCAACACCATGCACGCACATCCCATTTTGAGTACAAAGTCATTTAAATGGGATGAGTAGCAGGGATCAGACAATATATAAAAAAAATCTTAACAATTAACTTAAACTAATTATATTGTCATTCAGACACGCCATTCAAGAAACTTCGATTTAAACGTATCGGCAGATCTCAAACTCCTAATACTGTATGGAACAGAATTCCATAGAGAAATACCTCTAACAAAAAAAGATGAATTTAAAGACCTATAGAAGAATTTCTCGCGGGCAGCAATCGAAGGTTGGCGTAATGCGACCTGCTATAAATAATAATTTTTTGAATAAATAGTTTGGTTCTTTAGCTTTTAGAAGTTTCCTAATAAAAGCGCAAATCCGAAACTCATAAAAACTAGTTAAGCTACAACCAAGAAAAAGCCTAGTATAGGGTGATATATGTTCAAATTTCCTAATTCCGAAAATAAAACGAGCATTAAAACATCTTTTTAGAATATCCATATTTCCCTGAAACATACCATATAAGACAACATCATCATAAAAAAAATGCGGAAATAGGTAGAACATAAACATTCTCTTTTTAAACTGACTTTACGTAAATCCTACCACTTTATACAAACAACTAAGTAAACCAAATACCTTTCTACTAACTTTTATTAAATGATCACCCCATGTAAGAGTTTTGTTAAAAACTATCCCCAAATTCCTAACAGTGGTTGAAAACGGAATGACTGACCCATTAAGATTAATACAAGGAAACGAAAACGTATCTAACGATTTTTTGTAAATAACAATAGATTGCGATTTACAAGCATTTAAGACAAGTCACATATTACTAACAATAGAATGCTGATATAACTTACTATTTCTATAAATTTGGACATCATCAGCAAAAATGTGAAACGAACAATGGTGAAACGAGGATTCTATGTCATTAATGTACATAGAAAATAATAAAGACCAAGTACCGAACCTTGAGGAACACCTGAAGTAACTGGAAGAAAATAAGAATAACAACTACCAAAAAAAACTGTCTGTGACCGGTCCGATAAATAATTTATAACTAATCTAGCAGCTGAAAGAGAAAATTTAAATTGTGCGATAAGCTTGTTGTAGAGAATGTTGTGATTCAAAGAATCAAAGGCCTTTAAAAAATCTAACAAAGTGCGAGAAGTCAGTTCCCTGTTTTCCATACTACGCCGAATATCATCGCTGATATTCAATAATGCAGTATTCGTGCCATGATACTTTCTAAACCCAGATTGAAAGACATTAAGTAAACTATTATTAATTATATGGGACGGAATTTGGTTTTTCACTACTATCTCAAAAGCTTTGGAAATGGAACTTAAAAAACTGATAGGTCTAGATTGGGATAGCTCAACAGGATTGCTAATTTTTGGAATTGGAATTATTTTACTGAGTTTCCATTGCAGAGGTTAAGATAAAATTAAAAATGTGTAATAAATATTTTGAGACTACAGGGAAAATTCGTTTCACCAATTTTAAACTAACCCTATCAAGACCAGAAGATTCCGATTTTACTTTCCAAACAACAGACTGTAACTCCTTAAAGGAAATATTAGAAAATGAAAAAGAGTTAGAACACTCTTCATATTTAAGATCAACAACAGGACTAACCAAAGTTGGATTCGAGCTAATAAAATAAGAATTAATATCCTCAGCTTTGAAATCTAAAATACCATTATTTCTACACCTGCTTAGGCCTAGATTTTGAACATTACGCGAACAAACCTTGGGAGGAAGAGAGGGATCTAATTTATCCTGGAAAAAAAGTACTGTTGGCTGCCCTAATTAATCTTACTACCCATAATTTCTCCTGACATCCATGGAGGAGATTTAGGTTTAATTACCACTGATCTAAGAGGAACGCAACTATAGAAAACTGAATTAATAAATCCATTGAAAAGCTGGATTTGACAAGTAGAGGAATCAAGAGAAAAAATGTTATCCCAAGAAATAGAGCTACAAACTAGTGCTAAATGAGAATCATGTTATAGTTCGATTTCTCTGTCTCGTCAAAATAGGTCTCAGTTTCAGTGATTGCTTACTTCATCATTGGACTTAAATTTCTTTCCAGCAAGCAATTTCTTGAGATCTGAAAACAGAAATAACTCGCTGAAGGCTAAATCTGGAGAATATGTTGGGTGGGCGAAGCCCAATTAATTCAATTTTACCATCGTTTTCATCGACCTGTAACACGGTTCATTGTCTTGGTGAAACACCACTTTTTCTCCGTGGCCGTTTACGATATCAAGCTTCAATTGATTCAAAAGTGCACAGTAATAGTCGCTGTTGATAGTGGTTCCTTTTTGAAACGCCTTCACCTTACTAGCCGACTGTTACGTCTTTGCTCGCTTTGGATTTGGTTCGTCGAATGCAGCCCACTCAGCTGACTGTCCTTTTTGATTCTGGCGTGTAGTTGTGAAGCTATGTCTCATCCATTGTCACATATCGATGATAGAATTCCATTTTATTTCCATTGTTTGGTTTCCACTGTACTGGTTTTTTTTAGCAAAGAGCAATGCTTTATTAAAACTCGAAATTCCCTTTATTCCATTTGTTTTCAAAAACAAATGTCGATTCGCCCAAAATGCTATAACTCACGAAGCAATAGTTAGATTACTGTCAAATTTCGTTTTACACTCATTGTTTGAAGGTTAGTACTAAATAAAAATCATATGGAAACAATTCTAGAAACGCCATCTATGTGTCTAAATCGTAACTAAACGGCGTATTGAATTTTATCTTACACCACATACTAAAGATACTACAAAAATACTGGATCGAGGTATGCATGGAAACTTGGTTACAGTGTTTAGGAATATACATGATGGTTGTTCTACTCAATCACTTATCAATAAACACAGAAGTACATACAGTGTCATAAGATCCGATATGTGATATATTTGTGTGATTCATAATCTATTATGGGGATTAGTCAAAGTTTCTACAAATATCTTAGTATATAATATGGTTAAGGGTTTGTCGGTGCACATAATGAATCGCGATGTAGTCTGTGTTGGTTGTGTGAATATAAGTTTGTTTGTGTATACATATAAGTGTGTATGATACGGTATATATCCTTATGTGTATTATCTGGAATACAGCATTGACGAGGTGATGGGAGACTACTTCATTGGCCACCTTGACACCCTACATTTGTTGAGACAAATAGATTGCTCTATCCGAGATCTATTGTTCGTTTGAAATAATATGGTAAAATGTGACAGATTATATTTATTACATTTTACATAGGATCTGATTTTAATCATTTAGTAGCTAATCTTTAATATATTTAGGTCGGTTATTGTATAGTACAGTTATTTCAAATAACAAAATATATTTGTTTTAGCTTTATTACATTTATGCCTGTAACCGGGCCAAGTCTGTTTTTATTAACATATCCTTTTGTTATATATAAAATGGGTGAATGGTGGGCGTTGTCTTCCAGAAGAGTTTGCTAAAATAATCGAATGAATCAATCAAAAAGATAAAAAGTAGTATCTTCATCCCCACCAGTTGCAAGTAGCTAATCTTACAAATCCTTTTTGTGAAACGTTATGGTGTAAATAAAGCGTAAAGCCCAATAGAACTCTAAAAAATAATTCGGTTGGAGATATAGTAAAGAAACGGTAAGTGTTCGAAAATATAGAAATTAGGTTACAATAAAATAACATATGTGAACATTTAAGTGAACATTTCCGTAAAGTTCAAATGGGTTTTTTGTTGACTTAAAACTTAACTTTAAAAAATGTACTGATGGAAAACAGTAAATAGGAGTAAATGTTTTAGTTTCATTGTTGGTGAACTTGAATGTTAATTAAAGAGTAAACCATTGAATCGCTTCGATTTTCGATTATTCAGTCATGAATGACTTCGAATTTCAAGGAATTGATATAGATATGGGGCTGTTTAATTTATCACTACCCGATCATATCACATCACACCAATTGGATGTCACTTGTTTACATAAGTCTTTGATATCCGTAACGTTTGCAATCCAATTTATTTGTTCACGAAATAAAATTTAGAACATTAAATGTGATGTATTTGAGATAAACAAACTTTGGTTGAATCTTATTCATGAAAATGAACTCCAACTTAACTTAACTATCCATTTTAGTTTGATTTAACATTTAAGTTTCTTTGATATGGTTGTAAATACAAATTTAATGTAATAGTTTCATATAAAATTCCCCAAAAAGTACCTAGCACCCATGCTACAAGCTTCTTTAGTTTCCACTGTTGTTCAACTATCAGATCGCATGATTGTTATTTTCATTATTAAATTTATGGTTTTATTATATTTTTGGCTGTTATATAGACAAACTAAAATATAATTCAATAAATTTATTATTTTGTTCTGTTTCGTTTTTTTTTTATTTATTTCAAAATGGGTTATTATTATTATATCAATTTAGTGTTATGATTTATGGTATTCAATTTTTTTTTCAAAGTTGGAATCGTGATAATATGTGTTTAACTTGTTTGTTATTTTTGTTTATATACCAAATTGTAAATACATCTACACCAAAAATTAGTTACATATTTTACATTTTTTTTTATTGAAAATTGAGCTTTTACCGAGTTTTTAGTTAAGCGGGATTGTACGATTGTTAACTTTACATACACACCAAACACTATTCTTGTACTAAAGATATCTAAATAGTGATATGAAAGCATTATCACTATTTAGATATATTATCACTAGGATTATCACTATTTAGGTAGCCCTGTGGTTGGGGGCATTCGTGTTTCGTAAATATTACGAACGAATCATGAGACCCATAGAATACCACCACAGTATCCAGAGCTTGTCGTAGGAGGCGACTAAATCTGGTTGGATCGCTGGGCTGACGACCCGCATCCGTAAAAAAGTAAAAATGTTATAAATGTCAACAAAAATAAAAAAATCGGATACCGCCAAAACAACAAAAAAAAGAACCCCCGCCTAAGTACCCGGACACGAGATTGAGGATCGGCACGTGGAACGTGCAGTCATTAAGAAAACCTGGCGCGTTGGACGGCCTTATCACATGCATGAAAGAGTATCGGCTGGAACTCGTAGCTCTCCAAGAAACTCGATGGCCTAAAAGTGGAGACCATGTGTCCAAAGGCTATACGTTGCTACACAGTGGAGATGACCTCGGAAATCTTGGAGTTGGATTTCTAATTGGGCCACAGGTAAAAAAGGCTGTCTTGGACTTTCAAGCAGTCGATAATCGAATGTGTAAGCTTCGCTTGCACATGAGATTAGCCAACCTGTCAATTGTCTGTATACATGCGCCCACTGATGTAAGCCAATCCCAGGATAAAGACTCATTTTATAATAATCTGGATAATCTGATGGGTTCTATACCGGAGCACGATGTCAAATTGGTGATTGGTGACTGTAATGCTAGAGCTGACAGAAATCAGACCGACTTATGTAACAATATAGGTCTGTACTCCCGACACGAAACTGCGACCGAGAATGGGGAAAGAATGATGTACTTTGCGATCGCTCATGATCTCAAAGTAGCAAGTACATTCTTTCCTCATAAAAACATCCACTTAGAAACATGGACACATCCACGTAAAACATCCCGAAGCCATTTGTTGATTTCAAAAGGGCGGGCTCGGGTTGTCCAAGACGTGAAATCGTATCGGTCGTCAACCAAATTCGTAGGCAGTGACCATTTTATGGTTGCTGCAAAGCTACGATGGAAATTTTCGTACAAGTCAGGGAGGACAGGAGAATATACAACGCGATTCTCCTGTGAAGGTCTGATAAATAAAGAAACGCAATAGCATTATGCAATCCAATTACCAATCTGATGATGTGAACAGTGTCTGGGAAGTATTGAAAACCTCGGTTGTCGATGCTGCCCAGCACACTCTCGGTATAGTGAAAACTCAAATACAGACCGCAGAGATGTTCATTGAGGATCCATCCTATGAGGAATTCACAATGGCCATGCAGAAATTAAAGAAAAATCGTTCACCAGGAGTTGATTGCATTAATTCAGAGCTCTTGATATTCGGAGGGCTAACTTTGTGGAACTGTCTTATCGACCTTGTTCGATTGGTATGGCGAAATGAAGTTATGCCCGAAGAATGGAAAGTGGCCGCTTTATGCCCAATTTTCAAGAAGGGTGATCGCTTGAAATGCGAGAATTATCGCGGTATAGCTCTCCTTTGCACAGCATATAAGTTACTGTCATACATTATCTTGGGAAGAATTACTCCTCTAGCGGAGGAAATTGTCGGTGACTACCAAGGAGAATTCCGTCCAAATCGGTCAGTCACTGATTTTTCGCTGCGGATGATTCTTTCCAAGTACTACGAAACATCTCGCGATGTACACCAGGTTATCCTAGATTTCAAGCAAGCCTATGACTCGATCAATCGAGAGAGATTATGGTATGCGCTTGAATATTTAGGAATACCGAAAAAATATGTACATCTCAGACAGCGGACAGCGAGTACGCTGGCTCGGACACGTTCTGCGTGCCGATCCAAACCGAATGATACAGCGAACCTTTAAGGGAGAACCGCCTTTCGGTAGGCGAAGAGGTCACTGTCGGCGACGATGGCGGCACGGCGTAAAGAGCGATCTGGCATCTTCAAACCGCCTACAACGGTTTGAAGAGCTGGCTCGTGATCGAAACCGATGGAGTCAGATTGTTGACACGGTACGGGCCAATAATGGCCTGTAAAAACCGATAAAAAAAAAAAATATGAAAGCATTAGATATGATATATTCTAAATTATTGACAAATGTAAACTATTCTTTCCAAAACCAAACATGTGATATACTCAAACTGCATAAATAAAACTCGAATTATGAATTTACATAGTACTTAGATCACACTAAGCTAATTTTATCGAATTACACTTATTATCTTACAAGACAATTTAGTTAAATATGATTTGTACGCAACTAAATGAAACATTGAAATTTAAAAAAATAGTTTGATAGTCGAAGGCAGCCACGGACATTCAACCGGAAGCAAGAATATGCAACAGGTGAAAAAGTGCCACGGCCACCTTCTAATTGTAATAATTCTCAGTGCTAGAAAGAAGATGGGCAACAACCAGATAAAATTTCAAGCTACAGCGTTAAATAGTGTGTGATTTTTAAATAAATGTCTCAGAAGATTAAAGCTATAGAAAGTTAAGAGGAGCTCGTAACGAAGAAAAGTCAACATGGTATTCCTACAAAGATAAGCTGACAAAATGAACCAAAGTCTTGTCAGGAATACATCATGCAAACCATAAGAAATGAAAGATTCTCTTTTGGAGAAAGGATATAAAATTAAGAAAGTAACACAACTGTTAGAATGTGATTAAATACCTCTTCGAATATATATATATATAAGATATTTTTCGAAAGAACCAAAACATTAAACATATTTATGCAATCAGCGAAATACTGCATATGAAAGTGTAAATAGAAGCCGTCAAAAAATCTCAATTGATTTGACAGTGTAAAAGGACATACGCAAAACTTTTGTAATAAAGGGTCCAGATTCGTTAAAAGTGTAGGGAATTAGAGTACGGTTGAGTGTTCGAAACTAAAAGACAGATCTCTAAAATTTGTGAAATGTCGAGAGGCACACCCAGCCAACTACTGAGGTTGCATTGTTAAAAACAGCTACAAAAAATCGCAACAAAACAACTTTAAGTACTAGATTAGAAATTAACTCAGCCTCAACAAGAATATCCACAAAGTAAACCCAGATGAAACATTAAACTTGCTATCAAGAACCAATCCAAATGTAACATATGCTTATGTACTCACTATCGGAAGCCGAGAAGACAACAAGGCTCTGCTTCAGTTAATAAACCAATTAAAAACCAAGCTAATACAATTCTACAAGATATTCTTAATAGAGTTAGTTCACAAAAGAAAAGCATGAATAAGCTCTTATATTAAACTTGCAAAGGCTCAACCTATTGGAAAAAAAGTCGAATAACATTAGAGTTAGCCTCTCTTTGCTAATGGCAAATAATTTAAAAATTTTTGCATGAAACAGCATGGTATATTGCATAACATGAAATAAGACTATTTCTTGATTTAGAAAAAATAGAATTATGATTATTATCTAAAAAACACCTTACAACTCAAAGTCATATAAAATTACATATGGCTACGAACTTCACTCAGCACTACCTCCTAATAATAATGCACGAGGGTGCCGTGCCGTGATTATAAAAACAGACTTAAATACGATATGCAACAAAAACTTGAAAGCGATGAAATACAAGCAATTAGCGTTAGCATTAATACCCGAAACTATAAAGTAGTGGTAGCCGAAAGATATTGTTCACCTAGATGTATCATAAAAGAGGATGCTTATATTTACTTCTTCAAGCATCATAATCGGAAATGACTTCAATGCTTAATTTGTGGATTGGGATCAAGAATAACAACAACTAGACGGAAAGAACTTTATCAAGCAATAATTAAATACAACTGCAACCGGCAGTTTACAGGTAAACCAACTTATTGTCCCAGTGACCAAAATAAAACACCACTTCTTTATAACAAGAAAAGTCCCAATTGATTATATACAAGTCCAGTAAGGAGTTGACGTCTGACCACTCCTCTATTTTAATAAGTGTATAATAATTTATTAATAACAATAAGTGATACAATAACAACAAATGACAAAGAACTAATGTTAACAAATAAATATTCTGATTAGAAAAGATTTAGGAATGAACTGAGCAAAAGAATTAATTTAAACACATAATTCTCAGCAGAAAAAACATTAGGAATTAACAGGATTAGAACAAGATTTAGAAAAGCTAGTCAAAGATAAACAGCAAGCAGCGTGGAAATGTACCAATTTACGAAATTAAAAAGTAACCGGCAATTGCTACCCAACTTAAATTAGATCACTAGTTATATGGAAGAGAACTATCCGAAGGGAATAGCAACGTAAGACCCAACTGTCAAAAATATATTAAATAATTTACCACAACGAATACGCAGAGAATTACGAAAATTTAAAAATAAGTCAATAAATTCATGCTTAAAAACCTATACAATAAAGTGTGGAAAGCAATCACATACATATTTTAAAAGACCAGTTACTCACATACCACCAATAAGAAGAAATAATGGTCACCTGGTTAAAACCAAAGAAGTAAAAGCAGGAAGTTTTGCGGATCATCTCAATCGCATTTTACAGCCTAATTTAATACCATTAAATCAGATATATTGATTGAAACCTATACAACTATCTTGAGTTAGAAAATCCCAATTACTAATGCATATTATTAACTCATTTACTGTCCTGAATGAAACTTATCGCAGTGGAATGGAACTCATCGCAGTGGTCTGAAACATTTATTCAATTTCATGTTTGTATTTCAACTTAGTTTTATAGATTTGATTGAATTTTATTTATCGTAATATCAATGATAAAGGAATAAAACAGATAATAAAATTCAAATATAGCCTTTTCACCTAGAGTACAATTATTTTCCCTTATTTTAGTCTAGTATTCAGAATTTCTCCATTCCTCGTTTGTTTATCTGTATAATAGTTATTTGTTTTGTGGTAATCTTCAAAATTAAACAAGTGAAATAATAATGTTGAACCAGTAATTTCAATGAAACATTCGTCGATCAATAATAATAATAATGCTTCCCAAAACAAAAAGCTTAAACGTGATGTCATATTTGGTACCAGTAGTAGTATATCATCTATTCAAGCTATTCCACCACGTAAATGGATATTTGTGTCGAGACTAAAACCAACCATTACTGACAGTGATTTCAATGAGTTTGTAAAAATAATCTTCGAATTTCAGATGCAAATTGTATACGGATTAATAAAGATTCACATAATGGTGTATTTCGTATAAAATAAGTGTGCCACTTGAATCCTTTAAAATTATTATGAATGCTGATTTATGGCCGGAACACACGCTTATTAAGGAATTCAACTTCAATCAACATAGAAGAAATTTTCGGGGAGGACGGCGGCTTCCTCAACGGATATCTTAAACATATTAACGCCTAATAATATTGATCTAAGAAGCAATATATTTTCAAACTGTTCGCGGTATTGCCCCAAATTCCGCTGAGTTTTATCGCTTTGTCGTCGCTTCTATGTATCCCGTTTATGTGATTGTGGAAACTAATTTAAATCCGAATATTTACATTTCAGATAATTTTCCGTCAGACTATATTGTAGACAGGTGTGGCCGCTCGGCACTAACTAGTGTCAAATCGAGTGGGGGTGGAGTACTGATGGCTGTTCATTCATCTATTGTTAGTAAGGTAGTTGAAGGTGATCCAACAATATAACTTGTATGTGTTAAGTTGAATATCTTCAAGAAAGTTATTTGCATCATTGGCCTTTGCATTCCACCGAGGTCGTCATCTGAAGTTTATACGACATATACAAACTATATAATACAATTTCTCAACTTAACTTAGATGACAACGTGCTGATTGCTGGCGATTTTAACTGCCAATGGTTGTTGAAGACGTAAACTGCCTCATTCCGTACAATGTAAAGTCTGATCTATATGTATTGATTCTATTTTGTCATTTGGTCTCGTTCAGATAAACAACGCTCCCAACTACAATGATACATTTCTGGACTTCTTTTTTGCAAATTCTGCTAATCTAGTTGTAATAAAGGTGACACCGGCTCCGTACATCATCGACGATATCAACCATTAGTCTATGAAAATCAATTTAAACGTGTCAGAGTTTTTTGGTTTCTAATTTTAATATTAACAATTGTAATTATAATTAATTTTATGATTTTAGGTGTGCTGATAACCGCCCAGGTGGCGCAGTGGTTAAAGCTGCGGCAGTTGGAGCGGGAGGTACCGGGTTCGAATCCGATTCGAGGCAGGATGCAAAATAAGTTTTTCACCTTCGATCGTTTGGGCGGTGCGATCGGTGGTGAAAAATAAACATAATCTGGATCCTCTGTCGTGTTTAGAATCCTTGGGCCGACCCATCTTCCATGTCAGTACTATAGGACTGACATGGAGCTATGCAATGCGCAGAAAGACTCGGACCTATAGCCGTATAGAGTGGTATCACAACGGATCAAATTTGGTCTAAGTGTGCGATAGCAGCCACATCAACTTAACTTTTTTTTTTAGGTGTGCTGATAATGATGGTCTGATTTTTTAATTCAAATCGGTCGAGTGGGATTTGTTTTTTTCGTTGGTAGATATTGACAATGACGCGCAACTATTCTGACATTTTATTAATTGGCTTCGAGAGATTTGTACCTGTTTCTATTAAAAAAGTTAATAGTAATAATCCTCGTATCGTATCGTAATAATAATCGTAAAAAAAAATTATATCGTAAATGAAAGTTATCCAAGAACGCTGACGATAGATTATCATTTTTGGATTTATCGAAACAGTTTGACCTAAAAACTTTTTGAGTTACAAGAATATTCCGCAGAATGCAAAATAAACCACAAAAACATTATTAAGAGAATAAATAGGAGAGCTTAATCCTTATAGTCAGAATCAAACGTTATTAGTCAAAAATGACTAGTTATTTTGTAAAAAATCTTATTACACAATGTATGTATATGTATATGAAATATAATCGGCCGTTTATGGTGGATATAAAATGTACTCCATTCTTAGATAGTGATGAATTGGAGAGATACGAAGATTTTTATATACAGCATAAGATTAGATGGCATTTGAATATTAAATTAATAAAAAAAAATTCTATTTGTTCAGGAATATATCAGAGGTACATGTAATGAAACACAGCTCAATTTTTTAGAATGTTTGGTCCATTGTGACGCTTCGTAGCTGCACAATTACGAGTTCTGGGTCATTTGGTTGTTTTGTGTTGTGAGTCGTCTCCTACCAATGTAATTAATAAAAATTACTATTATAGATACCGAATTTACAATCAGTTGTCGTGATTTGCTCGAATAACAAACTTTATCGTTATACCCTTCTTTGAATAGATGCAGTCCCTGAGAAGTGCTGAACGTACTTTAGATTTTCTTAATGCCTGCTAGACTCAACCAAATCAAATAGAATGCAAGTCAAGAAATACTAATTAATGAACTTATATAAAAGAGATACTTCTATATTAAATGATATTAATCGAAAAAAAATTGCTAAAACAAAGAATTAAATCTAGTAAAGCAAAAGATGTTGCTAGTCATAGCAATGAACTTTTTTAAATTTCATAACGTAAAATAATAATGATAATTGGTTTGAAAAAATATCTTATTTCATATAAATAAAAAATAATTAATCATGGTTTGTTCTTTAAATTAATATAACTTTGTCATTTAGTAGCTACCAACGAGTAGTTAGTTGAATTGCACCGTTGTTTTTTTAAATAATTGCATTTAAAATATAATCGTAATGCAAAAAAATAATGAGAATGTCTTTTTTTGTCGTTGTTTCCAATAATAACAATAAATAATAAACAATGTTCATTAATAATAGTTACCATAATTCCATATGGTGTTTCTCTCATCATCAAAACGAAATCAGTTTAGTTAAATCAACATTTAAAAATAATAAAAAATAACAACTATTAAACACCCTTATATATCCTCTTCTAGTTTTATTGATGTCCTTAAAAAGAATTTCAATTGTTTTTACTTTTTACTATATAAAGAGTATATAATAATTACAGGTCATCCCTTTTATTTCTATTCGGTTAGTTCACAATACATCAAAATTATGTTTAAGTAACCCTCTCTCTAGTTTTATATTTTTTTTTATAGGGAATATTATAATCACCTGTTCAGTATCATCATCATTATTGCCATTATATTACCTATTGATAACTGCAACCACACTTTAATAATATCAACTGCAAAACAAACCTGTGTGGTTTATAAAATTTAGACTTTCCAAAATGTTTTGGTGTACCTACATAATATCCCATCCCAATGGCCATTAATTGACAATCAATACAAAAATCCTTGTTTTATGTCATTATAAATAATATCACATTAAATTTTATTTATTTACAAAAATATTTATATTTGTTTGTATTACTGTCATTTAGTCCCTTGATTATGTATGTATGATACTCGTACATGTATGATTTAATGTTGAAATAATAATATTTGACTATTGTTACAAGACAAACATTGTTTAATAGCACCCAATATTATTTGTTTATCTATTTGATTTGTTACATTCAATGTACATTCGTTGTAATAATCTTTGTAATGTTACCTTACTTATATAAATATATATCAGATTGGTGTAATAAAGCAAAGTTGTTGTGTTCTATAACTTCTTGTTCTGTTTAAGGACATTCTTATATAGAAGTATTAACAAATCCTTTTTACATATATCATTTTGACACACCAGATGTAAATTCCTTATATTACAGATTAAGATGTATCGTATGTACATCATATTATGCGATCACCTTACATTTCTCATTTATTTGACAATTCAACTATTGTACACATGTATATACAGTTTATATACATAAATAGAAAGATTCCAATTAAGAATTGATTATTGGCTGTCAAGATAGCGTAGATCTAATAACACTCATAGGTTACTGTCAGATGTTTGTGGGAATACTAACAATCGAAGAACTAAAGCATCTGATTACGATAGGTGGTGTGAATGAACACATCTATGACTCCCTGTTGGAGTGCATATCGCATGGGCCAACCCATGTGCCAGTATTATAGGCTAACATGGAGCTATGCAATGTGCAGATGGTTCTACGTAAATCGGACCTATAGCCCTACGTCCTCGATTTGGCTGTAATGGCGTAAGGTATAGGACGTAAATAACCGAACTGCGAAAGTGTTGGGTGTGTCTTGGGCCCCAAAACAGATTGGAAAAATAAAAAACAAACACTGACATCACTCAAGTCAACCAAATGATACTATACAGTCGTCGAATTCAAGTTAGAAAGACCGAAGATTATAAAGTGCTGAAATTTGAAATATTTATTCTTCTGGTTAATTCAAGGCAACTTTTTGCCCTTTATAGCGAAACCTATTCCAGTAAGGTTTGGTCAATTTTGATAAATCACGTGTTCTTGAAATTAAAAATCCTTTCGGATTTCGGCGATTTCGGCAGTGTGAGATTGCCGACAAAATGACAAAAAATTTCACAACACTTTTCACACATTTCACATAAATTGCAGTTCAGTTTAGGGGAGCGAGATATGTTATCTGTTTGACGCATATTAGAGAGAGTATTTTTCAATTTGAAAGGCAGCAGCGATAGATTTGAAATACATAACATATAGCGAGTGAATAAACATCACGTGAACACAATTAAAAAGTAAAATTTTCTAAATTTTACGCTATAAATACTTTAGAGCCTTAAATTGTTGGTTTATCAATGGATCTCATATTTGTTTATAGAAAAGGAATTTAATTGTTGGAATGAACAAGTTATAGTTTTTCTCCATATAACGTAATATACCATGTTTTTTCTTCTTTTACGTAATATAGGCACAAATCCACCCATAAATAAATACATTAAAGGCTTATTTCCATTATGAAAAAAAAATTTGCCATTTTTTTTACTGAAAAAACCAAAGCGAGAAAAAAAAAATAAAAATGCCATTAGAATGACTGAGATAGTTTTCTACTTTTTTCTTTTTTTTATAGTGAATATATTTTGAGTTTTGACAGATGCGTGTAACATAACCAATAAATTTCAATTTTGTTTTTAAAAAAAAGAGAAAAAACACTTTGGATCTAAAACAATAAATTTAAAAAAATTAACTTAACATAATTATTCATTATTTAAATTATTTTAACAATGAATTAAGATGAATGGCACAAAACGGAATGTTAAAATTATGAATTGACCATAAAAAATCATCCATCTTTATTTTTCCTATAAAATATTTCTCCAGTACTGAATAAAAATACTTTTCTTGATATATTTTGTCAGTACAGTCTTGAGAACACTGTTTTGTTTGATAACCGATTTGACAGCTGACATTTTTTTTTGCAATGAGTTTGATTGCCAATTTTATAATGAATAGCCTCTCATCAGAAGAGCAACGATTGTAAATTGTTGAATTTTTTTATCAAACTGGTTCTGTTCGCCAAACTCATCGTGCATTCCGTTCATTTTACCATTAACTATATATCATTTTCGCATCACGTTTTTGCACCACCAACTGTGCGTACCGAACAAGTGATATGTACTCATTTTTTAGATTATCTGCGAAGATAACATAATGCTGTTAGATAAATTACGGGTGTACTATGTGATCACATGCAAATAGCGATTAACACAGTTGTAGCCTGGTGTAGTAATCAGGGTCTATAGTTCACCCTAGAAAAATTGGGATGGATCTTATTACTAGACACAGGACTTTGGAAAACTTTAGTCTTCCAAATATTGGGGCTTATACGATCCCACTCTCTTCGGAAGTCAAGTCTCTGAAGATCCGGTTAGATTGGAAGATTACTTGACAAAAACATATGTATATAGAAAAGCAATGCAAAAAACCTGGAAATGCAAACAGGTATTTGGTAGATCATAGGGCCTGAAATCTAGACGCTTGTACTGGCTATACGTTTCGGTGATTAGCCATAATCTCGTTTACCACACTTAGTTGGTGGCCTCGAACAATGCGTGGGGCTAGATGGAGTCCTCTAAATCTTCTATGAGAGCTATGCACACCACACCTACTACAGCAGCGCAAACAGCCGCTCGCCTACAAGGCAGAGATAATCTATTTGGCCCTTCTAATAATCACATGTTCCGAATGAAATGACTGGGAAGAAAAAAGTGTCAGTAGTTTCATTCCAGTTTTTCATGTTGAACTTTTCGATTTTTATTTTCTAGCAAACTATCGAAAAAGCTCATTTTCTATTAACCCCTTTTCAAATATTCAAGTGTTTGATTTGGTATGTCCGTTCTGGCTAATTCTAAAAACCTACCACAAACGATAATAAAATTATGCTTTATCTTGTAACAACACTTTTCCGTTAAAGACATTATAAGGAATTCTTCGTTAAAGACATTATAAGGAAGTATACAAAACAGCAATCCAAGAATATAACTAAGTTTTATAACGAACGTTTTAAAGGCAATTAAACGAAAATCCAAGTATCGAAAAGGATATATATAATGGAACAATTATAAATATTTATAACGAGCAATTATTACAATATTAAATCAAATTTAAAGCAAGAAACAACGGTCGAGTTTCAAAAAGTGTACGTAAAGCTAACTAGTAAAAGTCACACTTACAATCGATAACCTAATTTAGAGTCAATTGTAAAGGAAACCGATATTACTACATACAAAGGTGAATAATAAGAAGAACAAATCTAAAATATTAGATCAGTCGGTTCAAACATCAGGTGGCATGCTGACAACCTTACTGTACAAGACCCTTTCACATCCTTAAAATTTGCTAGTTGAAATCAGTAATTTAAAATACTTTAGTAATTAGGCTTGCTGCGGCATGAAACAAACATTATTGCATGCTGCATTTATAGGTACCCGCATTCGCTCACCTTAGAGGAGTTTGGCTTTGTTGTAGCATGATACGAACTTCCTGGAAATATCTGTGTCTTGAGAAGCGCAAACCCTTAGGAGAAGACAGCCATTCCATTATCAATTAACTTATTTATTTCTCGTGTTAGGTATGCACATTTTGGGAGGTTTTGGCGTATACAAATCATAAACGGCCCTAATACATAACATATCATTTAAAGATTTCATAAAAAATCAATTGTAAGCAAAGTATAATTTTACAGACAAATAGATTTTAAAACTTAGCCAATACGAAATCTTTAACGATAAATAAACCGCTATAGTATAATTCTACCAATTTCGAAAAAACCTACTTGGTCAAACTCGGAATTTTCAGAATCCCTTCCGCAAAAAAATTGAACCGGTTATTTATTTTAAATTTGGCTTAAATTTAATGTTTGGCCTACTTAAAAATACATCAGATCTATATCATTTAAATTGATTAAATGTTAAACAAACAACAAACGTTAATAATTGATTTAAAAATCACCAATAAATGAGCAACTAACAATAAATAAATAAAATTAAAATAGTTAATCTGAGATTTAAAATGTGTAATATTTTAGAGCATTACAACGATAATATACTACTAATTTATTATAGGTTTGACAATTTTTTGTTGAAAAGCATTACAAATGCTAAATATGTACTTTCAATTATTTTGTTATTGTATTTTTAAGCATTACGAATGTTGGATTTATGTACAGTTATAAAAATGAAATTGATTGAAAATGTTTGCCTGATGTTCACTACCTATTAAAAACACTACAAATGTTTGAAATAATATAAATAAATTTTGAATTCACAGTTGAAATTCACTATGACTGTAAAATTAGCGCCATAATTTATACTATTTTAATTTTTATCAAAACAGTACAAATGTTGTAGTGTACAATTTATTTTTTAAAATCAATACAAATGTTAAATAACATAATGTTTTTAAGCACTACAAATGTTTAATTCGTTGATGGGGAAGTTATAGTAGATTAATGAATTTTCTTGTGTATGCATTCAAATTTAATTAAGCTGTAATATACATATTAGAATGATAATAATTATTTATTAAAAGAATAAAACATATTTAATAATTAAACAAACAAATATTTATTTAACGAAATAGTTTAAATATAAAATTAATAATTTAATAATTTGTTATTTAAATCATGAATTTGGATAGCATCATCTGCTAACAATAATATTAAATAATTTCGATTATTCAAATTTTCAATAACCGTAAAATTTTTAACATCATTCATTAAAATAGTTTGTGTATTCGTTTCAATATTAAACAAATATAAAACATCATGAAATTGGTTTAATATCAAATTCTCGTTAAATTTAAATATGTAGAAATTATTTAAAATTAAATTATCATAAATACGAGTGTTGTTGTTGATTAAAAATTTCAAATCATTATTGTTGATTAGCCTAATTGTTTTCTCAATTGCATTTGTGTTGTTTTGAAAAAATGAATTCGTCATATTGGTTTTATTGATAATTTTGATTTCAGGTAAATCGAAATGATTTAATGCCTGTTCGGTGCTGTAAATTTGTCTTTCATCTTTGATCATATTTTGAATGGTACACGATTTTGATGCTATAAGCATATCGTTACTAGCAACGTAAGACAATCCTGATGTTCCGGATCCGCTTGGTTGGTTATCATTTGGCTCTGTAGTAATTTCACTATCATTGTTGTGATAAAATTGATTTAAATAATTTAGAATTGATATAATTTTACAGCTTCCATCTGACAAAAATACTATAAATAATTTATTTTGTGAAGCCGTTTTAAAATTAACACATTTTATCAGTTTGTTGGTGTCAATAAATATTTTTCTAATGTCGGCCAATTTTAATGATTTTTTTACAAATAGTAAATAGTTTTTCGACATATTTACAAAATAACCGTATTTAGCAATATATTCAATTTTATTATAGCTTAGATTTTTCGTATCACATGCTCTACTTGCACTATCATCGTTAGTCTGATTTAGTTCTTGTAAAATTTTATCATTAAATATATTGTTATCGAAGTATTCGATTGTTTTGTGGAAGGTGGTTTTGTTTCGTGATAATTTTGGATTATGTTCGGTAGTCCAAAAATATTGATTTAAATTTAGCACCGAGTTTTGAATTAAATTTATTCGACTCCATGGTGATAAGTTATTTAGATAATTCTCTGTTTTCGATACTTTGACATTTATATCAAAGATTGATTGTTTGTGTTCAATAAAAGTCCAAATTGTCATTAGACCATACTCATGTAATGAACATAATTGTATAGCATTGTAATTTGATAACATGTCTGTTTGTTCATCGTTATCCATCAATTTCAAATCAATAACTTTTCCAAAATCATTAGTTTCTTCAAGAAGATCGCTACTTACTTCCGGCAATATAATTTGACTTGCTATTCGCACATTACAATTATTTATAATTTCTGAGTGCCAATAATATGGTTCTCGTAGATCCCATAACGATATTGATCCGTTACATAATCCACATATCATAATAGACTCATTTAATAGGAGTAAACATTCTACATTCGACCAACATGAGAGCACTCGATAAGGTATTTCCAAACTGTATAAATTCCAGACAAAAATTAAATTACGATTCTCCTCTTCTTGTATAGTGATCACAAATGAGTGAGAACTAAATATTTTTACTACTGTACTGCTATTTATTGGCCGATATCCGTTTGATATTGTCATTGTGGTTGGATTCAAACGTGTTTTTGATTTACGATAAATTATATCCGAAATTGTAACAAGTGCTTTTTGTAGTAAATCATTAAGCCGATTATATTTTTCGATTGTCATTTCGGATCCATGTGATGCTGTAATGTGTCTTTCTTGATTTTTGTCATCATCATCAATGTCAAATCCGACCCCGTTTTTATCATAGTAATATGATCTCGAGTGATAATTTTCTAAACTTGATTGTGTAAGTGATGGTGGGTTTTGTGTCCATATAGTTTTGACAAATTTTACTTCTGTTTGTACTTCTTGATGTATGTGGTCATCATTGGTTTGTGTTGAATTTTGTCCGGAGTTATAATTCCCATATATTTTCATGTAGTACTCGTATGTCATTGGTTTGAGTTCAAATAAAGAAAATTGCATTTCATCTAAGTGAATTTTTTGCATTAATTCATAACCTCGAGTGTTTCTAGGGGTTGGCTTTGCTTTTAAAGTGTTTTGTTTATATATAATGGGGTTGTTGGTCGTTATTGGTGTTGAATAAGGGGTGCGTATTGTCTCAAAGTAACCTAATCCTGAATCATTTGTATTGTTTTCATCTGTAAGAAAATTTAAAGGATAACTTTTTAACAGCTTAGAATAGATTGTTTACTCAATGTGCATAATTCAACTGATACAATGCATTATTCTAGCAAGAAGTGTATATTACTCAATACTATGACATAATCTAAAAAGTTGGTAGAATGTTTAAGTTTTTTATGGCCACGATGTCTACACAGGCGGAATGCCACAGTTTGGTATTTTGCCTTTTTTCTATTTTATATATTTATAAGTTCAATTTATCAGATTATAGAATATTTTAGTTACAAAGATGTGATGTTAGAGCCTCAAATAACTTGTATACATTCCTGGTTCAGAATGCTATCGCTAGTTAGTCATTACTGAACTACACAAAACAACCATATTAAATTATTTAAAATAGGTGAATTTGGTTATAGTAATGCAATGATGTGCACCTATTAAAGTCAAAGATATTGGAACAAATTTACCGATAACCTGACGCAGTGGTTAAAACTGTGGAAAGTGGAGCAGGAAATACCAGATTCGAATCCCGATAGGGCAGGTAGCAAACAAGGTTTTCACCTTCTGATAATGACCGATGGTGTAATTGAACGCATCTATGACGTCCTGCGGTAGTGCAGAGTTCATAGGCCAACCTATTTCTCATGTCAGTACTATAGGCTGGCATGGGAATATGCAAAGTGCAGATGGTTCTATGTTAATCGGACATATAGCCGTACAACCTCGATTTGGCTATGTAATAAGCGAACCGCGAAAGATTTGAAACAGCCTTTAGCGTCAAAGCAGATTGCAAGATAGAAAAAGACAGATAGATTAAATCTAAAACATTTGTGAAAATTCTTAAAAAAATTAAAGGAGGAAATTATTACAGAACTCAATGCCACTAGGACTCACGGTTCAACCCACATATTTTTACAGACTAAAACACACAATCATGATTGATGGTCGCCACTCCGGGAATCGAGCCCGAGACACCTGAATGAGTCACTTGTCACTGCGACAGACAAATATTGGTATTCTCTTATTTGATTTGTTTGTCAATAATTAATTGAACTGACAAACTTTTTATTCTAGTAGACGTTTAAAAAATTACTTGTCACTTGAAACGACATTATAGGCGCGTGAAAATTTCAGTCGACATATTATGTTGAAATTATTAGTATTCCTTGATTAATTCAGCGATTCACGTTCGTTGCATCAGGTCAGTTCAATCGATTAGCAGAATACAATTTTATAGATGAAGTGACACGACAACTATCGCGACGAATTAAGTGACACGACTAAGGGAATCGGAGTGTTAAATCGAGATTCAATTGAAATGAATTTCTTTTCATAAGCAAACAAAATAACTTTGATATTATGCATGTTCGGAAATTAATTTGAAAACATTTTACTAACTCTGGACAGTATTTAAACGTAAGTTTGGGCAGAATGGATAAAATATGAAACTCTTCCACATTACATATTAGAGCTCAAAACAGACATGAACTTCATTACTTATTCAAACGTGAAATTACTGTAACTAACACTCATGTTATCTTGATTTCGAGAACCAAAGATCTGGTGTTTAATATCCAATTTAAGTTAAAAATCTAATAGAAGCTGAAAAAGTTCTAATGAATGGAGTATTTCATATCCATCATTGCCAGTTAGTTCAATTAGACATAAATCATTTGCATATTAAAGCACTTCATCACATTTTTAAAGATATACATTAAAGTAAATAGTTTCAATATAGAATTTATTCCAATATTTCTGAATCTCATGTTTTAAACTTTAACACAACTTAAATTATGGAACTATGGTACATAATGAGATATACTCTATAACTAACTATGGTATACATAATGAGATATTTTTTAGTTATTTAAAAAATCAGCCGCAGCGATTCGGTTCACTAAAAAGTAGAATAATTGTGAACTGTTAACAAACAAACTGATAGGTAATTATTCTGAGGCGTAATGTAAATAAACAGATTTTAGAATTACTCGGAGAGGGTAACAATAATTTACAAAATTTTAAGTACTTCTTCACTGAAAATAAAAATGTAACGTTTTTCCAGGTTGAAAGCTAAAATTCCGGTTTCGTGGAAGGGAACTACGCCAATTTAACTTACATGCTTATATGCAGAATAGCTTTGTTTTTTTGTAAATAAAATTATCACGGACTTAGATTTTACATTAGTAATTTTTGGATGTTAAAGAACTAATACACCAGTCAAAACCAATTATCTCAAACATTGCCTATGGGATTCCTAAGTAGCGTTATGACGATTGTATCAATTTCATAATAACGCCCAATACAGTTTTTAAACGATAGCCCCCTACTATAATCTAAATAATATTAAATTATAATAAAATTATATGATCCCGATAATAATAGCCATTATAAATATTTAATTACACGTTGTTTGTTTTAAAGTGCAACATTCTAGCTTTAGATACAGGATCTCATAATATTAAGCTTGATAAATTAGATTATACAGGCATCAGAGAACTTTTTTTATAGACTAGCTGATAAGTAATCTGTCACATCGAATAAAGAATGTTGAAGTAAATAGCGTATTTAGTATAATCATTCGATTATTCCAATGGGAGTACCACGGGTCTTTGTACTCTGGCTTATTCTACTCATCATTTATCAAAATTCTCAATGATGTTTTATTTTCATCTTTGTTTTTGCTGATGATAAAGCTTTCAGTTTTTGCAAGGAAAGTTATTATTTATTTTCAATGACGTTAAATAAGATTGATATATCTAATTAGAACTTGGTTCAATCTGCATAAGCGAATACTGGGCAATAAATATCGTTTCATGAAGTCTGATGTTATTGAATACCCAAAAGGTGGCCTTCCAAGTATTTAACTTTGCACCTACTTCACTGTGATTTCCCCAAAATTTGATTATTATTGTTGTCGTAGATAGCTTTAAATATCTAGGTATTTTTTTAGATAATAATTTAGAGTTTAAAAATCATGTTATTAAATTGAAACATATATATAATTAATTATGCGTTTTATGAACAGTTACCATTTATTAATCTATATAACACGCAGAGTTCTGGAACATTTCTGCTGTGCTGTAGGCTGTCTAGATCGTAAGTCTGGAGTTTCGTATTATTCGGATGGTACGCCGCTGAACTCTATCCAGCAAATGGAGAGCATTGCCATATGATTCACCCCAAACCTGACAGCAATATTCTATACACGGTCTCTAATAAAGGTTTTATATATCTGGAAAATCTGATGCGATCTTAAAACCGTCTGCATCTATTGATTATCCCGAGTTTACGTGAAGCTGATTTGGTAATGTGTTCATTCCATTTTAAATTGTTGCTAGTCTGAACACCAAGCAGACGAATTGAGTCACAACTCACGAGAATGTGGTCTTTTGCCACAAAAGAATATTCGTTGTGACTTCTTTTACACGGGAACGTGCATATTTGGGTTTTTACCGTTTAACTCTGAAGGAGTAGGCTCGACTTTGAATGAAATAAAAGAGTGTAATGTTGCATAATCAGAAAAACTGTGGATAGGGTTCACAGTGCTAATCAACAAGTCATTAATGTATAACAAAAACAAAGTTGATGACAAAACTGATCCCTGAGGGACTTCGACATTTGGGGAGTGTGTCGTTGATGATCTCCCATTTAGCACAACGTTGTTCTTTCGGTCTCTGAGAAAGCTTATTTTATCTAATTCACATGGTTATCGAATCCAAGTCGTATGCCACAAGTTTACAAATGAGACTCTCATACCAAACCTTGTCAAAAGCCTTGGATATATCCAAAGTGATTACAAAGAATTCTCCGTGTTGCTCAAGGGCGAGATTCCATCAGGACATTAAATGAGTTCATCATATTTTATACAAAATTTATATACAAACATTTATTTATCGTAATATCAATGCTAAAGGTATGAAAGAGACAATAAAATTCAATTATAGCCTTTTCATTCAGGGTACAATTATTTCAGTCTAGTATACATGATTTCTCCATATAGTTTGGCTATCTGTAGTAGTTATTTGTGGTATACAACCCGACGATAGAATTCCGTATACCAAGTATATTTTGAGAGGCTCCTATTATTAGTTATTTATCTATTACGTTTATTAACATGTTTATTGCTCACTCATAAATCTAGAATAAAGTATGGCACCAAGGCTTAAACCATAATTTAAATCGGGATCTACTCGAACAAAACCATCACCGTTCGATACTTTCGGGTTAAATATCAAGACAAACTCTTAGAGTTAAAGTAAACATTAGTAGAAGTACCGCAAGGAAGTGTGTTGTGGCCAATATTATATATTTTATATACGAGAGATATGTCAACTACCGGTTAAATGTGAACCGGTGCAAAACATGCAAACATCAGTGCGGAAAGTCAGAAGCAATCTAAATTTATTTATCATTGTTCAGGGCAAAGATGGAAAATATTATAGACACCCAAAATACTTAAATAGATAGAGTGCACAAACATCGTTGTAATACCATGCCTCCGCTTTTGGCTTCAACGACAAACATTTAATGCTAATTTAAACCAAATAACAATGATACACATTTCCACTAAAATGGATACGTTAATCAACAAAATTGTTGTAATTTGTGATAACAAAATAAAAATATTCAATTCTGTCACGTTTTTGTATTGTTCTGTTACGTTTTCATAACGAAATAACAAGGTCAATTGATCACCAAATCTGGCGATTTGACTCCATTGAAAAATGAGTAAGATCTTATATAATTAGTCCACAGGACAACAGGGGTTGTCTTATGCTATAGTTATGAATGTTTAACATTACTATCATTTTTGAAGAAAATTATAATTTAAACTACTGTATCGTTATTTAAAAGTACACTTCATTATACTTGACTCTCATTGCGCTTCAAATTTTATAATAATTTACGATTGTGGATCGTCAGCCTAGCGATCATATGGGCCACGACGTTGAAGGCACATACCAAGTTCTTTTCAATGACGAGATCAGAAATTAAATGCGAATTCTTGATATAGTGCATCGAATCAAAAGACAGTGAGTGAGTACGCTGGCTCGATCACGTTCTGCGTGCTGATCCGAACCGAATAAAAGCATCAAAGGGATTTGAAGGGAGAGTGATCTGGCATCTTCCAATTGCTTGCAACAGTATGAAGATCTGGCTCGTGATCGAAACCGATGGAGTCAGATTGTTGAGACGGTACGGGCCAGCAATGACCTGGTAAAAGAAGGAACTAAGTTTGCCGTTCATTCGATTAATTCACTGTCAGTGACATATAAGTATATAGACAGGATTCCAATCGAAAAGGTTATATATACTAATAACAAGGTATGATGAAATATATCAAACATATATTAGGAAGTATTCGAAAAGGGTTAATGCTGATAATGGATTCAAGAACTCGTTGGAACAGTTTTTTAGCAATGTTGGACAGTTTCAACAAATTGAGACCCACCATTCAGAAATCATTAGTATATAATAAATAACCTGCTTACAGAAACCATTTCTGTATTGATGCCAATTAAATATGCAACATGTGGTAAAGACGCTAATATATTAACTATGAAGATGCAGCATTATATCCTGACAAAAATAGACGGTGAGCTTAGTACTGACATCAAGGATGCATAAGAACTAAGAATCAAAGAGAGACGCAACCATTTATCAGGACTATTACAATATTTCCACAATGGTAAAGTAAATAATACTTCTGATTCCACTGACGTATTTGCTCCTTTGAAAAAATAACTTGCCAAAAACGTTTTGCTAGTAACAATAAAGCGATTATTAAGTTTAATTAATGACGAAAGTTAGCAAGACATCATTAATAACGCAGATGTTGAAGATAAAGAAGTATTAGAAGTTAAACAGGAAAATGAATCAATCATAGACCAAATGCAAATGGCAAATAAAAAAGATATATCCATGTCTCTCGGACGTGAAGCAAAGAAGACATTACTTTCTACGATTTAATAACTTTAAGGTGCGAACAAGCTCAGTTTGAGGATGGTAGAACTAGGGTGAAATATTTTACAATTTTTATAACCCCTTAAAGTCTAGTCCGCCTACTTCCGTAGGGTGTGAAAGAGTATTTTCGGTATCTAGTAATTTGTGCACGAAACTTAGATCACGGCTAGGTGACAAAATCCTGTATAAATTCATGGTATTTTATCAAATAATTTCAATTTATCTTACTCAACAAATTTTTCCATACGTATGTGCGCTCGAAATTCCTCGACCTTTTTTCCATGTAATATAATATATTTATTAATTTATGATTAAACCACCAATCGATCAATAGTTTTAATGTCAATGTATTTAACTATAATAACTGTAGGAAACAATGTCAATACGACGTATTGTACGACGAATTTAATCGATACAAAGAGAAATAAATAAGCTAATTAAAACCTAATTAACACAAAAATATTTACCATTTTCTTCGCAAACACTGTCCAATGGATCCTGTGGCTTATGTCTGATATCGAGTATACTATTATTTTCCGTTCGCACATCCATATCATAATTACCCGAATCCAATTTACGATCGTCCATATTAACTTTATACGTATTATCCATTGATGTGGCACTTTTAGTGTACGTCGCCGAATTATCATCACTGTCTTCGTTGGCATCGGAATTATTGGTACTCGAATCCGATAAATTATCACTGGTTGCACTGGTACTGTGTTCCGATTCAAAATCGGATTCATATGATTCAAAATCATCTTCATAGTCATCATACTCTGAGTCATTTGATTTTTTCGTCGGCTCTTCGATTGGGTTCAATTTATTGAGCGGTTGTGTTTTAGATTCCTTAAATTTGATTTCAAACGATACAGGTGTTTTTACTTTAACTGTTGTTTCGCTTACATCGGTGTTAGATATTATTTCAGCGTCTGATTCAAGACTGTCAGGGGCAGTTGGTGTCTCAATAATGTGTTTATTTATTGCTTGTGACAAATTTTTTTGTAGTAATACAACCTCGTGCGGCTCTAAGGTTCGAGTTCGAGTACGCTCCCGTATTCTTGGTGTAATCAGCTCATTATCAATGTGGTCTTCGATCACGTGTTCATTTACAATTTCTTTTCGTTGTTGTGGTGGTGAACTAATAGTAACATTATGTATGGGAGTCATAATTGAATGACTTTTTACTAACGGCGGGGCAACTGAATGTTTTGGTTTTAGTGGTGTTACTGCTATTTTAGTCTGTGGGATATCTTTCTTCACACTTGTACCTTGCGTTAATTTTTTAGCAATGGCATTCGGCTTCGTTTGGGCCATATTAACCGTAGCCTTAATTGGAACTGCTTTATTACGAGGTGAACTAACATTATTTGTTCCAGTAGTGCTAGATTTTATTTTTTTCAGATTCGTTGAACTTATCGATGTCATAGGTGTAACTTGAGGGACACGAGATTTAATCACAGGTTTTGTTACATTTTCATTTGCCTTTTCTGTTCTCTTCACATCAGTCAAAATCTTTTTATTAATAACTTTATCATTTTCTATTGAAACTGGTACTTTGATTTTAACTGGCACATTTGATTTCGATATTGCTATCTTCTGGAATAATTATTAAGATTGTCACTCCATACTTTAATATTAAGAATATTTTATACTCACTTTTCCAATATTTTTCGACATTACCACCAAAATCGATTATCCTTTTAACAATTCCTGTCGAAGTGAAATGATTTTTTTCTGTTGTGGTAAAAGTTTGTTTTGGAAACGAATAAATTTAACAAGAGTTAAAATTAGGAAGGGTTGAACCATGTACTTTTTATAGCTAAGGGTGAATAATTTTATAGGTGAGGGGAAATTATTTTTGATTTCAATTTACCTATAAACTTGTCGTGAAATACGACTATGGGAATAAGGGTAAAAATGTACTATTATATAATAGATTGGTAGATTCCGCAATAGTTTTATGAAGGCAAGGTAAAATAGATAAAATATTGTAAAGGAAGATTAAGTTCCCATTAATATTTTATATGAAGATTAACTTCCGTTGTCTTGTTTGATACATGTTTCATGAAAGTAAGGTAATTATTAATAGATGTTTTAATGCTTGTGTCATTTCATTTACGGAATTAAAAAATTTATTCATTTTCTACTCTTTCGGAGGAGTAGTTTAGTTAGCGTTTATGAACTTCGGGGTTGCTCGTGTTTATTAGAATACTTCTCAAAACTATCGAAGCAAAAATATCTATTTAAACCGTTATTATCAAGTTAAATCAATCATCAAATACTCCCTGCTTGTAATTCTTCTAGATCTTAAAATTCATTTTTGTAAGAGGTATTTTTCTATTGAATTTTGTTCCTTCCAGTACTAGGAGTGTAAGATATACTAATCATTGAAATCAAAATTTATTGAGTGGTGTGCTAGAATGGCATTATAGGCAGTTTAAGATAGAATTTTTAAATGTTATCTGTTTCATGCAACTATCATATCGTGAATGAGCTTAAACTCTTAATAAGGATGAATTTAATACATTCTAAATTCATATTATAAGCATTAAATAAATTAATTTCTTGCGTGGCAAGATGAAATTAGTGGCATTATTAAATTAGTTTTTTGTCATTGAAACATGGTTTTACATATCTGTGTACATAAGGAGTTGTTCTTAACAATCTTATATTTAACATTTGACTAAAAACCATAATTTTTTTATCAATTATCACAAACGTCCGCAACTCTGGCCGAATTTACTATAAGTCAAATTTCTTTATTTGTTTTTCACAATTTGCAATATCATTTGAGGTATTTTTTCAGTCAATTGGTAATGATACAGTTTCAGCTTCAAAGATGGCAAGGATATAATTTAAAGGATCACGCCACTACAAGTGGCTTTATCTAAACACTACAATGTGTTTAGATGGAACCTCACTATGTATCATCACTGCCTCGTTTTTTACACCTTCGTCTAAACCCTTATTTTGGATAAGAGATTCTCGTGTTAGATTTGCCAGTGTAAAAGTATTAAACGAGAATGTTTTATACTATATATTTAACTTTAGTGTCAACCGCTATTATGAAAGCTTTCAATTTTATAATTATATACGTTTGAAAATATGACTAAGGTTTAATTTTTTGCAATCGATCTCATTTTTCACACATCTATACGATTGTAATGAATTTTGGAATTATCTGAGTTTACAAAGCATTGTAAATCTCTTACATTAAATCATTTCTTGGATATGCATCGCCGAGAACTCTGCATCGTATTTATGCTATTAAACCATAAACGATATACATGATGATAATTGTTTATATTGTATTAATAAGTGATCAATTTTACAAAACAACACCATTATTTATTACATAACGTGATTGTCATGAATAGTAACTGTCTATACTGCAGTTAAGTGGCACAATTATTTCAATTAAATATCATTATCATTATAATTTGTAATTGTCAGCATTATCAATTGCTTAGTTTAGTATGTAACCTATGTAATCTATATTCATATATGCATAATAGGTCAAATTTCCATTTTTTGAAATATTAATTATTATGCAAACGAAAACATCGTTTAACCTTTGAATGTAGTTAAATGCAGTTTTGTTAAATGTAATAAATAATATTACCGGATACTTTGAAGATTTAAGTATATTAGTTATCTTATCTACTTTTAAATAAATCCAATTTTGTTGTTGCAATACTACAGTTCAATACTTATGTTTAATATATATAGTTAATATTTGAAAAGAAAAAAAAACTCACTGGCCACAAAAATTGTTTGGAATTTTTCCGATTTTCTGTACTTATTTATCATAAAATTTTGCGCTTTGGCTCACCTATTTTAAGATTTAATGCTAACCGGTTTCTAGGTTTATTCTAATGCACCTTATCTAGCAAACGAGAGTTTGAAAGCATTTTTTTTTACATATAAATACAAAATAATGTGATTCAAATCGTCGATAATATTGAAGCCATTGGAAGTTAATGTAGGCCTTGGATATGTTGTTAATACTTCTTTATATATTTTCTTTTATAAAACGGCTTGTCTTCAGTTTTGGATCAATTAGTTTTTTTTTTACATTATACATATACATATATTTCTTTATTGATTCTTTTTTCAATATTGATAATTGTGCAATAATTAATTAACACTACTTTTATTATAAAAAAATGATTTATATTTTAAATATATAATTAATTATTTGTTTTATATATTTTAACAATTTGTACAGATTTTTATATTCTGTGTATATACAGCTCAAGCCTTTTTTGAATAATAAAAATAAAACTTTTCTTTTAACTACAAAATTGTTGTTTTTAAAAAAAAGGCTACTATATACAAAAGAAAAATAAGTGCACTTCCATAATTTTACTGAGTTTGTGGCGACCTACTCCGAGTAGTACCCCACAAAAACACAATCATGTAATCTAGTACAATTTTAGTACTAAGATAATTAGAACTTAAAAGAGTAAAATTGCTTTGTCACGAAACCACACAGATAGAAAAGAAACGAGTCACGAACAACACATCACACAAGAAAAGTCACGGGAATAAAAATTAAGTAAAATAAATAAATATAATAATAATAATTAAAATATAATTGTTTATATAATAAAATAAGTTAAAAAACACATAAAACCAAAATCATATAAACCTATATAACGAAATAAAATATTATAAACAACAAAATAAAAGTGTTATTATTTAGTGACTCGTCTTTGGTGACCCCGACGACCCTGTTTAGGGCATAGCACGTCAATAACCTTCTCTCAGTACACGACCTCCCAACATTTCCAAGTGCAACAATTTAGCACACAACACCCTCCTGCCAAAAAATCCGGATTCTAAAATTACTGCAGCCTGTACCCAATACATTAACAATCGCAGTCGAAGGGGGAAATCACTTTCGGGGGGAGGGGGGGGGGGGGGGGGTTATGTGGCGTTCACAAATACGACGAATAGTCACGCCACAATAGTGAAGTATAAACAAAAATAATCGAAAAAAGATTTCGAGTCAAATTCTGTAAATTCGCTAGAACTGTTGCAACATAGCCTCACAGTATATATAGAAACGAAATGCAACATACATCAAGTCCGGTCGCATATGCCTGATGAGATGGATTTAATCTTACATTATTACAGACCACATACAAAGATGCCATACATTTTCAAGACAAACGTCTTCATCGGCTGGTTGATTCAGCGCCCTAGCTGTCAATCAATGCCACTCGTTTTTAGGTAACTTTAAGTGACACTTAAGTTTTCAATTACAATTGTATTGTAGCCAGATGGCGAAATTTAATAATAATCGAAACTACCGTCGTGATTTTTAACGACGATGAGCCACCGCGTATGGAGGACCAGCGCAAAAGGACTCAAGGAGGAAAAGGAAAAGGACAATCGTCCAACCGTGATGCTCAACGAATGAGCGATTTTCTACAAAACAAGTCAACGGATTGGTACGAGGCTACCAACATAGAACGGGACTTCAGAGCCCGTCAGCGAAATAAACAAGGTGGACAAAAACAACAACGTGGTCCACCACCACCAACAAAAATCAGGCCCGAAGAGGCACAAAAACTTGATGACGACTTCGACGTCGAATATTTCACAGGAATGGAACCGCATGAACACCTATACGGTGCTAATCTCGACCATTCAACATATCCTTTATTAATCGACGCATCATACAACATACTGTGTACAGTAGATCCCGGCTTTGGCCGCAGTACTGCCAGGTGTATGTATCAAAAATATGATGAAACGTTATTGAACGTAAAATTATTAGAAGTAGATCAAGTACAAAATAATAGACTCATACTCGTCGAAGAAGGTAATCCACTCGATCTAGTAAAAGACGTACTCATCGATGCTCCTATTGCATCATATTTACTTAGAAAACATAGGTAAAGGAACAACTTTACAGGGAGATACTGTATATATGAATTTACCCGATATTGCAGTTCCACAATAAAGAATACCGGCCCATAACGAAATAGTTGAAGAACAAGAAGAACCAGTATTAATTCGAGAAGAATTAGGCCCAGGAAGTTTTGTACATATTGACGAAGAAACACATAATGTTTACGAATGTTATATGTCACCATTAGTTTCATCACGTCTGATTGAACAGACAGTATTAGTAAACGAATATCCTAATCAATAAGGTCCATGGCAACCACTCACATTAGGAAATTTCCCATTAGAAGGAATGCCAAATGCGAATTTATTAGGCTATGCAATACCCGAACGGCTGCATAGAGATACTTTAAATAATCTAGCAAGAGTTAGATTTGAATTAATATCACCTATACACCAAAGGCACACCAAAACACAACCAGGGCATTTCGATCTTCCAACGTCAAGATTCGAGCACATACACATGGATGTAGTGGGACCGCTCCCACCATCCGAAGGTTTCGTTTATATACGTAGATCGATTCACTCGTTGGCCGGAGGCATATCCTATTCGAGATAGTACCGCTGCCACTATTGCTAAGACTTTTGTCGAGCAATACGTATCAAGGTTTGGAATACCCCTTGTGATCACAACTGATCAAGTCAGCCCATTTGAGTCAAAACTCTTTTCTGAACTCACGCGTTTACTAGGCGCTCACAGAATTCGTACCACTGCCTATCATCCACAGGCAAATGGTATGGTCGAACGTTTTCACAGACAACTAAAAGCATCGCCGAGTAATCCTACTCCGAGTAGTACCCCACAAAAACACAATCATGTAATCTAGTACAATTTTAGTACTAAGATAATTAGAACTTAAAAGAGTAAAATTGCTTTATCACGAAACCACACAGATAGAAAAGAAACGAGTCACGAACAACACATCACACAAGAAAAGTCACGGGAATAAAAATTAAGTAAAATAAATAAATATAATAATAATAATTAAAATATAATTGTTTATATAATAAAATAAGTTAAAACACATAAAACCAAAATCATATAAACCTATATAACGAAATAAAATATTATAAACAACAAAATAAAAGTGTTATTATTTAGTGACTCGTCAAGTTCAGTGGCCGAAATTAAAAAGAAATTTGGAATGCACAGTAGGATAACAATTTAAAAAATTAAAAATTTAGCTAAAACGAAAAAAACTAAACGTGACCGAAGCACCACAATTCTCCCTCCCCAGTGAATTTGTAAAAATTCGCGAAAACCAAATAATTTAAAGAAAAATTTATGAATGTTAATTAAATTTAGAAAATTAATTTAGAAAATTTTAAGAATTTAACTTGATAAAAAACGAGAGGGAATTTTGATATTACGACCCGATTTTGTAGTTGATGAGGAAGGCAAATCAGTCCTAAAATCAAACCTGACTTTCTTGGTCAAAGGTCTCCTGTCCATAAATTTGGAATTTTGATTTGCCGAACTATCTAAATCGAATTTTGACCTGTTGTTTCAATCGATCCCTTCATAGGAGAAGTGAGTACATGTGGAATCGGTTTTATGCCACCATCATTTTCCATAAAACATGGTTTAAGTCGATCGATTGAAACAACAGTTGACTTTCCGTTTATCTGAATTGTAAAAACTTTCTGAACGTTTTAAAACCAAATAAGGGCCGGTGTAAGGTGCTTGCAGAGACTTTCGTAGAGAGTCAGTGCGAAGAAAAACGTGACTGCAATCCGAAAGATTGCAGTCACGGAAGATAGTCATACGAAAGATAGGAACGCAATATAAGACAAGAATGGGTACTCTCATCAATGCTGTTCCTGATCTTATTGGATAATGTAATGGGTTTCAATTGCCATCACGTCTCCTAGTGGCATACAATGGAGATTACAGGTAAATTAAATGATCGAATATGCATATGACATATATGCCTGCTCGGTAAACACTAAACATGCAACAAAAAATAAAACAGCTTTCAGATCTACCTCCGTTTCAAGATAAACACCAGAAAAACAAAGACGGTGAGACTCAACACAAATATAACCATATCAACAATGTAGAAATTGATGTAAATAAATTTGAATACCTTGGCTATACCAACAAAGGTAGAAAGAAACCACAGGTGTTCGTAAACAGGTGTCTTCGATGAATGCTGAAATGTTTTTGGCCTAACAGCATTACTAATATTGAACTGCATAGAAAAACAAATCAGATAGATATAGAAACCGAAATAAAGAGGTGAAAGTGAAAATGTATTGGCCATACATTGAGGAAATCATCAAGTGATATAAGGAGGATATCATTGGACTGGAACTCACAAGGAAAAAGGAAAGTAAGAGTACCAGCGATGGCATGGAAGAGAAGAATGTTATAGTAGAAGCTAGAGAACTTATAAATCATGATGTTCTTCCCCTCAGATGACCCTACCTATATATAGACACTTTCTGCTACTAAAATAGGAGATACAAAATAAAATGGAGGCATCTCCATCAATTAATGAAATTTGTAAATGGTTTCGTACTATGATTTTATAAATTATGTTTTTTTTTAATTCAATATAAAATTATTATTATTATTAGGGCAAAAATAACAACGGCTGAACAATAAGATCTATTGGTTGTATTCATTCCGCTTTAGCTACAAGTTATAACGCAACGGTGGAAGCCCGAGTATCATCATAATCATAATGGGCTGAAATAACCAGTCGGTTAAATACAAATGGACCGCCAGTTAGAAATTCAGCCCTTCGGATCAAAGTATAGTCTGATTTCAAATTCTATATTAAAAAAGACTTAAATTGGATAAAATTATTATTTATAAAATATTATTATATTAAAATGTATTATTATTATAAATATAAAAACGTAAACGAACATCCCGCCGTGATTAATTTATTCACCGAAACTAAATGTCAAAAAGTGACATTAATCACAAATACACTCCGTTATTTTAAAGGAAATTTCAAAAAAATAAATTTCCCTATCACTACACTTCAAAAATTAAAAACTATTGTACGTTCGTCTACAGAAATACCATTTCATTTTCGTAACGGAGTGAATTTTCGTATTGAATGAACGTTCGTATCGTATACAGAAATAGGGCCCCAGGAAAGAGGATTATACTCAGTAAATTAAAATATTTTTTCAAAATGAAATTAATTGTAAGATAAAATCAATAAAAATATTAACCTTTCTATAGGAAACGATTTTTAAAACATCGTCAAATAATAACGGAAAACAAGAAACTTTACGGTAGATATGTAAATTCAATAAACTTAAAAAGTGAAACAAACTCAAATTCTTCAATAAGTGACAATAGCATTATGGAAATTCATTATAAATTTCCTTGTGTGTGACTTATTCCAATTTTTTAATAATAAAATAAAATATTAAAATATTTTTATTTAAAATATTCCTTTTTGTGGAATTATATTTTCGTAAATATTTTATATATATAATTATTTCGGCAACGATCTTGCCATCATCAGTATATTTTATTTACTAAAAAATAAATTTAATTTTCATGCCTTTTTATACTTTTTTCTCTAGGGTATATTGTTTTCAAACAATATACCCTAGAGAAAAAAGTATAAAAAGGCATGAAAATTAAATTTATTTTTTAGTAAATAAAATATACTGATGATGGCAAGATCGTTGCCGAAATAATTATATACATAAAAAATTTACGAAAATATAATTCCACGAAAAGGAATATTTTAAATAAAAATATTTTAATAATATTTTATTTTATTATTGACAATAGTATATTGATCATTAATGAGTATACAAGAAAATGAAGAAATTAAATTATTATATAGGTAAATATAACTTGTCTTGCTATCTTTCTTTCTAACATAACTATTTTTAAAAAAGTAACCTTCACTCTCAATTACAGAAAACTTTATTGAATTAAAAGTTTAGTTAAAGTCTAACTATAGTCCTTGAAATAAAGTCTACGTCTACTAAAAAAGCAGCAAGTAATCGAGCAACATGATGATTATTATTAAATTTAAAGTATTTTTAACTTTCAGATTAAAATAGATTTAAATTACCAACATCCGGAAAAAAGTTACTTTTAGAAAAATTTGATTCATTAAGTGATAATTTCATCAAAAATTTTAAACACAAAGTTAAGGATAAAGCTAATTTAAACTTATTTTTTTAATTAAAATCAGGCAATATTGACAATAATGGGATATCTAAAACGTAAAAACCAACTTAAAGTGATCTCCAAAATGATTTTAAGATCCATGGATCTATTCATGCACTATTCACACAGTTCTATTATACCATAGTATATGTAAATACGTAAAATTTTAAAAAGAAAATTATTTTGATTTTTGGTTTGTATACGGAATCTGTTTCGTTCTCTTATTTTTAATGAGGTTAGATTCATAGCTTAATGATTTTTTAAACCAAATTTAATAATCTGGGTTTCTTTTGAAAAAAACAAGTTGGGCCATATTCATATTGGCCAAAAGCGAAAATTTCAACATACGGCAAAACTTGTCGTTTTGCTCATAGTTAGTGGACATGATATCAATTCGATTTCGCATGAGATCGTTTATAACTCTAATAATTTTTGGGAAAGATTAAGTACAATTTCTATTGGATATATTAAATTTATTTCCATACAAACTTTGAGCGGGATTGAAAATCCCATTGATTATGATTTGTCAGTTTTTCTTTATTAGAGGTAGAAACTTGTTCGATCTTGAGTACTTAATTCCCGATTTCAAATAATTACACAATTTTTTGGGATGATTTTCAAAAATTCTGGGATGCGATGAAATTAGTATTACCTGATGAACATTATATTTTTTTCTGGGATGAGATCCTGGAATAACCTCACACACTTAATTTGTAGCTAGACGCACGAAGCCACCGACACTAACTGAGCACACTGAAGGAATCCAAAATGTGTCTCTGTGGCACTATTCTAGTAATTCCTCGGGATTAGGGAATTGAGGAATGATTTTGTACTTTTTGTGATTTTGTATTTTTTTGTCTGGCATTCTGAGGTTCAAAGCTAGTATTAAATTGAATAATTTTCCCTTCCAATTTTGGTAAAGGAATAATTATTACCAATTTATAAATATTTAAATCGAACTTTTTTCGTCAGGTCGGAAAATTAATTTGAATAGAAATTACATATAAAATCTTTCCCCAATTCCATATTCCCAGGGAACTTCCAGAATAGTACCACTGGGCGAATGCGTCTCTGGTCCGAAAGCGACAGCAATTAATAATTACATATTTTGTGACATTTTTGTTAATGGATTGACGGTTTTGACTCAATGTACAGACTAAATATTTTGCTCTTTTTAATTTTTGTCGTTAAAGTTTATGAATTTATTGAATGTAAATAAGATTAAGGTCAATTTTTAATTCACCTACTTTTATATTTTTTTTTATTATATATTTACATTAAATGTAATATTTTTTCTCAAAAAACAGAATTAGGGTATTATTATAAACTGGTACATAGTAAAATTTTTTCTTAACTGTGTGTTAATATGTTTCTGGTTGTATTATACCGCATGTAAGTGTATAATGTTCTATATATGCAAGCCGGTTTAACTATTATGCATGTTTCGTGTTTCCGAACTCGAAATAGTATAAACAAATTTGTTTTCTTTAAATTTTTTATATATGTAAATATGGTTATACATATAAGTCGTTTTGTATAGAATAAAAGAACATCGATTCTTATTAAATCTTGTTTCGAAGAACAATTTCACAGACTTTCTAAAAGAAACCTTCTAAACTATAATTTTATGAAGAAAATACGAAACAAATCCAATTCACTTTCTGTTTGTTTCGTCTTTGAGTTATATCGAACACTGTTTTTGTTAATTTTTTCCATTTATATGTGATAATTTAAGACAAATTACTACAAATTTCCAATTCGAATACCAAAAGATAGTATATAATATAGGAAATTTTACTAGTTTGTACGTATGAATATTATACAAAAAATAATTGTCAACAAAATGTCCAAACAAACATTATCACATTTATTTAACGATATAAATATAATAAATAATTATAATTGAATAAGAGCGTCACGATTGCCAAAAAATTGATTACAGAATATGAAATGCTGCATAATACCGCGTACCCGGATAAAAAATATAGAGATAAAATGCCGCATATTTATCAATAATATAGGACTATAGGACAAATAAAATTATATGTACTATTAAACGATTTATAATTATAAAAGTGTGCGCTAACCGAATCCAGACAATAAATGCGATGGGTTTGTCTTGGCGTCCAACTCCAATTGAAAACTTCATTCTACTTCTCTTCATAATCTGTTACAGTTTTCATTTTGGGTTGAAAAGATTTAAGATACAAATATAAAATTATTTTATTTTACAGTTTCATATCTAGATGAATCAACCAAATCAAATCCAAATTAAGAGTTTGGACTTAAAAAATAATAATAAAAATAAAAAACTATTTAACTAAAAATAAACTATTTTGCATTGCTTGATAATTTCATTACCTTTAAAATTCTCGTGTGGATTTTGAATCTGGTATAACTTTCACCAGCTCGAAATCTAACTGTAACCAAAAGTCTTTCTTTCACACTTATTGGATTTCGCAAATGTGTATCTTAATAAAGTGAGACATTTTTAAATAATTAATTCAAATGCCGGTTTATCCACTCCATAATATGCATTCTTCTGCCTGCTGCCCTTTAATTTAACTCTAAAAATTACTGAGCACAACTTTCAATATTACCGAATATCGCAGCAGCATTTCAGTTTTACTTTAAATAATATCAAAAAGCTTCTCATATCAAAACGATACTGTCGAGTCGACGTGATTTGATTACGTCCAATGAGAAGTTTCGCCCAATAATAATAACGTTACTGTAAGTTTAATAATATTATTTTAGAAATTAATAGTTATTTAATCGGTAGATCTACAATTGGTTAACTTATTTTCCAAACTTTTGAGACGTTTATAAATATATGGTATGCTAACTCCAATATCGAAGATATGGGCAAATAATGGCAAAGATTTGTAATGGTTTTGAAATGCGGCAAAATTCTTGATTTAAATATTTTTTGGTACTTATTCGAACTTGTAATAAAAATATTTAAAAAAAAATGTTACCAAGTAACTTGCTGAAAAATATTGTTATTATCAATACCAATGGGATATTCCGACTGATAATTGATTGTATTCGAACGATATTGAACATACTAGAAACAAGAATATTGTTATTGTTAAGTTCTAGTCATCGAATGATAAGAAATTTTTGCAAACTGTGAATTAATGTCGAAATGTGTATTGTGTACTAACTTATCACTAATGAGTAATCTATTAATCACTGATATTTTGTAAATCATTTTCTTTACAACAATCTTATAACATTGCTTATAACATTTGATCATTTGCATAATATTAACCAATTGGTGTAAAGTTTTGATTTTTATGAACTTAGACTTTTTGGATATATATGTACATATATATATATATATATATATATATATATATATATATATATATATATATATATATATATATATATATGCATATATATATATATATATATATATATATATATATATATATATATATATATATATATATATATATATATATATATATATATATATAAAGGGTGGTTAAATTTTAAGGCCCGATGTTGATTTTGAACAAAACACAATTTTTTTAGGAAATTATTGTCAGTTATTTTTATTATGGTATGGTTCAATTATGTATGGAACAAAATATCGGCCAAATGGCCAAATATCGAAATATCGTCCGCGACCTCGGCGGCACACCTCCAAATGATGGTCCAAATTTTCGATGACGCTAAGGTATATTAGCTGCGTGGCAAGTGGAACCGTCCTGTTGAAACCACATATCGTCCACATCCATATCTTCAATTCGGGCCATAAAAAGTTCGTTCTCATCACACAATAGCGAACACCATTCACAGTAACTGCCTGACCGGCCTTATTTTGCTAAAAATACAGCCCGATGATGCCACCAGCCCATAAACCGCACCAAACATTCACTCTTTGTGGGTGCATTGGTTTTTCGACAATCACTCTTGGATTATGATTCGCCCAAATGCGGCAATTCTGCTTATTGACGAATACACTGAGGTATAAGCCTCATCACTGAAGATGATTTTCTTAGAAAATTGATCATCCACTGTTGCCATTTCTTGCCACCATTCTGACAATTGACGACGTTTGGAGTGGTCAAGAGGCTTTAGTTCTTGAGTCAATTGCACCTTATAAGCCTGTAAATGCAAGTCTTTATGCATAATGTTCATCAACGAGGAGCGTGAGAGGTGCAATTGTTGGGCACGACGACGAGTTGAGGTGGACGGCTCTTCAGCCACACTATCGCGAACAGCAGCAATATTTTCTGCAGACAGATACGAGCTGTACGAGCATGCACTGGTGTTTTAAATCTCCTACAGACCCGGTTTGCTCAAATTTTTGCACGATTTTTCCGATTGTACGCACATTTGGATGATTAAAATGACCGAAAAAATCAAGAAGTGCACGATATGCATTTTGATTTGAATGTCCATTTTCATAATATATGCCTGAATAACTTTAATGCGTTGCTCGATTGTTTATTTTTCATGGTTCAAATTGAGTTAGTCTGAAATCGAAAAATGTCAAATTAAATGCAGAGAAAAACATGACTTTTAGGTGTGGTTCACATTCAACGTCGGCCCTTAAAATTTAACCACCCGTTATATTAGGCCATATAATAAGTCCGTAGGATAACACATAGATGGCGCTACTAGAATTTTTTCCATATGAACTGAAAACATTATCCGAACTCTGCTCCATCGAGACGAAGTGTATTGTTGAATTTTAATGTGGTCATATCAGCACAAATGATGCAGAGCGTAGTGGACGCCCAAACGAGGCTGTTATTCCAGAAAACATCAAAAAACTCCACAAATTGGTTATTAACGATTGCAAATTAAATGTGCACGAGCTAGCTGAGATTGTAAAGATGTCGGATAGTAGTGTTTTTATCATTATATACGAACATTTGGGTATGCAAAAGCTCTGTGAAAAGTGAGTGGCGCTTGAGTTCACAGTCGACCGAAAACAACAACAAATCGATGCTTTAGAGGAATGTTTGGCGCTGTTAAACCGCAATAAAATGGAATTGTATTCGTTGATATGTGAGAAAGGATGAGACAATTACACATCAGAATCCAAAAGACAGTCAGCTGAGTGGACTGCAGTCGACGAACCGTATTCAAAAGCGAACAAAGATGCAACAGTCAGCCGGTAATGAGATGTGTGTATTAGTTTGAACTCTTTGAAATTTCGAAGTATTCAACAATCTACCAGCAATACTTAAACTTCAAAATCAACAAATTAGATAAAATAAATATTTAATTTTAAAAAATAAATGATCTATAAGTATTTGTTCCGGTAAAAAATTAATTTTTCCAACGAAAACCAATTTTAACAACGTACAGATTATTATTGTTATGTTAGCAAAACTAATGCTGGGCTGTACTCATCTTAGCAAATAATCTGTAGAGTCCTTATCATTACTCTTCCTTGGAGCTGCAGAGAACACAAACTAGCTAGGTGTGATACGAATATCAAACTGCTACCCAATCGCGGAGGAGTGAAGAGTTTTACTAAGGTGCTGTTTTGAACATAAACAAGTCTAGTTCAAACTGCATTAGTGACGATCTTAAACATAAATTTAAAGCGAAATTAAATTTTAGAACGGTCGTCGGTGTACTTTCAGTGACTGGCATCTTGGGCAAAATGTAAGTTTAGGTTTGTAATTTAGTAACATTTATAGAAGTTCGCTTTCCTAACGGTGCGGAGGAGACAACTAAGTTTGCAGTTCTGATTGATTTTCTAGCAGGCTAGTAAAATCTGAATTCATTAGTTTCGACCGCTACCTAAATCTTGTTTTTTAAAATTTAGTTTTAATCGAGTGCAGGGCGTACTCTTAGACTGTCTTAGCTCCTTGTAACTGTCAGACCTCCTGCACTCAACGCGTGATTCTTTAAGTAAAGGTTGATAGCTGCCTTAAACTTGTGTATTTTATACTCCAACGGAAACTGAAAACCGGATAATGAATTCCACTTCCTAGATGTTCGATAAATAAATTCGTGCTTTACACCTTCAGTTCGAGGTTTCGGCAGCTTTACCGTATACCTATGCGCATTAACCGTTCATCGTGTTACTTGTCCTGGCATAACAAATGGTGGTATTTTCTCCTTTAATTCTGTAGAAAATTTACCATTTATTAATCTATAAAACACACAGTGTTCTGCAACATCTCTGCGGTGCTATAGGCTGTCTAGATCTTTCGTGAGTCTAGAGTTTCGTATTATTTGGATGGCACGCCGCTGAACTGTATCCAGCAACTGAATACTATTTTTAATCGGCAAAAAGATCGTCTTTACCACTACGCCATAGTCATCGATACCCACTTCTTTGCTTTTCAAAATAGTGTTTCGATGTTCGATGTTTTTTTATATCGGTTCCAAGAAACTTTAATCTTATTATTATACAGCTTAAAGGAATAGTAAACTCTATTGAAATTTATCACAGTTTGGGTGGACGGACGTTGAATATTATTCTCTAATACATATTGGCACACACATACGGAGGTTGACTCAAAAGCTTCCATCCATAGACTATCAAAATGTTAAATCCTTTCCAATGTTTCGTGAGACTAGAAGAGTAAATATGCGCGTAAAATGGAAAATTTTATTTCTTACAAAATTATGAAATGTGATTTTCAAAAAATGGTGATTTACAAAACCAATTTCTAAAAACTTTGTTTCTCACTTTGCCTCAAATATTCCAAATAGAATGAAAAGCGTGATGATGGATCCAAAATATTTAAATCTCTTAACTCTCAACAAATTATGGAACATAAAGTTATCATACTCTTGAAATCCATTTGGTCTTAATCTCTAAAATAACAGATCAGTTTGGTTATTTATGCAGAGCAATATTGGTTTGTCTTGGGAAAAGTCATGTAAGACATTAACTTGTCTGTTATTCAAAAGAGATAATTCTCGATCCTATTTATGAAAGATTGGATATTACGCGGTCGCTTTATATTATTCGGACATAACTCTATTTCGCCATATCAAATAAATAAACTCGAAATACAGCCGTGTTCATGTATGATAAGGCATATGTGCTAGGCTTCCTTAATGACGTTCCATGTACCGACTCTTACTCTTGTTGCCAAATACTTATAAACATTTGATGATTTCTAATAAATACCCATTTTATATAAAACAAACTTACGTCGGTTTAAGCTGTTTTTATTGTCTCATTGTTACGTGACGTAACGTCATTGAAGAAAACACGAATAATCAATGCTATAAATACGAGTATATGACGAATCTATACAAATGCAATGTATGAGAACGTTCTGAACATGTATTGTACTCGTATTATCTTATTTACAAAATTATTTAGCATCAAAACGATGGTCGTTTTTATGTTCAATATAATCCGTATCCGAGTAGTAAATAAACATGTTTTTGATTGTATTCAAGAGCTGAATAAAGTATATATTTGTTAAATATCGAATAAGATCTCAGTCGATACAAGACTTTTAACGTGTAAAGTTTGTATTTAAGTATCCGAAAAACAAAATAAAAATGGCTGTTAGTTTTGAGAAAGAGTTAACAAGAAAAACAGTAATGATTTCACCACCAACGCCTTCCAATTTAAAATATTCATCAACATCATCATCGTATAAGACAAATTCTATTAAAACGATTATTACCGGAAAAGTTATTACAAAAGTGGTGTCAATGAGTTACGAGACCACAATTATGATGAATAATCGTTGAAAATAGAACATAATATATGGATTTCATAGTTTGGAATTTGGCTTTCAATAGTTTACTACACAATCGGAGTCGGAGATCTGCAACCAACTTATTCTTAAACTAAACAACTGAACATTAATTTAGTATTAATAATGTGAAATTATTAAGTCTAATAAATAATATTCGAAATAAATAAATTTTTTGTGATATTTATCAACATACCTAAGATGTTTGTGTTTAATTTTTTTTTATTTGAGTGATACTTTTGAAGTTTTAGATGTGCATAAATATTTACATATATGGATAAATAAATATCAAATTAAGTGTAGAATTAGATGAATTAGGTGAATGTAAAATTTCACCATTTGTATAGATTATTCACTATTTGAAATCAGTGTTTTTATTTTAAAATTCAAGCTTTTAAAATCTAAGTTATAGTGACTATTCTTAAGTTTGATACAAATAGTAAACAGCATCATTAAAAATAAATCCAGATAATTTTTGGATTATCTAATTATCTAATTTAATTTTTAAAGTGATAAAATTAAACGTATATTAAACATAATAAACGTCAATAATTGTTAGTTACTTAATTAATCATAAAACAATTTATAAAGTTTATTTCAATTCAATAACGAAATAATTCTTATTTATCTTATATCTTATTGTTTATTTCTGTTTTAGTTTGGTAATTTGTTTAAAGTTAAGTTGTATCAATAAAAAATTAAAATTCATCGACAGACGTCTGATTATTTGGTTCGTTTTGTTTTTCGCTGCTGCATCCAACATGGATATTATGGATTTTGCCTACAATTTTAATCTATTTTGGGGCCGAAGCTTTTCTTACAATTTCACAGTTTACTTTTAACAGTCTATTTTACGACGAAGCCAATCAAGGATTGTTTGATTTGCGTAGATCAAGCATATAATTAACCACGGTGCCCTTGATCATAATGTTCTATGTTACTTTAAAATTCTGATTTAAAAATTTCTTTTTACAAATTATTTGTATTTTTGTTTTTATCTCTACAATCTTTTTCGGGGCTCAAGGCACCTCCAACTCTTTCACAGTTCGCTTATTTACGTCCTTACCTTACGCTATTACAGCCAAATCGAGGACGTACGGCTATAGGTCCGATTTACATAGAACCATCTGCACATTGCATAGCTCCATTTTGACAAATTATAATGACTCAATTTTTTAGTGTATAAAATTGCAAAATACAACAACCTGAGAGCTGATTAATTTAAAGACATCAGTTTGACGTGAATGTGTTGATTATTTGTGAAAAAAGAATACTGATGTTATTTTGGAGTTATGGGTTATCGCAATGTAAATCATTGTTTCTTAATTTTCTCAGTATCACTGCACCAGTATGATTGCATTGAATGGTTTTAATATTGCCTTAACCACTAGTGTTAATCGCTTGTCAAACTTTTGACCAAGCTATTTCTATTTAAGATTAGCATCAACGGTCATACCGAAATATTTAACTCTATTTTAGGAAAATTATTTGAGAGTTAATATTAATCTAGTGAGACGACTGATTTAGAGTCATTCAGTATAATTTTCCATCTTAAGTAACTGGCATATTTTTATAGAGATCATACATTATTATTCCCAGCACACTTCCTTGCAGTACCCTTCCTGATATTTTCATTACCTCTGAATATTTGACATGGGAAGGCCGATCTTCCATGAGACTTACCAAGTAGAATTATTTAGGAAGGTCATCTTAGATAGAATATGCCAAGTTGATCTTAATTAAAATTTATTTTCAAATTTGATTCCATAGTTTATCAAAGGTTTGAAATATTTGGTAATGCACCTTCTTGTACAGTTTCAAGTGGTTTTTTCTAAATTCAAATTGCTGGAATGTAATTAATTTTTTTTCTTCTCAGTGTTGTATTTTTCCTTTTGATTATATTTATGTATCCCCTATTTAGTAGCTCATTCATTGTAGTAGGTTTCCCATGTTGTTATTTATGCAGGTTGGATGTCGCCGTCTAGCCATAATCCTAATTGAGCTATTTGCTTGATTTCGTAAGTGTAAAATTAATTTTTTTTGCTTGTAATTTTGTAGTCAAATATCTTTAGAATTAATTTCCCGTATGTCATTATTTAACAAAACGACTTTATATTCTTTAGCAGTGTCAAACTTTATAATTTTTTGAATGGCGTTATAACTGGATACACCTGCTATTATTTCTTCATTTTGGATTTAACCAATTATTTTTCCAATCGAGGCAAACGTGGCGTTTATGTAGTGTTTGTTAATTTTACACTTTGTTGAAATATATCGACATCTTATTTTTTGATCATTTATTCTCACGATAAGAATGCATAAAGACCCAAAATCTAAGTCATTAGCACTGTATAATGTAAACATTACTTTATTTTCGCAATATAATAGCGGCCCCGAAAAAGATATTTGTTAAGGATGTGGATAGTACAAATGAAAGGTGGGTGGGTGAAATTTATAATAATTTTGTTACAGTTTCTTTATTTACCTCCACTGTTTATTTGTAGAACCACGGATAATTTTACACGAAATAATGACAATAAAACGAAGGTTTAAGATGATTCGTCTGATTCGAAGGTTTACGATAAATTTACGATGATTTGTCTAGTGAAATACGAACAAGACTATAGTAGTTAGTAAGATCAACAGCGTCCATACCAAAAACCGAATTAAGTCAATGCTGTCTATTCCAGCATTAAATCAAATGACAGCCATTATTTATTTAACCAAAGCATCATTCGCGTAGTTGCAATACCATAAAAATCGTCGATTTCATCTTTTTCCGCGGATTGGCAACACAAATGGAAAGTGCAAATTTATCTCCTATTACATTAAACAATCTTCAAATGAAAATTTGAAAAGTTGTAATTCAAACTTTATACCAAAACGAAGAAATAAATTTATTACTGATTGTTTTTTTTTTAATTTTTAATGTATAACTAATTTGCTGTTCTGCTACTAGATACATTATTAAGGTAATTTTCAAGGGATTCACTTCTGCTCGCCAACTGCCTTCTAATGGATCCCCTTTATTATGTGGTCGACGTAGTTATGTGATAGATAGTTCGAAGGACAATGTAGATACAACTGTAATTCGAGGGATAATGTCGATAACAATCTTTTCTACATTATCCGGAAAAATATTTAGCTAGTTTGTAAGGACTAAATTCGTAGTTTAAATTCCAAAGGCATTTTCTATTTTCACCCTAGCTGATTAAATTTTTTATGAAAAGTAACCTTGTCTTTTGAAAACTTCCACTCACGATAGAATGATCCTATTAAATAATTACATAAAGGGAAACCTGCGAAGAATTAGGATTGGGCAATATCATTGGTTTTGGCATATTGGTTACCTAAAACATAATAATTGCTGTCATGTATCCAACCATACGATGCAGTTGTATTTTTCATAGTTGAAATATAACAACCCCGTCGACTCTTAGGAGGCGATAAGTATAACTCGATGATAATAAAATAAAATATTATTAAAATATTTGTATTTAAAATATTCCTTTTCGTGGAATTATATTTTCGTAAATTTTTTATATATATAATTATTTCGGCAACGATCTTGCCATCATCAGTATATTTTATTTAGAGTAAATAAAATATACTGATGATGGAAGATCGTTGCCGAAATAATTATATATGTATATGAAAAATTTACGAAAATATAATTCCACGAAAAGGAATATTTTAAATAAAAATATTTTATTTTATTATTAAAAGAGTGGAATAAGTCACACACAAGGAAATTTATAATGAATTTCCATAATTTATAACTCGATGCTTTTAGCATGATAATGCAAATTATAATAACACTTATTCAGAATTACCACGACCTGCATCTGCCAGTCAGCCCAATGTGCACAAATATCTGAAAATAAATAATATATATAATAAATATTTTACACAATTCAATGCTAATGTTTAAAAATATATATGGCCTGTTTTTTTATTATATCGGAGAAATCAGAGAGATAAAAAGAAAGCCTTTTCCGTTTTTTTATTTTATCTGATCGATCCAAATATTTTTTTGTCGTTTTTTTATTTTCTCAGAGCATTCTCGGATCATCAATTTTCTATCTTAATTATTTTTTCAGATAGTGCAGAGAAAAATCATATTTCAATCTTTTCATAGCTAAGATGGCGGCCGCAATAGAAAATAGTAATCAATAAATTAATTTATTATTATTTTAATAATGTTTTAATAATAATAGAGGACAAATAACTTATTCGCTAATGATTTTTCATGATAGATAACCAAGTCAAATGGACCTCACATAATATTTTGTTTTTATTCAATGAAATGTCAATCAGTTGTCAAATAATGTCAATCAGTTGTTTAATGTTCAGTGGTCTTTACACAATTTTAGTAGTGTATACAAATTAGAAAAAGGGATTATCAGATAAAAAATTATCGGATTATTCGGATAAATTATCTCTCTGATTTCTCTGAGCTCTCCGATATAATAAAAAACAGGCCAATAATTACAATTATGTTAGAACCAATCGACATTCTGGATCAATGTGGTTTCGAACTTTTTCATTTTTGAAATATGTTTGCAACAAACTTGATCCTCATATTTTCTTTGACAATCAAAAACGGTTTTGAAAAGCTGTGTCTCTTTTATTTTCCATAAAAATTGACCGATTTTAATACAATTTATTTGTTTATTAATGAATTCATTTAAAACAAAAATTAATTTCGAAAAATCAATTAGAAATAAAAAATTCTACTTGTCAAAAAAGACGGTTATGTAATTCACGTACGTTATACTAGCCGAGCTATCAGAAATCTACTCATGTGCTTCCATGTCATAGTTTTATCAAGCTCATATGATAATTGCTCATCATTGATTAACAATAAATTTTGATGAATAATGATTTGTAGATAAAATAATTGTAACGATATCAAAAAACAAATGACTTAGTGACAATTTTATTTTAGTATAAATTATAATAAATACATAAATTCTAATTACAATAGATTGTTGATTATGTTTTGATATACTCAAACAAATTGATTTTTCTCTGTGAGTTCGTAAATTCGTAAATGTGTTATTGCATTTTAAACTTTGATATTCTAGAATCAAGAAATATTTTGTTCAATTTTGCAATTTTGCTCATATAAACGCTTTTTTAAACAAGTTCGATCTAAATTAACAACATATTACATATAATATTTTAATTTTATTTTTTAAATTTAAATATAGATTTGCACTCCAAAACGGAATTGAAGGTGTGTTCATCCCCATCACCGAATTTTATCGAATGATGAAAACTCGCTTTGCATCCAGCTCCTATCGGAATTTTATTGCTGTATATCTTACATCATTAAGGTCTGATTAAAGTAAAATATCTTTAGACAACAGAACATTGTAAAGTTTCAACCTATAGTACCAATATTGAAGACGTCTATAAGTTTTGCATTTCGATACGGGGTCATAGATATCCAACTGTTTGTTGTAGGTATATGTATTCATAGCATCCTTAATATACAAGCAGCAATGCTTGACCCTTTACATTTATCGAGCTTATTAATGGGGTCTAGACTTTCATGCACTCGATAAGAACTAATGTAAAATTGAAGATTTTTGGCTCAATTTTAATGAATGAAAAATACTGAAAACGAAAATTATTTTTATATCAATATTGAAATTCATATAACATATATGAAAACAAATAAAAATACGAATTATTTTAATAGTTATGATAAAAATAAAAACTGTTTGATTTATTCAATTTTTATACATGTATATGTTATAATTGGTTCTACACGCCGTATAAAAATATATAAACTAGATCAATGACGTATGAACTACGAAAAAGAAACATATACTTCAAATATTGGATAAGAGATGGCACTTAATAACTTTAATAATATAAATCGTATTTATTGATAGTTTAAATCATATTGTTAGTGCGATAATACGAAGTACACAATTAAAATACCCAGATATGTTAATGAAAGTAAATCCTTCAAAAATTATTTAAATTTTTTTTATTTCCATTCAATTGTCGTACTCGATACAATATGGCATCATAAAAGTCGTTACGATGTTTAACAATGTGAATTTTTAAAACAATTCTAAGTATTTGAATTGTTTTTTTTATTAAAATTCATTTATTTAGATACAATATTAATTATAATATAAACGTTCTATTATAATAAATAATTTATAATTGTCTACGGGTATAACCTATATAAATTTTGTAAACAATTTTTGACAGCAAAGAAAAACAAAAATAAAAAATATTTTTTTATTTTGCTTTGCTGTACACTGTCCGAAATTTTTTCAAAACCCGTGAAAACATTAAGTTTTTGCGGAAACAAAAAAATATTAAGTAGAAAACTCGATGGATAAGCAATCTTCATAATATTATAGAAAGTTTGTAAAAATTACGGTATCATAGAAAAGAACCAGCTACTCGTTTATAGTAAGAGAGCTACGAAATGTTTTACATTGTTATTTAATTTTTAATTGTTATTACATTGTCAAAATAGTATATCTCATAATATGCTGAGATCTACAGTTAACTTACTTTTGAAGTGTTATATTCTTCGATCGAAACTAATAGGCTGTTTCAGCTAAACGGCATACTGAGTCTTAAGTAATAACTTTAAATTCAATAGGTTTGTAAAAAGCATTTTACTTATTAGCAAATATAACCAATGTGTAAACGATTTAATATTGTGTGATAATACATGAGATGTAACACCTACAAAGCGCAAGTCATTGATGATATTTCAGGTGTGATATTCAAAGTGTTACCATGTTTTTAATCAATAAAAATAAATATAATTTAGTATTTTATAATAATAAGAATTATTAAAAAAATAATTTTTTGAGTTCGCTATTTTACCTATCACAAACATAATTTTGTGATAATACTACGAAAACTTTCAATAAACATTTAATTTTTTGAGAAAAACTTCAAATCTTTTTAGGATTAGAAACTTCAAAATGAAGATAAATCTTCACTCATTAACACTGAATCGCGGACGGAATCAACTTTCTATCAAAGTGGTATATGTCCAATGGCTATATTTCATAATGTATGAGAGAAATGCCTATAGTATGTAAGTATATAGAGAGATTTTGCGGAATGAATGTAAATGAGTTCGACAGTGAACCACATTCAAAAAATTGTTTATATCCGTGTTTTGAAGTGAGGCACGACATTTGTGGTATTAAGGAGTGTGTATCGGAGTAATAGGATATGAGAGATATTAAAGTAATACAACTTTTTACATTTTTTTAGATGAATTTTACAGGCCATTGTTGGTGTAAACCATCTGACCCCATCGATTACGAGCCAGCTCTTCATATACTATTGTGAACAATTAGAAGATGCCAGATCGCTCTCTACGCTGTGGAGACATCGTCCTTTTCGCTTACCGAAAGGCAGATCTCCTTTTAAAAATCGCTGTATCATTCGGTTCGGATTAGCAATTAATTTCCATCGTAGCTTTATAGTGACCAGATAATGTACACTGCCAATGAATTTTGTTGACTTCCGATAAGATCTCACGTCTTTGGCTATCCGAGTCCGCTCTTTTCAAATCAACACATGGTTAATTTGGCTTCGGGATGTTTTACGTGGATGTGTCCAAATGGAGGTTTTTATGACGAATGTACTTGCCACTTTGAGATAATGGGTGATCGCAACGTCTATCAGTCTTTCTCCATAATTTAGGATAAATCTAAATTAACTGTGTCAAAAATAATTTACGCGTTAATAGTTCATACACGTCACGACAACAATTTTTTGAAAAAAAATAGTACAAATATACTGAACACACAATATTATGGTAAGAAATATATGTTGCCGTTAGATATGTTAAATACCATTTTCAATTAAATTATCTAATCTATGTATTAGATATTTATTAAGATACTATTTGTTAAAAAACTGTATAGCTAATTGATACAAATACATACAATATGTATTTCTATTAGTATGCACAGCGTAAAGAATAATGTCTTTTCAAAACGCTCATAATAACGTTATATAAAAACGATAGTGCGTTATTGGTATTATTTTTCAAAAATTTAACATTTAACAACAAATTAATACAACATAAATGTTTCGATTGCTAGTGCGTACATATATAGTAATATTTCGTTTTAACTGAAATCAATAAATTTTTTTGCGGGTATTTTTTGACTAACGTAATATTTTTCCGTTTATTACATTATTACAGACCTTAACTCGTATATAAAAGCGTATAAGCGTAATAGTTTGATTGTAGACACTGAACAGTACGGTACATTTACGCTCGATTGTAAGTAAATCACATTTAATTAATAATAATATTAACAGTAATTAATGAAACATTTTTATAAAGGAATAGTTCTTTTTGAAATGGACAACCATAAATCATCTTCATCCGAAAACAAAAATGCCAAGGTCAACGTTCCTACGGCACAGTTTGGGTTTCCAAAAACCTCGAAAACATTTGACCCGGATTCGACGAGAATAACGCAGTCAGAAAACAACAGTTCTGTTAAGAAATAGTTATTAGTTATAAGAACCTATAAATTTTGTAAACAAATTAAAATTAATAAATATGTAAGTACAGATTTATTCACGTTTATTAATATTATATTTGGCAACAAATGTGAATCACATAACCATATGGCGAAATAATTTCACTGATAATCTTCCTGTTTTGTACAAAAGAATGTAGTTACTAAGCCGGGTAGATTTTATTGTTTATTGAAAACAAAGCATGTCAGAATAACATAGTCACAAAGTATACTTACTACCTTAGTTATTTATAAATCAGTTTACAGAGTAAGATGTACTCGTAGTTGCTTAAAACTAAATACAAACGTAAAGTACTGATACATCACGTTGCAATGCAAAAATAGAAATATCTAGAGATCATGACAGTACAATGAAATAACATTGTTTATATATATTAAAACTTATTTTATAAGCTAGATCAATTTATTGAAGAAGTTGGGTCGAAATATATGGTATTCTAAAGTTTGTGAAAAGATGTTGCATCACTTCATTCGATATGACAAATGGTGTGTAGCTTTATATATTGTATACTATTTTTATATAAATGGGGTTTAATTATATTTTTGGTTTAATTCTAGCTGTTAATCGATTTATTCTTAAGAATGAAGTGATAAATATTATGGATTCAATTATGAAAAAAATTGAAACTATTTATAGGCATAATTCGATCATGAATTCGTTTTTGCTATTTAAAGTATAAAAATGTCTATAAAGATTTTCTACCACAGCGTTGTTTATTTATTTCAAGATGGTTGATATTTTATTTATGATATTTCATTTTTGTTAATTTTTTTAACTTATCATTGCAATAACGTGGTTGGTCAGGCATCTGTGTAGTTATCAATCAGTTATCAATCCTGTGTAGTAGTCATCGTTTTATATTTTTATAATTGTGGAAACTCCAGTTTACGGTGGTTCTTTGATATTCAGTTTATTAATGGTTAGGTTCTACTTGCGACATGTTTTACGTGTGAAACGTGACTCTATGAAGTTTTATTTACTGCACTTATTTCATTTTTTTTTGTATGTATAGCGCAAATAAAATCATCTATTAACTTTGAAATATAAAACTAGGTTAGATTTCTTAGAATAAAAGTTTATGAGCAGTTTGAAACAGTCATTGTTTACAATATTGTTATTTAACTTTATGACGTTTCTAGTGTTTACGAACAATTTCATTTTGTGATACAATCGTTACTAAGTTACGGATCTATAGTGATGAGTCACTTCATCTTTAATTGTAGATGATAGTAGGTTGATTATATTTTAAGTTACATATAATCCGTGTCGTTTTTGCACATCGACTATATGGCCATTTTTTTCTCGTCGACAAAAGCAGATCATGCGTTTTCTTTTCAGTTATGAAATTACTTAACAATTGACTGCTTCACTCACTTCAAAACATCTTTTGGACACAACATTTGTATTAGATCATTGATATAAGCTTTGTTCAAATCTACTCCATGTACAGTTAAAAAGAAGTAAAAAATGTGATATATGATATATGTGATATATGAATACCTACATCTGATTGTAGGTACCGTTAGTTTAAGATGGAAACAAATATTTTAATAGATTAAAGCCATCGACATAACGTAGCAGGTAAAATGTGTATATTAAATCAAAACATAGTTAACTATAGTTTGATTAAAAAGATTTTATTTTCATTTATTTCTAATTTTATTAACCTGTTTGCACAGATATGCCTCCATCTAAACTACTATTTCTTTAATACATCGCGGGGTTTTAGATAGTGTCATGGTAAAATATTCTGGTTATTGGTTAGTTCCCTACTTGGAAAATCAACACCCAACATACTCTTACTTTTCTACCCTAAAGTTGGTAGCAACAAAGAGTACACATTCGATGGAGACTTATAATTGCCAATTTAAACTCCTTTTTCAATAAATCTAAGACAAAGAGGATCTAAATTAAAGTGAAAAATATCATTTATAGATAAATTACCATTTCTTATATTATAAAAATATTTTTTACATGAATCAAAATTGTACTAATGATATATTACCCTTAGAAAATCCATGAGTATTCAACTTAGACAGTTTTGACTATATTTGTAAACGCTTGGTTAACAATGAAGACATTAAAAAAAATTAAGGAAACATTGTTTATTTTTATTCTTGTTCATCATACGAGATCATCTTTCAATAAATACGACCACATAAATGCGGAAACAACCCAATGACTATAAAAAAACTATAAATATAAAAAAACATTGACTAATTGGTCATTTGATTGGCTATAAAAGCTAAATGTTAAAATATCACAATCTGCTACTAACGCTAACGCAGTCTTCGGTTTATCCTCATAAGCTACTTGCACCAACAGTATAAAACTCTTCAGATATTCAAGTTTTGTTGACAATTCTGGGTAAGGAATAACTATTCTTGTTAAATTAAACTATATGTAATGGATGCGGATGCTGCCATCTTTCTTTTACCCAAATACACCTTGGTTAATGCAAAGCATCCTAAATAATACAAGCCAAACACAAAGACCCTTTAAATTTATAGAGCTTTTTTAAGGGGTATAGATTATGATACTTTCCATAAGAACTAATGTAAAATTTACGATTTTTGATTCAATTTTAATGAATGAAAAATACTGTCAACAAAAATTATTTTTATATCAATATTTAAATAAAACATTTTCATATAACATATATGGAAATCAAATGAAAATACGAATTATTTTAATAGTTATAATAAAAATAAAAACGTTTTGATTTATTCAATTTTTATACATGTATATGTTATAATTGGTTCTAAACGCCGTATAAAAATATATAAAACGAGATCAATGACGTATGAACTACGAAAATGAAACCGATACTTCAGATGTTGGATAATAGATGGCACTTAATAACTTTAATAATATAAATCGTATTTATTGATATTTTAAAGCATATTTTTAATGCTATAATACGAAATACACAATTAAAATACCCAAACATGTAAATGAAACTGAGTACTTGAATAATTATTTGAATTTTTTTTATTTCCATTTATTTGTTATACTTCATGTGCTACATACACGATGGCATCATAAAAGTCGTTAAGTTTTTTAACAGAGTGAATTTTCAAAAAAAAATTATGTTTTTTTAATAAAATACATTTATTTAGATACAAATTGCATTAACAACAAAACGGCACCTATAGCTTCGTCTACAAAGATTAATATTTCAATTTTATTTCATCAGATGAATTACCGAAAAAGTTCGTTAAAATGGAAATTATCATCATGACCATGAAAACGATTCTCTTCAGATGGATGTGAAGCATTTATGTATGGTTTTGTTCAACATATTAATTTATTATGTTGTCTAAGTTCTGGTTTAATTCATTTTCATGAGCACATCGAAACGTCAACCCGATTTTTGCCTGAAAATAATTCTTAGCGACAGTTTCACACTTGCAAGACTGTCTTCGTTTAAAAATGAGCGTTTCCTATAGCTTCGTTTAAATAATTTTTATTTCAATGCATAGAAAATAAATCATAAATTCAAACATTTTCTAATTTAAATACCCATCACGACTTTGTCAACTTTCCACTTCAGTAAGATATGAAACATTTATATGTGATTTTGTCTCACACCTGTCTCAATAAATTCTGTTTTTATTGCTATGTGCACATGTATACGCCTATACAGCACCCTATATAGCCTATATTTCTACGCCTAGAAATTCCTATACAGCATTTTCGGCCGAAAAACTAAATTTCCATTACACTGAAAATTAAAATCAACATTGGACATTCAAAACATACAACTTCCGCGAAGTACCATAAACCAAATCTCAGAATCACATTAGATTTTGCCGAAACTTTTAACATATGTACCATTATAGTCGGAATGATTCTGTTACACAACGTATAAAAGCTCCCGCCGAAGTAAAAGTACTATTTAACGAACTAAATGTGTAATAGATTAGAGCAGGCGCTCTATTTGTAGTAGATAGTAATTTCCATTACACCGTAAATTGAATTAAACTGAATGCCTGTCAAAACACATGATTTCTTCGACATATTATACCAATATCCTACAAAGAAGTAAATGATTGAATAAGTGAGCTGAACGATTGTTGAAACACTAAAAGAGAACAAAAATAATAAATATGTAGGGAACAAACAAGTATGTATATAGTAATCTGATTCTTCCATGAATCAGTACTTATACAAATCAAAACTCCAAGAAACAAAACCACAACAGCAGAATTATGTGTCGGTTATCCAATCCACAAGGAACTTCAACTAGTTTAATTTAATAAAATTTAGAATCGTTTAACACAGTGGACGATTCATCAATATAGATAACCGTGGCGATCATTATCACGAATATTGATGTTTCTAAAATAAAATGTTTCTAATTCACAATTCTAAAATCAGTAGATAATAGTATTTGAACATATCACTAATCACATTCATATATGACATCAATAACATATTATTTATGCACAGGCCAAAATTGGTACAATATTAATTATTATTAACTATAACATAAATGTTTTATTATATTATAATAAATAATTTATTATTTTCTACGGAGTACGGACGGGTATAACCTACGAACATTTTGTTAACAATTTTTGACAGCAAAGAAAAAGCAAACAAAAAAATTTTTTTTTGTTTTTTCTTGGCTGTATACTGTACGAATTCTGTAGTAATAGTGTTAAAATGTAGGGGGATTTTCTTCTTTTTTTAATGACGTCACAACTTATTCATGTGTTAGTAAATAAAGGGTATAAACTTTTTAAGCTCAATTCCGATGTGTGCGGCTTGTAGATTTAGGAGCTTTGGTTAATGTTACTTTGTTACCACCATCTGGTTTTACTTATGATTTTCCAATTATATTTTCTCGAGTTTGCTGTTTTTACTTGCTGGTTTCTTCAACTCATAACTTTTTTGCCTTATAGTTTGAATTTCATAGAATCTCGAAATTAACTACTTAAAACCCCTGGAATTGATATATCTTTAATATTTGTTCTTGTTTCCCAAAATATTTTGTGTATTCATTCAATAAATAAATTAAAAGCGGTTTTAAAATAAAAACGTGGATATAGTTAAACTACATATTTTAAATAAACGATGTATTACTTAAGATTATTTAAGCCACGTCAGTCAATTTAGTGGCGAAATAACCAATTTCGGAACATAACAAAAAAAGTGAGATTCTCTTTTGACCACTACTACATATAATGAGCACTAATAATCGGACCATTAGCATATTCGTTATACTGCCCGTTGTTTAATCCTGTACATCCCGAATAAAAACATCAAGATGTCCTCGTACGGTGCTAACTAACGTACTACTGAGAAATGCACTGCTTTCGTATTTGTCCTTGCGAAATCCGGTAGATAAGTCGTTGATCCTTTTGATGATGGTATATGGACCTTCCCAATCCGACTATAGCAACGATAACTTTCTTTTCGTAGTATATATCCTATGGCATATGAGAGTCAAACGTTACTCGTAAGTATAGCTAATTAGTTTAAATATTTACGAGTGACATTTTAACTCTATTAACCACTATATTACTTATATTGGCAATTATTAACCACTCTATATTTATATAGGTATTCAAACTGTTGTGTTGTGATTAAAAAATCTTAAATGTTCAGTACACAAATATGTGATTTGAAGTGTTCTAGTTATATGTGTATGCCGTTTTCCATATTACTTATTATATTTTAGTTGATAGATAAAACCTTAGTTTCGTGGAATACTGCAGTGACACTAGTAAAAATGCGAATATAACAAAACAATGGAAGTTTCACATTAATGAAAGTTAGAAACAGTAGTGGTCTTAATAAACATTCAACATTAAGAAAATTATGATTTGTAGTTGTTTTCAAGTAATGTTAATACAGGCAAACCTCGTTTAACGATCCCTCGAATAACGATTTCTCGATCACAAATTGATCTGAAACCTCGATTAACCATCAAAAAACCTTGAATTAACGCGAAAAATATTTAAAATGTATTGATCTGGATTGGAGGTGTGGACTTGGTTCGGTTGATATTTGACGGCTCTTTGTCTGAGTACTTCATGATGTTCTGGTGAATCTTCTGGTTTCCAGTGGATTTTATTCGTGTTTTAAGTTTCATATGTAAGCGGGGGTTCTGGTTCCCAGTAGATTTTATTCGTGTTTGAAGTTTTATATGTGAGCGGGATTTCTCGGCCGTTGCCGTGGTGGGATTGTTTTTTATGTTTATCTTAGTTGGTTTTAGTTTTGGAAGCTTCCTTTCAGCTGCAGATGTGCTGAGGGGTGCGGAGCGAATAGCTGGCGTGTAGTTCAGGTATCGATCGAGGTTGGTTCCTCCAACATGTTCTTGTTCGGGTTCGGCTCGGTCCGGAGTCTGATTGCGTCCTCCGAAACTAGTTCCTTTTGAACTGCAGAATTGATTGTTTAGTGATTCTAGGCCACGATTGGGGAGTTGTTGCAGTCTCGTTGACATTTGAGTGTTGGTGGTTTTAATTTTTCGTCGTTGGAATCGGGTCTGCGCTTGAATTGGTCGTGGGTTTCGGGATTGAATGGTTTTCGGCCGTAGTCCTGGGGTGCGTTTCCGGTGATGGAGAATGCAGGTGTGTGTCTTGTATCGGGTTTGACTGTCCTTGTTTTGGAGAGTTATAGAGGATGCGTATGTCTACGTTCGAGGAGTCACTTTACTGTAGGGATCTTCTTCGATTTTTACTGTTTATGGGTTCAGTAGCCGCTTATTCAAATTTGCTACATTTTAAAGGAGCAATAGTTGGTGTTGACTTCGAGGGGCTCCTAGTTGGTGTTGACTTTCGAGGACATCGTGTTTAGATTTGATGCAGAACACGAGTCTGTATCTTCCATTATCGGAGGTACATTTTGGGACTGTGGTTGAGGATTGTTTAATCTGGAAGTTTGTGACGGGTCGGGATTTGATTTAGTGGCGGGGAGATGGAACTATTAGAATGTTTGGGTGTCGGCAGGATTGTAGCAGTTTTGCAGTGGTGGTTTGGTGGAAGCATTCAATTTTGTAGAGTCTCGGGAGCTTTTGATGTTTTGGCGGGACTTTTGGAGGATGTCGCCCGATTCTGGAGTGGGCTGGGTTGTGCAGGAGTGTCTTGGAGGAAGCGGTTTTTTTTGGTATTGTTAGCTGCATGTTGATAATTTGTTCTTTGCCTCATGGTAATGTCGTGGTTGAGGGGGTAGGGGGGTTCCGGGGCTGGATTTGATGAGGGTTGATCTAGTTGCGGTCGCGGCTAGAAACCTCTTTTGCCATGTGGGGTTTTGGACGCGAATGGGGGCTGGAGAATTCGCCGAAATGTGGGGTGTTTGGATGGATTCCTATTTGTTGGATGTCAGTTGAGATAGTTCTGCACTTTTTATTTATCTGTAGGGTGGTGTTCCGTTGTTGAGGGTGCTTTGAATGAGTTTTTAGTTTGGATGCTTACAATTGGGTTCTCGTGTTAGAGTTTGTTTACTACTAATAGATGTATGTTTGGTGGAATGTGGAGTTTGGATCGTGTTTGGTTTGCTAGAATGGGGTTCGCTCCGGAGGTGTCGATTTCCTCCACTTTTGGGGTGCTTCTGCTCCATACTTTCTGCATGTATGTGGCATTCCTGCCTGTGTTATTGCCTGTGTGTCGTGCATACGTGCCTGTGAGTTATCCATGCGTTATTTAAATTTATTAAGCTTGGTATTAAGTTTCGTATTTCGATTTAATGGTACTTTTTGCAAGTTAAAATCAATTGTTCTTTTTTGATTTATGAACGGTAAAGTTCGCAGCGGATCTACTACATTTGTAGTAAAGTGACATCCCTGATCACGACCATTAATATAAGAATAATAATAATAATTTATGGAAAAGTTTGTTTGGTTTTAATTATTTACATAAGTGTAAATATGTTTATAGTTGGAGGTTTATTTTATTTAAAAAAGATGTTGCATAATTTTGGAATCTAAAACGTTTTCAGAGATTTATTTTGATTTTCTGATAAACATATTCGAATATTATAGTATCATCAGCGTAATGGTTGACGGGTTATTAATCTAGCATACCATATTAATTTAATTTATGGTTACAGATTCAGAAGCCGTAAGTTAATTAAATAAGAGTTTTGTGTTTTTGTTCAACTATGATTGGTGTGCGGAATTGAGTTTAAATAAATAATTAATAATAATTAAGTTACAGATGCCTATCTAGTAAATTTATTTTTAGAATTTTTGCAGGTGATTTAATTTTAATACGTTATAGCTAACTGCAACTGCAGGTTATAGCTAACTTACTCAATTATTAATTTAGATAAAAAATTTACCCTATTCACGAATTGACAGTTTATAGGTCGTCATAATGTATGTATATAAAATGTCGGGTCATAAAATAAATAAATATTGCCCCTCACGTTAGATGGTGATGGATCTGGAAATTTGGGGACGCAACTTTATATGCAACATATATATGATGAGAAGACCCCAGGATAATTAACCTTAATACTCCAGTTGCAACTCTTGAGGTAACTCAAATACATATGATGAAATTAGAAAAGTCCTTCCTATTCAAATAAAAATAATAACCAATGTTAATGTGAAAAGGATATAGATTTTACTAACAATTTATATTATTTTAATTATTATGTAATAGTAAAATGGTTCTGGTGAAGATTGTCGCCTTAGTCTATTTTGTTTCTCTGATAAGCATGTTACAGAATTATGGCAACATTATCGTAATGGATGGCTTAAACTATCATACCATATTAATTAAATTGTTTCAGATACCAGAGCCATAAGTTCATAAATTTTCTTTCAGAGTTCTGTACTTATGTTTTAATTAGGTTACTTGTGCGGGCGGGAGTTGAAATAAATAATAAAATTAATTAATTAACAGATAATAATATTAATTAGTAACAGATTCCTGAGCGACTAACTAATCAATTTATTTTAGAATTTTAATTTAGTTTTTATTTTATTCAAAATACAGCAGAGCAGATAGGTGATGCGGACTGGAGAATGCTGATTGGCGATTGCAGATTAGAATTGTGATTGTCTTGTGGTTTTCAGCTAGCAGTAGTTTAGTAAACGATTTGCCAGGTGTCTGTAACCGGGTCGTTCTCTCCTAACTAACATACCTTTCCAACCTTACCTATTGTTTTATGTAAACGGCTGTAGGAATAGGCCCGGCGTTATCCGGGAATCATGCCTAGCGCTTGGTCCTACAGTCCTTACAATCAATCAATCAAAGCTTGGGTGATCAGCTCTATTTGTTCTGATTACCTAAGAAATTATGTGGTCCCTGCGATTGCAAATTACAACAGACAAATGATTAACAAAAATAAAGCATTACTGTTTCTTGATAATGTTACTGGGAAGCCACAATTATGTAACCGTAGGAATAAAAATTGAAATAATGAAGAAAATTGTGAGGAGTATATTTTAAATGAATTATTTTGGACTCCGTAATAGATTTCTAATACAAACTGGTGTAAAAAAATACCTCTCCTCATTACCGCCCTTAAACGAGGTTTTACTGTATATAGAATTATCTGCACAATAATTATTATCAGAGACCAAATCCACCATCATAACTACATTTGCGTAACGCCTTATGGAGATTTTGGTTATTCTGAAATGTTGATTACCTTAAGATTTTAAGTCTCTTTTACGTCACATTGTACAACAATACTATACCTTTGTTATCTATTTTAAGTGTATCGTTATCAAGAATCTTAACGACAAGGTTTTGAATTGAAACCACAAAAGTTAACAACCGTTGAGTAAGGGTAAAATGCTTTATGAAAAATATTGATTTAATATTTTATATATTTGTACTGGTTAATCCAAAATACCCTTTAATTTTGGTCAAACACTTGTGTTACAATGTTGTAAAACAAAACTATCATCGTGAAAGCTGATAATCGACCAACTGGTTAATAGTTAAAACACTTTACACTGAACAAATGTCGGAGACAAAATGTCCATTTTCAAAACGTATTTATTTTACTTCTGGTGAAATGAATTTGAGTAGAATCATTTGAAATATTTTAAAATTCTATAAAATATTTTATAAATATAATAAAAACAGAGATATGTATTATTCAACTGGTAAATTGTTATTTTATTAAATAAATAATATAAAAACGCTTTTTACAATGAATAATATAAAAACAATACATAAATTCTTGTATAATTAAAACGTTGCAGCTACACGCCTGTTAATGATAATATTTTTAATTTACAAATTGAAAACGTTGTATTAATAACACTGCGAACGATACATTTTTTATATGATTAAATAACGATTAAATTATTTCCGAAAACGTATTACATTACATTTTTTTACGTCTTATTATGAATGTTTAAAGACACAATAGTCGGTCCTGTCTGGGTAGGCACGATATGTGCTGGCCAAACAAATTGATATTTTGATGATGAATCCTTTGAAGAGTTTATATTGTATGCGGCTTTTAATTCAATTTTAACATTTTTTTCATCACTAATAATTTCTGGAAATTCACTAATGTGCTTAGCCATTACAAAATTAAATACTTGTATGAATGATGATATTTAATGTTACAACTTCAGTAGTTTACAATTAACTAAATTGTGAAACATAGATAGCGTATGAGCGTAATAAAAAATAAAATACACATATGAAATCCAACAAAACACCAGTTTGAGTTTTCTCATTCCATATTTATACTCATACTGATAAGCGCTTTTTCCAAAATTTGACAGTTTTGGAGCTTGAGTAATAGTTAGATTTTTTTAATTGAAATTGATTTCAATGTAATTTGAAATCAATTTCAATCCAAAACCATCGAATGCAGTGCATTGTAAATCGTATAATGGAGCGAACGAGTTTTTAGTCGTACGATGTTTGGTTTGAATTGTCTAGGTGTGATTTTAAAGTTTCAACGTGCCCATACACCTGCAAGCATGCTTGATGCGTTTCATACACTACACAATCTTGTTGTGCAATCTTTAGTTCTATTTAACAACGTCAATCATAAAGTACTTAAAATGTCGAAAAGAAATATCTGTGCGGCTATGATTATAATTTTGCCAACTGAGTCACCAAAAAAAACCAAAACCTAGGAAAATTTGGATGAAGGAAAGGCTTAAAAAATGACCTATGTTTTCGCACGGAACAGCTGCAGCTATTGTCGCCTGATGATTGATCAGCAAAACAAATACACTCTCAATCATGACTGCGCGAGCATATGATTGAAGAGAAAAAATCAAACATGTTTGATATTTCGTCAATCATTTTTACAGGATTGCGCAAGCTTTCAATCACCCCATACACTCTCAAAATGATTGCGCAAACACAATGATTGTCAAGCATGCTTACCATCGAATGCAATGCATTGTAAATCGTATAATGGAGCGAACGAGTTTTTAGCCGTACGATGTTTGGTTTGAATTGTCTAGGTGTGATTTTAAAGTTTAAGAGAATTTCATGTAAATCTAAAATAAATATTATAAATTATATGTCTCCATCACTTCTCGATGATTTCTTTTGTATCATTATTTCTCATATTTCGTTTCATGTGTACATTGCTTATTAATTATTAAGTTTAATACATGGGGAATTGACCTGTTATAATCAGTTCTTGATTTCATTCTGGCCAGTCCACTATGTCCTTTTGTTTTATTATTTCTATAAGAAAGGTAGTTTTATAGATATGATTTTCTTTTATTTATATAAATATATAATTAATCATATAACAGATAGTTTATTTCATTAGTCGCGTTTTATGACTCCAACTGATTCAGATCAGATCACATTTTTCATGCAAACCAAAGACACATTTTGATCCAAATGTCATTTTGGCTCAAAATGTGTCTTTGGTTTGCATGGAAAATGTGATCTGATCTGAATCAGTTGGAGTCATGAAACGTGGCTATTGTTGATTAAGAGCTCATTTGCTGTGAAATCAAATGCTTACAAACTAAATGATTTTCTGACAAATGATTTCTTAAGTACTTTCTTCGATTGAATTGTAGTATGTTATAACAATTTTACTTTTGTATATATTGTGTCAATGTTTGTCCTTAAATCTTGGTTTTTCTTCTAGAAACCAATATAAATATAGGATGCGTATTCAAATGGATCGAATTTGGCAGGTGACCTAAATATGACTGTACTAAATTATTAGTTTTATTAAGATATACAAATAAGCATGAACCTTAAAGCTTTATAGTTAAAGCTGAACTTTAACCCATGTGTATCTATGATACATTTTCAATAATAACACATATAAATTAAGCGCTTGGAAAACCGTAGCTACAACCACCGGCGGAACAAGTTAGTATTACAAATCAAAACAAATTTTATATTTCTTAAATATTTCAGTGAAGAATGTTTGTCGAAAATGGATGATGCTTTGTGAGACAAACTCGATAGAAATAAAAACGCCTGTTCTATACCATCAGGCAACGATAATATTTTCGAATGAAATTTATAATATAATCACAAATAACTACTACAGCTAGCCAAACTATATGGAGAAATCTTGTATACTAGTCTGAAATAAGGGGAAATGATTGTACCCTGGATGAAAAGGGCATATTTGAGTTTTATTTTCTCTTTCATTCATTTACCATTGATATTACGATAAATAAAATTCAATCAAATCTATAAGTTCAAATACATACATGAAATCAAATAAATGTTTCATGCCACTGCGATTAGTTTCATTCAGGACAGTAAATAAGTTCATCATATTTTATACAAAATGTATATACAAACATTTATTTATCGTAATATCAATGCTAAAGGAATGAAAGAGACAATAAAATTCAATTATAGCCTTTTCATCCACGGTACAATTTTATCCCCTTATTTCAGTCTAGTATACATGATTTCTTCATATAGTTTGGCTATCTGTAGTAGTTATTTATGATATAATATAAAAGTAATTAAGTTTTCTGTATTATATCGATCTTTCATAAATATATATCATAAATTTCGCTTAGAACTACGATCAAGAACCTATACTCACTTCGTCATATACGTATATGCAGTGTTTTTAATTGCAGAAACAAACTCCAATATGCAAATTATTGAGTTTTTATGTTAAGCAAAAGCATTTTATTTTATTTTGTCATTTGAATTCATATAACATATTTCAAATATACAAATCTTTTTTCAGAGTTCATCCGAGTTTTAGCATTCGCTTCGTAAACTAATAAATTATAACTATTATAACTAATAAATTTGGTTTATCCGTTCCATCCATATTAGCAACAACCAAAAGACTTATTCTTTCTTTAAAAAGTTTATCCAAAGTCCAAATTTTGTGCAGTCAGTTTAAAATAGAAGGTTTGTGCAGTCAGTTTAAAATAGAAACCGGTTTCACCAGCATTAAATATTTCTAAATCACAATATCATTCAAGTATTTTAGAGAACACATTTTAAAACCACTTTTAACAATCAATTTTGATACAGCCACTCCTCCCTTAATTTTTAAAACCACTATATTGTGTCTTTGACGAAAACAGGAAGCCCAGCATGTTAAATTTGTCTTACTTATTTTCTGAGCAAATTCATTAGCTTTTGCCAGTGGATACAGCAGCTAAATAATTAATAGTTAAGTTTATAAAACCTGGAGACGAAGTTAAAATTGCATGAAAAGAAAAAACGTAGAATGATACATACTCAACAGGTAGGCAATAACCTAGTTACTGATCATCTATTCTTTTTAGATTAATTAACCCAGTTACCGCTGATGCCAAAATTTATCCACAGGGTATCAACTTACAATATAAAATGAAGATATACAATATGTATCAATCGTTATCAGAGACTCAAGGTTACACATATAAACATATACATTTTATAATGTATGATACGCGATCGTCCAAAAAATTTTCTATTTATTCGTTTCTATTTTTATTCAAAATCCTAAAAATAATCAAAATTTAATAGTACAAGTATTAAATTCATTTTAATTTGTAACTTATCATTTTCTTTGTGTTGATATACATATATTAAAAGTTTTGTAAAGTAATATTGACAGTCAAAATTATTATTTATATTCTGTCAAACTTAGTTTTGTTTGCAGCTATAAGAAAAATTGTATAGTCGATAATGCAGGATTACGAATACTACATCTTACCACACAAAGAATGCAAAATAAATTTCATGTCATTGAAACAATGATCAACAATATACAGTGTAGCATTGATATCCTCGTTTTTACTGAAATATATAAAACAAGATGAAAATACAGGTTTTTTAATTTTAATGGATATACTGGTTTTTTCTCGATGAAGTAGTTATATGAAATAATTAAGTATAACTTTTTGAATTAAATTAAAAAAAAAAGAAAAACTCAAACTGAACTTTTATTGCGAAAATTTTCACATCTAAGAGGAATAATTTGCAATATAGAAGTTAAAAACCTTCACACCACAAATGAGACCACCATTTCCACAATACTTCCTTGATCAGATTTCGTAGATTTTGACTATATGCATATCTTATAATATTATTAATCCATTTCAACTGCGGATAACGGATCCAGAAAAAATATAATTGCTAATAGGAAATTGAATGCAGCAGTAATATTGATCGCATATATTTTAAGTTTTATGTCAGTAATTTTACTAGAAATTTTCCTAAACATGGAAAATATAGATATGTACAAGTATATGTCTTATATCAGAATTGCAAAAGTCTATTTATAAAAATTACTGACTATCACTGCTACCATTCAGTAGGCAATTCAGTAGGATCAACAATATTCGTAAGGGAAAATATCAAATAATATGAAGGAGTAGAAATAGAATGAGAAATTATAGTAGAATGCACCATTCACCTTCGACTAAATCAAAATGAATTTAGCATTTATATATATATATATATATATATATATATATATATATATATATATATATATATATATATATATATATATATATATATATATATATATATATATATAAATATGTTATAATTTATATATATATATATATATATATATATATATATATATATATATATATATATATATATATATATATATATATATATATATATATATATATATATATATATATATATATATATATATATATATATATATATAAAGGGTGTTTTTTAAGAGGTTGCCGATTTTTTTTTTGAATAAAACACATATAAAATTATGAAATGACCAAAATTTTTTTTTATTTGTTAGATAATTTTTTGGCATTTAACATTTAAACACAATTTCTGGCATATGGCTACCACGACTATTTTTCACAAATGTCATTCTGGAGGTCCAATTTTCCAGCACTTTTTCAAGCATTTGAGGGCGTATGTCAGCAATGACACGTTGAATATTGGTTTCCAAAGCGTCAATCGATTGAGGTTTATCCACATAAACCAATGACTTCACGTATCCCCACAAAAAGTAATCGAGTGGCGTCAAATCGCACGAACGCGGAGGCCAATTCACCGGACCATTTCTCGAAATACTGTTGTCGTTGAAAGTTTCTTTCAATAAGTCGATTGTTTCACGTGCTGTATGGCAAGTGGCACCATCTTGTTGAAACCACATTTCATCCATATCCATATCTTCAAGATTTGACAACAAAAACTCATTTAACATGGTTCTGTATCGATTTCCATTCACGGTAACGCGTCGTCCTTCCTCATTTTTAAAGAAATATGGACCGATGATCCCACCAGCCCATAGACCGCACCAAACAGTACATTTATCAGGATGCATTGGTAATTCTTGAACGGCGTGTGGATTATCTTTGCTCCAAATGCGACAATTTTGTTTGTTGACGTATCCATTTAACCAAAAATGCGCCTCATCACTGAAGAGAATTTTACGGTAAAAAAATGGATCTTCGTTCAATTGATTTAACGACCAATCACTGAATTCACGGCGCAAACGATGGTCGTGTGGCTTTAATTCTTGCACCAATTGAATTTTGTATGGCACCAAACCCAAATCTTTACGTAAAATTTTCCATAAAGTCGATGGACAAAGTCCAATTTGATGAGCACGACGACGAATCGATAAATTGTCGTTTTCTTCGACACTGGCCTCAACGACAGCAATATTTTCTTCTGTACGAACTCTTCTCATTCTTGTCGGTGGCTTGGCATCCAAAAGAGTGAATGTAGACCGAAATTTGGTAATTACGTTCTTTATGGTGGTCTCTGACGGACGAAAATAAAACGACATCTATCGGGAAAACAAACCTCCTAAAAAAACACCCTTGTTATATACTTTTTTATATATATATATTGTTACGTTTTTCCTTAGCAGGGATTCAAACCACTCCACGGCTCGATCACTGGATTGTGAATAATTAACTGCTTGCTTATTTTTCACTTTAACTTTTATTTAATAAACACCACAATTCACTTTCACAGTACTTTTATTTTACTGTTACTTTTACTATTTCACTTCTTTTTCCCGATTTTAATTTATCGCTTTCCAAATTTAGACTGAAAGTCTATGCTATCTACTCGCGTTATACTCATTTTGCCCGCTTCTCGGTCATAGTAGAATTTTCCATTTATTTATAATTTCGCCTGTATACTGCGATTCATGCTGGTTTCCAAATACGAGCTTAGTACTTCTATTCAATCATAGATGTCACCCGTGTCCGTAACACTACCCTCCGCCCAAACCTGTTCGTCCCGAACAGGATCCAATTCCCTTCCTCTATAGAGAGCCAACCCTTCCAAATGTACAACCTTCGGTTTTCCTCGCATGCCCTTCTGAATTCGGTAGATTACATCATTGATTTTTGTAATCACCTTGTATGGTCCTTCCCAGCTAGGTTGCAGTTTTGGTGATAAGCCTCTCTTCCGTTGTAAGTTGTGAAGCCAGACTAACTGCCCTTCTTCGAATCCTCTATTATTTGCACGGATGTCATATCGTGCCTTCATCCTATCACTTGAAATTTGTATCCTTTCTCTGACAAATCTGTGTATCTCTTCCTATGCCATTAGGAACAGTGGTATATTTTTGTCCCAATTACGCTGGTTTCTATCTACGGTTTTCGTTAGAAATTCTTCCAACGTAGCATTAAATCGTTCAACCATGCCGTCTGACTGAGGATGGAAAGGTGTTGTTCTTGTTTTATTGATCCCCAATAATTGACACATTTCCTGGAACACCACTGACTCAAAATTGCGGCCTTGATCCGAGCAGTTCCATAGGCACCCCGGTATCGACTAATCCAATTATTTACCACGGCGTTAGCGATTGTTGATGTTTCTTGGTTCGGTATTGGATAGACTTCAGGCCATTTACTGAAATAATCCATCACCACTAAAACATACTTGTTTCCGCTTTCGCTGGTAGGAAATGGACCTGCAATATCCATAGCGATCCGCTCAAATGGTGCTCCGCTATTATACTGCTGCATTTTCCCATGACTTTGAAGCGTGTAGCTTGCTGTAAGTTTTTGAATGTGTTGTAAATCTGAGTTGTTGCTTGTTCTTGTAATCCACTAGGCCGGTTTCGATCTGATAATGACGTCATTGAATGACTAGCTGATCGAAAAGATCAATCCATCTCATCAGGTATATGCTACCGGACTTGATGTTCTTACTGTGCGATTCGTATATATACGAATAGTCATGTCGCGACAGTACTAGTGAATTACAAGAACTTAACTCGAAATATCGATTTTATTAATTGCGTGTGGCGTGAGCGCTAATTGTGAGTTATTTTTAGTTGCTCTGGTCGCCACAACTTCGTTTTGCAGGACCCTTAACTGCCATGCATTGATCACAGTTTTGACACCATTCTGCGACCGATTGTCTGCATCCTGCCCAATAAAATCTTTCGCGGACTTTTGCCAGAGTCTTATTGATTCCTAGATGGCCACCACTTGTTCCCCCGTGATATTCCCTCAAAATTTCTGGAATTCGGATTATCGGTACCACCACCAATGATTGTCTATTTCTACCATCGGAACTTTCCCAAACTCGTTTTAATCAACCATCTTCGATTACCAGACTATCCCATTGAGCCCAATATGCCTTAACTATAGGGCTCTTATCAGCTACCTCCTTCCATAATGGTCTGTGCTGATCTTCCACGAATTTTAATATGATTGATAGATCAGAATCTTTGATTGCTCCTTTCTGATTTCCTCGTTGGTCCACTCATTGGATGGTAACACTTGCATAAGTCTTACGTCAATGACATGTTCCTTACTCTCCACTCGACCACAATGTTTGCAATCGACGGGACATGGTCGTCTTGACAGAGCATCTGCATTACCGTGAGCACTTCCTTTCCGATGTTGGATGAGATAATCGAAGCAACCCAATCTCTCGATCCACCGGGCTATCTGTCCTTCCGGATTCTCAAACTGTAACAGCCATGTTAGAGCACCATGATCTGTCCTTATGAGAAATGACTGGCCATAAAGATACTTCCGGAAATGCTCTATACATTGTACTATGGCCAACAGCCCTCTCCTTGTTACACAAAAATTTCGCTCCGGTTTTGATGAAACTTTCGAAAAATATGCTATAACTCGTTCTTGCCCATCTATTTCTTGAGACAAAACCCCTCCAATACCATTATTACTTGCATCAGTATCCAAGATGAATCTTCGATTTGGTACTGGGTATGCAAGTATTGGCGCTGTGCACAACCGCTTCTTCAGCTCGCTGAACGCTTGTTCATGTTGTTTATTCTATTGGAATAGCTTGTTCTTTTGCGTTAATTAATGTAAGCTTTTCGCAACGTCAGCAAATCCCGGTACGAATCGTCGGCAGTACGTGCAAAGCCCAATAAAACTTCTCAGATCGTGTAAGTTCTGTGGTTTTGGCCAATCCTTGACAGATGAGATTTTTTCCTCATCTGTATGTATACCACTCCTTGTTATCTTGTGTCCCAAATATTTAACTTCGTTGCGGAACAAGGCACACTTCTTTGGACTCAATTTTAACCCTGCTGAATGAATCCGCTCGAACACTTCCTCGAGATTTTTACCCATAACTATGATGTCATCTAGGTACACCAAGCACGTTTTCCAATGTAACCCTTTTAGCACTCGGTCCATTAGTCTTTCAAACGTCGCAGAAACGTTACATAATCCAAACGGCATAACGTTAAATTGCCACAATCCGTTACTCACACTGAACGCCGTTTTCTCTTTATCTTCTTCTGCGACTTCCACCGGCCAATATCCACTTTGTAGATCCAAAGTGGAAAATAATCGTGCACCCGCCAACGTATCCAATGTATCATCAATTCTCGGTAACGGGTAACTGTCCTTCTTAGTGATTGAATTGAGTTTTCTATAATCGACGCAAAATCTCATGCTGCCATCTTTCTTCTGCACCAATACCACAGGTGAACTCCATGGACTAGTCGATTGCTCAATCACCCCTGCCGTTTGCATATCCGTTACCATGCGATCCACTTCCGATTGTTTTGCCAATGGTAATCTTCTTGGAACTTGTCGAATTTGCATTGCTGTCTCGGTGTCGATCCGGTGTTTAACTAAGTTCGTTCTACCATTATCTTCGGGATCACCACAGAAAATGGACGTGTATTTTTCCAACAAAACTTTTGCAGCTTGTTTTTGTTCTGGACTTAGTTGTTCTGTCCACTTCTGTGTTAAAACTTCCACGATTTTCTGCTGCCGTTAAACTTAAGCCTTTATACTCGGATTCGTTTCTTCACATTTGACTATAGTGTATATTTAATATATTTATTTACAAAATAACTTCATCTACAATATCGGCTACCAAAACTTCGTGACAGAAGTTTCTGTTTCCAATTCGTATGGTCACTTCCTTTTTTCCTTTGATCTCTGCACATTCACCGGTTGCTGTTTGCAGTTTTAACCCGCCAATTGGATGAAGTTCATTATCTATCAAATCAGCCCACACAATCGTCCGTGTTGCCCCCGTATCTAACGTTATCACACTAGCCATCTAACGTTATCACATCTGCCATCAATTTCTCCACGTATTGTCAAACTATCTCCACCCCTCGCCAATCGGGAAACGGGGATGAAAGTTATGGAGCATTCGGTTGTGGGAGTCAGCTTTCGCTCCTTAAAGCTGACTCTTACTCGTTTAACGCCTGCGATTTTGCAGGACTCACCTTCTCTTCTACTCTTTTGTGGTCCTCATTGGACCTACGGTACATAGGCGACGGTGATCTTGCTCGCTTTCGTCGAATTTCCTAGCAATCTCGTGATATATGACCTAGTTTATCGCAAGCCCAACATCTGATCTTATGGCTGCTATCCCGGAACCTCGTTGAAGTTTCATTTACTGCTCCTTTCTCATTATATCTCGAGCTATAGTTCTCTGGTTCTACTTCGACTCGTCGCATTTTAACTGCTAGTTTGATTATGTTAAAGGCAGTTTCGTTTGTTAAGGCACAAGCGATGGTCTCGGCAAATGTTGTTTTTGATGCTAACACTACCGCTCGTCTAGTTTCTACGTCACGAATTCCATCAGTAAACGCATCAATTTTAATTCTTTCCGTATATTCAGGAACCATATTAAAGTGGGTGAGGTGCACCAATCGCTCCATGTCTGCTGCAAACTCCTGTAGCGTTTCACCACTTCTTTGAAAGCGATCCTGTATAACTCTCGTTTATGGTTAGCACCATATTTTCGTTCCAAGGCTAGCATGATTCGATCATAGTCCCCGCGTTCGGTTTCTGGAACGATCTGCAACATATCTACCGCACCGCCTTTTAACGCCACTATGAGAGCTGCAACCTGGTCTTCCGTACACCAATTATTTCTTACTGCTGCCGTTTCAAATTCCAATTTAAAAATGTTGAACGACGTTGTTCCGTCGAATGTCGGAGGCTTTAATTTAATTCCGCTGACTGGTTTCTGGATTTGAGTAGCACCGCCATTATTTTTAATATCTATTATCTCTTTTTCCAGTTTCAAAAACCTTTCATCAGCCGCTTCAAATCGTTGTTCCATTTGACATTTTACTGTATCCACTTTGGCATCTAAGGTAATGGACATTTCGCAGAACTTTTCACTGACTTCGGATATAAAATGCCGTTGAATATTTTCTTGTTCTTCCAACCGTTCTAGCACAGTTTCTTGGCCGATTCTCATTTAGGTTTTCAAATTTTCTTGGCCAATCAGCATTTCACTTTTCAAAATTTCTTGGCCGGTTTGCAAATTTTCTTGGCCGGTTCTCATTTCGGTCTGCAAATTTTCTTGGCCGGTTCTCATTTCAGTCTTCAAATTTTGTTCTAAACCGCTCATCATTTGTTGCATCGCCGCCATTAACTGCCCCATATCGAAATTTGTAGGTGCTGGGGTAGGTTTATTTATTGCTATGGTTTTGGAGCTATGGTTGCGCCGACATTTGTTGCCCCTTCCATTGGATCCTCAGCATTAGGTACTCCAGTATTGAATTCGTATTGGTCTGGATCGATGTTCTGTTCCACCAAAACGTTTTGTAACCTCTCTTGTAATTCCGTTTTGCTTCCCGCTGTAGGAAAACCACGTGCGTTCAGCTCGTTCTTCAACTCCGAAACTTTCAACTCCCATAGCTTCATGTCTCCTTATTCACAATCCCGCCGCTGTCACCAATTGTTACGTTTTTCCCTAGCAGGGAATCAAACCACTCCACGGCTCGATCACTATATTGTGAATAATTAAACTACTTGCTTATTTTTCACTTTAACTTTTATTTAATAAACACCACAATTCAATTTCACAGTACTTTTATTTTACTGTTACTTTTCCTATTTTACTTCTTTTTCCCGATTTTAATTTATCGCTTTCCAAATTTAGACTGAAAGTCTATGCTTTCTACTCGCGTATTTATACTCATTTTGCCCGCTTCTCGGTCATAGTAGAATTTTCCATTTATTTATTATTTCGCCTGTATACTGCGATTCATGCTGGTTTCCAAATACGAGCTTAGTACTTCTATTCAATCATAGATGTTACCCGTGTCCGTAACAATATTGTTACGGACACGGGTGATATCTATGATTGAATAGAAGTACTAAGCTCGTATTTGGAAACCAGCATGAATCGCAGTATACAGGCGAAATAATAAATAAATGGAAAATTCTACTATGACCGAGAAGCGGGCAAAATGAGTATAAATACGCGAGTAGATAGCATAGACTTTCAGTCTGAATTTGGAAAGCGATAAATTAAAATCGGGAAAAAGGAATAAGAAGTGAAATAGTAAAAGTAACAGTGTAAAAATAGTACTGTGAAATTGAATTGTGGTGTTTGATAAATAAAGTTATAGTGCAAGCAAGTAGTTTGAATTATTCACAATCCAGTGATCGAACCGTGGAGTGGTTTGAATCCTTACTAGGGTAAAACGTAACAATTGGTGACAGCGGTGGGATTGTGAATAAGAAGACATGAAGCTACTTGAGTTGAAAGTGTCGGAGCTGAAGACCGAGCTGAATGCAAGGGGTTTTCTTACAACGGGTAGCAAAGCAGAATTACAGGAGAGACTACAACAAGCTTTGCTGGAACAGAACATCGATCCAGACCAGTATGAATTTAATACTGGAGTACCTAATGCCGAGGATCCTATGGAAGGGGCAGCACATGCCGGAGTAACCATCGATCCAGCAACAGTAAATAAACCTACCCCAGCACCTACAAATTTCGATATGGGGCAATTAATGGCAGCGATGCAACAAATGATGAGTGGTTTAGAACAAAATTAGAGAACCGGCCAAGAAAATTTGCAGACCGAAATGAGAACCGGCCAAGAAAATTTGCAAACCGAAATGAGAACTGGCCAAGAAAATTTGAAAACCGAAATGAGAACCGGCCAAGAAACTGTGCTGGAACGATTGTAAGAACAAGAAAATATTCAACGGCATTTTATATCCGAAGTCAGTGATAAGTTTCGCGAAATGTCCATTTCCTTAGATGCCAAAAAGGATACAGTAAAATGTCAAATGGAACAACGATTTGAAGCGGCTGATGAAAGGTTTTTGAAACTGGAAAAAGAGATTATCGATATTAAAAATAATGGCGGTGCTACTCAAATCCAGAAACCAGTCAGCGGAATTAAATTAAAGCCTCCGACATTCGACGGAACAACCTCGTTCAACATTTTCAAATTGCAATTTGAAACGGCAGCAGTAAGAAATAATTGGTGTACGGAAGACCAGGTCGCAGCTCTCATAGTGGCGTTAAAAGGCGGTGCGGCAGATATGTTGCAAATCATTTCAGAATCTGAACGCGGGGACTATGATATAGTTATGCAGGCCTTGGAAAGAAAATATGGTGCTGATCACAAGCGTGAACTATACAGGATGGAGCTCAAAGGTTGTTATCAACGTATCGGAGAAACGCTTCAAGAGTTTGCTGCAGATATCGAGCGATTGGTACATCTAACACACTTTAATATGGCGCCCGAATACACGGAAAGAATTAAAATTGATGCGTTTACTGATGGTATTCGTGACGTAGAAACCAGACGAGCGAGAGTGTTAGCATCGAAAATAACATTTGAGGAGACCATCGCTTGTGCATTAACAATTGAGACTGTTAATAAGATGATAATACCAGATGTAAAAATACGACGAGTCGGATTAGAATCAGGAAATTATAACTCGAGGAATTACAACAAATCAGGAAATGATTGGCTACCAATAAAATTTCGGTCTGGAAAAGGTAGAATTAGATGTTGGATATGTGACAAGCCTGGTCATATTTCAAGGGATTGTTGGGAAACTAAACGTGAGCGGGCGATGATACCATCATCATTGTATTGGAGGAAAAGGGAAGATTGCAAGGGATCAGAACAGAAGGAGCGTCCTGTAATATTGCCAACAATAAATGACAAGGTCGAAAAAGAAAGAAACCTAACTTCTTCAACAAAATCCAGCATGACAGCCATCCCCGTTCCACGGTTAACAAGAGGTGGTGATGGCTTAACATTAGATGGAGAAATCAACGGGAGAGCCTGTATGATAACACTTGATACAGGAGCAATGCGGATAATTGTGCGTGCTGATTTAATAGAAAATAAACTTGATTCAATTGGAGGATTAAAACTGCAAACAGCAACCGACGAAAGTGCAGAAATCAAGGGAAAGAAAGAAGTGGCCATACGAATTGGTAACAGGGACTTCTGTCATGAAGTTTTGGTGGCTGATATTGTCGATGAGGTGATTTTGGGAGTGGACTTCATGAAGAAGAACAAATTCGTTTTGGACATAGGGCGTGCTATGTTAAACTGTGGAGATTTTAAGCTACAACTACAGTTAAATAACGGTGAGCCAATCGTACGAAGAATTATAGAGCGACATTCAACGGAAATTCGTGGTGAATTAGAAGATAAGATTACTACAGAGACGATGGGAGTTGTGAAACTCAGTAAGGAAGAGCAGCCAATCCCAGTACAAAGGATAAGACTATCAAGAAACAGAGTGAAACCTCGATATGAAATTCGAGGCTTGAGGCATAACAAAGAGCAGTCAGCCTGGCTTCACAACTTACAACGGAAGAGAGGCTTATCACCAAAACTGCAACCTAGTTGGGAAGCAACACACAAGGTGATTACAAAAATCATCCGAGGAAAACTGAAGGTTGTACATTTGGAAAGGTTGGCTCTCTAAAGAGGAAGGGAATTGAATCCTGTTCGGGACGAACAGGTTTGGGCGGAGGGTAGTGTTACAGACACGGGTGACATCTATGATTGAATAGAAGTACTAAGCTCGTATTTGGAAACCAGCATGAATCGCAGTATACAGGCGAAATAATAAATAAATGGAAAATTCTACTATGACCGAGAAGCGGGCAAAATGAGTATAAATACGCGAGTAGATAGCATAGACTTTCAGTCTGAATTTGGAAAGCGATAAATTAAAATCGGGAAAAAGGAATAAGAAGTGAAATAGTGAAATAGTAAAAGTAACAGTGTAAAAAAAGTACTGTGAAATTGAATTGTGGTGTTTGATGAATAAAGTTATAGTGAACAACAAGCAAGTAGTGTGAATTATTCACAATCCAGTGATCGAACCGTGGAGTGGTTTGAATCCCTACTAGCTAGGGTAAAACGTAACAATATATATATATATATATATATATATATATATATATATATATATATATATATATATATATATATGTATATATATATATATATATATATATATATATATATATATATATATATATATATATATATATATCGCCGGATGTAGCTTAATGGTTAATAGAGTTTCTCATCACGCGGTCTTGAGTTCGATTCCCGCCATTGACCAAAAATTAACATGCTACCGGATGACATAAAAACACGTTTGTGTGTAAAACATTCGTTGGGCTGACCACCTACAATGTGCACCAATCGTTAAAAACTGGTTCGTAAGGTCTCAGTTGAGACGCGGTAAGGGCCGTTTACGACCTCTAAGCCATAGATTTATATATATATATATATATATATATATATATATATATATATATATATATATATATATATATATATATATATATATATATATTTGTATATATATATATATATATATACATATATACATATATATATATATATATATATATATATATATATATATATATATATATATATATATAAATATATATATATATATATATATATATATATATATTTAGATAGATATATATATATATATATATATATATATAATTTATATATATATATATATATATATATATATATATATATATATATATATATATATATATATATATATATATATATATATATATATATAATTTATATATATATATATATATATATATATATATATATATATATATATAGATATAGATATATATATACATATATATATATATTTATATATATATATATATATATATATATATATATATATATATATATATATATATATATATATATTCGAAAAAGTAAAGTGGTGAAAGAATATGGTCACATTACTCGCCTGTTACCATAACTCTGAGTGTAACCATTGTCAAGAAAACGTTGAAGTCGAAAACATAATGGACTTGCAAATTAAAATTGAAGTAACTTCTGCTACAAATGAAAAAGAAAAATGTGACGTCTTTGCTCCACCTTGAAAATACATATTATTCTCAGACCCAGGTAAAAAGTGGATAGTCTTAAACAATACGCCCGTAACATTACAAGACCTTAAATATGAATTTATCAAAACATTAAGTGCATAACCAAAAAAACTCTCCAAAAACTTACGAAAGATACTTTTTGTATAAACTCGAGAGTTTAATGATGCAGATATGATATGAATGATTTAAAATCTAATAATCCTCCGAACTACAAAATATCGTAAGGACCAATATAACTACCTGCTACAATTTCCAAATTACTTCTGCTAAAATAGAAGAAAAAACTCATCCATAGATATCAATTTGGTTTTATAGAGTGACACTAAACTATTAACTAAGTGCACAGAATTAAAAACTGTTATAAAAGTGCTGAAAAAAATAAGTTAAAGTATTTTGTAGCTTCTGCGATGGCTTCAGGTACAACTTCCACTTTTATTTTTTTACTTCCAGAACTGGTTCTATTTAGAGTTTTTAAACGATCCTATATAACCTACTCGAGAGTTCGGATCATAAAATATTTCCTAAAACAAAAAATTGTAAAATCCTGAAGATTTTATTAAATTCGTTTTATATAACTTGGATGGGGATTTGAGATTTTCTTACAAATAATATTTTATCTTGAATTACCAAGGTTTAGAGCATACTGTAGCACGTCATCAGTTTATAGTCCCTTCGCTATCCTGCAAAGAAAATAAATTTGATTCTGCAAATTTAGCTCTGTTCCAAAAACTAAAAAAGCTAAAAAGACATCATATCTACTGTTCTCAATAAATTTTAAAATATGTATTAAAGATACGAAATTCTGATTATAAAACACTTAATTGTTTAGGTACTCTACTGGTTAATTTTACAGAATTCACATTTTAGGAGTAGAAATCATTTACCAGATAACATGACCGTAATAGATGATATTTGATTAATCCTCAAATTCGACAAATATGTATTTTATTATCTTAAACTTTATTGACAATTTGCAATTTTACCAATAATCAATAGAAATATTTTAATAGTACTGTTACTTTATTAATCACTCACTATACAGTTTGTTAATTATACTTATCACGTTAAACACTATATATTTTAAACTACAACAATTAGAATCTACAACAAACCATTTTTTCACTTTTAAAATTTTTTGTAGGTGAGGTGGATCACTTGTCACAGCAAAAATATTGAATAAACAAAATTTTTACTTGAAGTGAAAATCAGTGCGAACTATGGTAATTTAATGCATTATATTTAGTTACCATATTTGGCGCTGATTTTCACTTCACTCCAAAAGGTGTTAAAAAATATATTTTAACTCTCACAAAGTGCAATAGTATTGTAACTTTGACGCGAGGTTGTTTGATTACTTAAAAATAGTGTTAAAAATGATCAACTCTTGCGATCGGTGTTAAAACCAAATGTAATTTTCTAAGAGTGTATGGTAATTATTTTGTCAGTATTTTTTCATAGTGGAAATCAAGCTTTATAGACAAGATCATTAGTAATTTGGTTGATTGTTTTTTTATAATGAACAAACTAAAGAAATTCATATATGTATGGTAAATGGTTGAGTATTGTTCATAGTATTCGCACTTACACAAAAAATGATTAATAGTGACCATTTCAAAATAGGGTCAAAAAGCGTAGATGTTATTTTTACCAAGACATATTAAACTAACAAATCATTAAAAAGCCGTTTATGAGGATGAAACTATTCAAGGGCAATGGTCACTTGCCAAAGTTTTGAAGAAACGACGAAATCTATACATCACTAAGTTATGTGCGATGTATAATAGAACCGAAATTACCTTTTGAAACGACAGTTTCACCGGCTAATATATATATATATATATATATATATATATATATATATATATATATATATATATATATATATATATATACATATATATATAAATATAAATATACTAATATATATATATATATATATATATATATATATATATATATATATATATATATATATATATATATATATTTAAATAATACAAATAAATGTAGCTGCATGTATACTGGCATACAAAAGCAGAATTATTGTTTGCCCAACACACAGGTATCATGGGACAGAAATTGAATAACATTTATTAATAAATTATCGTCCAAATGGCACAGTGGTTAAATTATACGGTATTTGTAGCAGAAGGTATCGAGTTCAAAAGAGGTTTTTCGTCATTTGATTTCTTCCAGGGAAGTGGATTATCACATCTATGATAGGCTGTTGGAGTGACATGGATATAGTAATGCTGACATGGAGCATCGTATTGCTGATAGCGAGATGTTCTGCAGAAATCCTGCATATAGCTGTCAATTCTCGTCCCTCAATGATTACACAGAAGGGTGAGAAAGGATTAATATATTGCATTAACTTATTTATTTGAGGATGATTTATAAAAATATTGGTATTTCGAAAAAACAATTTAACTTTGTGAAGCAAATACATCGGTATTAATAATTTTATATTATATCAATCTTTAATGTTCAGTGGATTTTCAGTTCTTTAATATTCTTGGATTTGTCACTCTACTATAATCTTCTAGTTTAGAAGTAAACATTTTTTATGCTTAAAACTTTTCAAAATATTTGGCCGAATAAGACGAATAAGAGCTTAGATAATATGTATTATATATGACAAATGACTAAAAATATTACTATATAAACTTAAAGTGATAATCAAATATTACTAAATAATTTACACAATAAAAAAAAAATAAAAAAGCAATAATATAGCCACCAAATTTTTTAAGTTTAAATTTATGCCACACCCTTTTTACATATGAGTACAAATTAAAAAAATAAATAAATAAAACATAGTAACACAATAAAGTAAAACACTGTTTCAGTACACTTATTTATTATATTAAAAACTTATAGCAGAAAATTCCCCGACAGTATTGTTCAATTGACTTTCAGTAGTTTCCTGCAGCTGAGATGGATTATTTGAAAGATGTGCACCTATATCACCATCAAATGCAAATGAGCCAGCACTATTCCCAATGGTATTTGAAACATCTTCGGGTTCATCTTGATGATTTGATGTACAGCAACCCATTTGTTATAAAGCAGTTTTATTTGTATGCTATTGTAAGAATGTGAAATATGATCGCAAGTTTTTCGATCCGAATTATATTTGTAACTATTGTATTTATCAATATCTTTTGATGAAATCATTATTGTTCACTTCATAGTTTGTTTTGATTAATTGATAGCACATATAAGTTAGCCATATTATATTTATATATATATATATATATATATATATATATATATATATATATATATATATATATATATATATATATATATATATATAATTTATATATATATATTTATATTTATATATATATATATTTATATATATATATATATATATATATATATATATATATATATATATATATATATATATATATATATAATATATATATATATATATATATATATATATATTTAACTTCAATAGAATAAATTGTGCTTCGGTCATGAACCTTAGAGTTATATGTTTTATTGCATGCAATTTTGTTATCTTCCACTTACAAGTAAAAACGAAGTATATAAGATATGAATGTTTTTTCAAGTGTAAGATAGTTAACTCTTTTGTAATCAAAGTAATTAAAATACAGTACATTCTTATAGACATAAATAAATAGTTCTGACATACACAATTATTAATAAAATATGTAAAAAATAAATATGTGCAAATCAATTAAGCAACTGCTATTATTTTATCTCATTTGTATTTCCAAATGATCTTCTTTTTATATTCAATTATAACTGGTATGAACAATTGACCGGTCCATTGTTCATACCATTGTTGTTATTGTGCTGTGCTATGTCTAAAAACCTAATATTACCTATTACAGTATGTCCTTATTTTAAGTGGTATGCGGCGTAAAGTGGGATTTGCAAAGGTTTTCATAAAGGACTAGCATAGTCTTATTTAATTATTTAAATTTATATTTATAAAAAAATTTAAATTTTTGGAATACCATATATACATAAAAATTCAATTTCTACTAATAATACTATTTTCTGTCAAAATAAGATTACAACATTTAATTTAATTATAAATATATTCCAAATGAACATTATGTTTTATTTTGTTAAACTACTTTTTGTTTAGTACAACCTACATGAGTGTACCAGATAGTCTAGACAGATTTGATTAATTGTTTATAAACTAAACACTTATATAGTTGGTTATAGAGTAAACTATCTACATATAATAACTAAGAGTTTATTCCTATTAACCAGTCAATTTTTATATATTAACTTCCAAATCTTCTTTTTTAAAAAAACTATCGACTTAAGCTTAGTATCAAGTATCATTTTCAAGTATGTTGCTGGGTTTAAGTACAAAATAAATTTTTCATCAGTAAAATCTGATGTGTGTTTTAATTCTTTTGGTAAAAAGGCTCATTTTCCTACAAGCGTTTCACAACCTAATCAGTGAACCAAAAACGTTGCGGATGGTAATTTTTCTTCTGCTCGTTTAGTAACTGAAACATCATTTCATTGATCTTTATCCAAAATTCTCATCACAGGAATATGTGATATATTTATTCAATTCTTGAGCACCATGGTTGAGTTGATGAGTTGATGTTGATCGAGGTTCAGACTCATTCTAAGCAACAACTCCAGTGTTTTCGACTATACGTGATGTAAATGCACGTATACGTGTTAGTTTATCGAATAACAATCCAATTTCATGAATTCGCTTCACCAATTGATCCACCAATTCCATGGTCTGATCAACAGTCAACACTCTGTACAACTTCAGCGTCTTGGTGTCGAAAACTAGAGATTAGATATTTGGGTTTTGATTCCCACCAAAGGAAGCTGAAAACTATTCCAGTAAATCAAGTATCGCTTTCACTCCGCGTTCATTTAATCCAATCAGACGATATCATATGCATTTGCAAAAATTAGATTGGATTATCGGAATTGTCTTGAGGTGTTTCACTTTTACGAAGAATGTATTCCAACATGAGATTAAAAAGCATCATCCGAGACAGCGCCTCTCCTTGTTAAACACCAGAAATAATAACAAAAGTTCTCAATAGCCTGTTCTCAACTTTGATACAACATTGCGACGGCGTTGATATAAGAACATACCACAGTCTCTGTCGTTTTTTCGAATCAAAGGTTTGCTTGAAATCTAGGATTACTTGGAAAGAATCATCCGTAGCAAAAAAATTGATCAGTGAATGACCGATTTGGTCGGAACCCTCCCTGGTAGTCCCTGACAATTTTCTCCGCCAGAGGAGTAATTTTTACCCAGATTATGAATAACAGTAACTTGTATGCTGTGCATAGAAGAGCTATACCGCCTCGCAAATCAAGCGGTCACCCGTCTTGAATATTAGGCATAACGCGGCCACTTTCCATTTTTCAGGCATAACTTCAGTTCGCCATGCCAATCGAATAAGGTCGAAAAGACGGTTCCACAAGGCTAGCCCTCCGAATACCAAGAACTCTGAATTAATACAATCAACCCCTGGTGAACGATTGTTGTTGAATCTCTGCATGGTCATGGTGAATTCCTCATAGGATGCAACCTCAATGAACATCTCTGCGTAGTACGGCTTGTATTTGAGGGTAATCAAAGGCAGCATGTGATACATGTGGAACATAAAGTAGGTCAGAAAAATATTCACTCCATGTACCACATCAACGTTAACACAGAGGTTTCCATCCTGGTCCCGAATGGCAGTTGACCGAGATCTTAAGGTATGGTGCGATTCGGTGACTCCTTTAAGAAACTCGTAACCTCTTAGTCTTCCACCATTCGCGCTTCTTCTGTCTACAAATGCGTTTAGCTGTCCTCCTAGTAAGAACTCTGTATTTCTTCTTGCGATTGTAAACCGTATCTGCGCAACATTATGGGCTATATTTCGTTGCTCAACAGCAAGACGACATTCCTCATCAAAACAATTATTATTTGGCTTAGTTTTCACCATATCGAGAATATAGCACTGCCCAAACATAGTCTGATGGTATAGTTAGATCGCAAAATGCTATTGCTGACAAGATTTTGATATTTTCGTTGCGTTTCTTCATTTATCATATTCTCACCGGAGAATCGTGTTGTATATTCCCCTGTCTTCTCTGATTTGTACGAAAATTCGTAACTTTGCAGTGGCCAGATAATGGTCACTTGTATACAGACAATTGAGAGGTTGGCTAATCTTATGTGCAAGTGAAGCTTATATATTCGATTATCGACGCTTGAAAGTGCAACACAACCTTTTTTAACTTGTGGCTTAATGAGAAATTCAACTCCAAGATTTCTGAGGCATCTCCACTGTGTATTAATGTATTGCATTGGGACACATGGTCTCCTCTTCTAGGCCATCAAGTTTCTTGGAGAGCTACGACTCCTAGCAAATATACTGTTTCATACATGTCATAAGGCCGTCCAACATACCAGGATTCCTATAAGGGACTGCAAGTGCTGATCCTCAATCTTGTGTCCGGGTTTTTAAGCACTAGTTCATTATTATTTTGGCGGTATCCGATTTTTTTTGTTTCTTGACATTTTTCACATTTGTTTTTTTTACGTATGCGGGTGGTCAGCTTAATCATCCATAATCGAAAGGCTCTCGATACTGTGGTGATATTCTATGGATCTTGTGTTTCGTTCGAAATATTTACGAAACATGAATGCCCCTAATCATACGACCTAATAATTTTATTAAAGCTTATATGTGTTAGTGTAAAATAAAGCAATTTTAATATTTTTGTTCATATTAATAAAACTCAAATCTCTTAGTTTAAATTAATAGTTTTGAAAATTCACTATATGTTTGGTACTAATTTTCTAATTCAAATTAAATATTAGTTTTTATTGATTAATAAATTATTTACATAATAAAATAAATATTTATATATTAACTTATAAAAATAATTTAATAATAATAATAAATAAATATTAACTTATTCTAAAATTATAACTTTTTTACCAAAGAAATGTTACATAGTTTGTATTTATTTATTTTATGTTGAAACAACTTTCATTTATTAGAGAAATGTTTTTCCAACAATTTAAGCACTCATCATTATTATTTTTGTTTTGGACGAGTTCCTTTATCAGGATTTCCATACTGCAATGTATCATTTTGATGTATTGTTGGTATTGTGTAGACAGATATTTGATAGACGTTGGTGCTTTTTTCGAATGGTATTACATTCGAAGTGCCGTTAGAGTTCATGTGAAATAAATCCATCTATATATTTATTGTAATAATTTTAGTTTTACTTCACTTTGTTAAGATTATAAGTCTTATATTACACCTTAAAGCGAGTTAAGAAGTTACTGCTGTGGTTTCGAAATTTAAAAACATTTATAATATAGTGCTACCAATGTAACTACACAGGTTTAATGTAGTCATAACGATGGTCAACTCTTTCAATTTCATAATGTTATGGAACAAAACGATTATAAGATGATGTGTAAAAACGTAGAGTTTTTATTAATCATCTTATGCATTAAGATGTTGATGCCCATCATTTAATTCATTAATAAATAGTGATAAAAGTCTGTATTAAATAGTAATTTTTTAAATTATTATAAATGTTGCATTTTATTAGTTTTCAAAATAATAAAGTTCATGTGATATAGTTGTACATATAGCAGAAATACTATCACAGTGGTACGAATTACAAATCAATATGTTATATGCAGCATCTTAATTTTGTATTAAGTTATATTTACATAGATGATTAATGCAGCATCTAATTAATATTCATTAAATTCTACTTGAGTCATAAATTGACTAACCATTAGTCATGAGTCAAAACAATTTTAGGTTTTGTTTTTATATACTCATTCGTTTGTTCATTTATAATGTTTTCGTTTGTCATTTGTAAGGTTTTGGTGTAGATTTTAGTATTTCTTTTTAAGCTGTAATAAATCGTATCTTAATTACTTAAAGAAAACCAAACAACATCAAAATGTTCGTCACTATTTAAGAGACAATTATGTATTGAGAAAGTAATCTCCTTAGAATAAATAACAATTATAATTAATTTACGCATGAAATTTAATTCAAATCTTATCTCATTATACAACATCTTATCTCATTAATAGTTACTAAAATATTTTAAACTTCAAATTTGTATGATTTTGAAAATTTAAGTCATTGAACTTTGAGTTTTTTACCATTTTTATTTATAAATTCATATTTCTCATATTGGTTAAGGTTATATTTTGCGTACAAAAATGTTTTTTTTAATAATGAGTAGTAAAATTAAAAAATCTCCGAACAATGCCTCTTTGGATCGCGGGGCGAGGAATAATCCTCGTAAAGATAAAATTGATAGCCTTATCATCCATTTTGCCAATGTCCATGGACTCGTGACTAATAAAAATTGGGCACACACATCAACATCTCGAATCACGAAAACCCGACGTATTAGTGCTAACGGAAACAAAAGTATACTAGAACCTCTACGAAAACGAGTTCTTCTTCAAGCGCTACCAGTTTGAACAAGAATTCGAGCTGTAACGTGGAGTGTGCATAATTATTAAAGACCACATACCGTACGATCAACATCAGAAGTACAAAATTTTCTCAAAGACCGCTCAATCTATTGTACTTAAAATATCCCTTCCTACTAAAATCCTTTTTTTAATTAGTTTATATAGATCCCCCAATCAGACGGATTCAGAAACTATGAATTTCTTCGAAGTTTTGTCAGAAAAATGTGACAACATTCGTAATCAATATCCCTACCGCGAATTAATTATGGTTGGTGACTTTAATGCCCACCATAAAGAATGGTTGATTCACCAGAGTACGAAATGTGCTGGGCGTCAGACGGAGTGGGTTACTATTTTCATGACCTTACGCAGATTGTTAGTTATTCCACATTTCAATGTCCAAATTCTACAAGCAGTCATATTCTTGATATTTGTCTCAAAACAATTCCACATTCCATGGAAGCGCGTGTCGAGGCTGGAACTGGAAATTCTGACCACAACCTGATAACCGTAAAAATATCTGCTCACAAGAATATAAGCGCAACGAAATTTCTTTTGAAGAATATAAGACCACACGTAACATCTGTCAAAAAAAAACTGTGCCAAAGAAGCGGAAAGAGCCGACAACAAGTCGCTAAGGCTTCCGAGTTAAAAATCTCCGATCGCAACTTTTACCTGATGATCGCCAATATTTCTAAAACATTTATTTCAGCATTGACGTGTGCATATGGTGCTTTTGTGGTGGAACCATATAATTATTAATATAAAAATCCATTGGAACATTGAAGGAATTTGCCAGTGACTTGGCTGCAATTTTAAAATCTTTTTCCTTACTTATAAACAAGGTAAATACCCGAACGCCTGGAAGAGTGCTATGGTGCAACCGGTTTTTAAACGTGGTTGTGATAAAACTGACCTCTCAAACTACCGGCCAATATCAATTGTTTCAACCGTGGCTTAAGTTTTTGAGAAATGCATTAACCAACAACTGGTGAATTATCTTGAGATTAATAAAATAATTTTAGATAAACAATATTTAAAGCTCATTTGTAAACTTGTGGTATACGGCTTGGATTCAATGAGTGTCAAGTGGACAAAAAGCTTTCTCAAAGACCGAAAGATCAATGTTGTACTAACTGGGAGATCATTAACGACACACAATCCAAATGCCCGAGTCTCTCAGGGATCAGTTTTGTCCCCAACTTTATTTTTGTTATACATCAGTGACTTGTTGGATAGCACTGTTAACGCTTTCCACAGTTTTGCTGATGATGCAACATTGCATTCTCCTATTTCATTCGAGGTCGAGCCTACTCCTTCACAGTTAAACGGTAAACGGCTAGGAGTTGTCACTTCACTTAATTCCGATTTGAGGGCAGTATTTAAGTAGTAGGAAGTTAAAAATCAGGTCAAATTAAACAAAAAAAACCCAAATATGAACGTTCTCGCGTAAAAGAAGACACACCGAATAGCGTTTTGTGGTAAAAGGTCACGTTCTCGTGGGTTGTGACTCACTTCGTTTGCTTAGTGTTCAATTAGCAATAATTTAACAGGAATGAACACCAATAATTTAACAGAAATGAACACCAATAATTTAACAGGAATACCATCCGAATAATACGAAGCTCCAGACTTACGAAAGATATGGACAGCCTACAGCACCGCAGAGATGTTGCAGAACTCTGCGTGTTCTATAGATTAATAAATGGTAAATGTTCTGCAGAACTAAAGGAGAAAATACCACCATTTGTTATGCAAAAACGAGTAACACGAGAAGAGGTTGATGCACATAGGTTTACGGGGAAGCTGCAGAAACCTCGAACTGAAGATGCAAAGCGCGAATTTATTTATCGAACATTTAAGAAGTGGAATTCGTTGGCCGGTTTTTAGTTTCCGTGGGAGTATAAAATACACAAGTTTAAGGTAACTATTAACCTTAACTTGAAGGATCGTACGTTGGGTGCAGTAGCTCTTACAGTTACAAGGAGCTAGGACAGTCTTAAAGTCCGCGCTGCACCCAATTAAAACTAAACGTAAAAAAATGTTATTTTTATTTGATTTACAAATGTTAACAGCAAATAGTCGTATGATTTGATGTTTATATAAATCTTGGTATAAAAATGGCTGTTAAATAAGCGATAGGGAGGGGGTAAGAAATATATATGATATGATTGATACAAACATGCATTCATTTTGGAAATCAAGGGTATACGTACAATGCTGCACATTCCTAGAATATGTGCAAAATAAATTTTAAGTGATACATGAAGCTTAGCATATTCCAAAATTATGCTATGTTATATCATGGTTTTTTTTTCTAGTGTTATCCGTGACTCAGGCTATATTAGTGTTATCCGTGACTCAGGCCAACAGTGACATTCCACTATGTTACTTTACGTTCTGGCTATACGTAGATTTACGTAGAAACCATCTGCACATTGCATAGCTGCATGCCAGCCTATAGTACTGACATGGAAGATGGGACGTTAAACGGATTTTAACCTCAACTGGATCTCAGATGAGTTCATTCGAACTACCGATCCCACCACCCAAACAATCGATGGTGAAAATCCCTTTTCGAACCCGGTACCTTCCGCTCCACTCCGCAGTTTTTTAACCACTGCGCAACCTGGGAGGATATCTTTGGTATTCCTCAACAGCTATAACATACTTTATTTATGTTCCATCTACGGGTCATCTTATATTATGCTGTATTTAAGAGTCAAGTCTCTATCCCGAACCCAACACCAATAAACGCGTGAGTAATTTTTATTCGTGATGTTCCGACAGCAGTTCACTACACTATTCATTTATAGGGGAAACTATTTAAATAAATAAATATTTTAAGTAGTCATTTGGTTTATCCGAGAATTCATTATGCAACATATCGGTTGTAATCTTGTTTGAAATCTCGTTGTCCAAAATCTATTTCAAGTCTATATTATATTATGTAGGTAGTTTCTCGTATCCAGGTGATTATGCATGCTCAGTAAATATCGTTGGCTGACTTCCGTAGCCAAAAGTAAAGCTTAGGTCAAATAATGTTGTAGGGGTTTCTCGAGTCCAATTAGTTCCAGGTTCAAAAATAAAAAATTTTCGCTGTTTGTTTGTATTCTTCCAAAATCGCAGTTAAGAATGAGATATATTTCATTTGAATAGGAACGATGGTATTTTGGAATATTTCGAAATCGATCCAACTTTTTCAATATTTTTTATGCAGGATTAACACATGTTTAAAATTACATAATTTTTAAATAAAAATAAATTAGTAGGCCAAAAGAATTTTATTTTATTTTGGTTTTTCTTAAAAAGTGAGATTTTTGTTTGTTTCACTTGAATAGAAACGACCATATTATCAATAAATTTGAGGTGTTAGCAACTTAAACTTAAATTAAATTATTTTTTTTAAAAAAGGTTACCAATTTAATATAAAAAAAATTTAAATATTAGTCGAGGAAAAAAACTTAGTAAAGAAGAAATAGCCCAAATTCAAGTACTACACAGCGAAAAGTATTCTCTACAAGCAATTGCAGTTAAAATAGAGAGAAGTAAGACTGTTATCTTCAATTTTACAAAAAATCCTAGAGAATATGGCTCAAACAATAAAGGCCGAACTGTTGAGGCACACATCTGCAGCCGACAAGCGGGCCATACTAAGGGCAGCATCCAATTGCACACTATCTTGTGCAAAAATTAAAGCTAGTGCGGAGGCCAGCCGAATAAATTATGGAGATTGATTAAAAAAGCAGATCACCTTATTCGAAGAAAGTTCCAAAAGAAACCACCTCTAAATCAGGAGAGGAAACAGAAAAGGTTAGATTTCTCGAGGCAGCATATGAAATGGGCTGAAAATGGAAACGTGTCGTTTTTTCTGATGAGAAGAAATTTAACCTCGATGGCCCCGATTAATTTCACGACCTTCAAAAAGAGGAAAAGTTTTTAGCAAAACACCACAGCCGGGAAGGAGGCGTTATGGTGTGGGGGGCTATATCATTTTATGGTCCGGGAGATTTGTCTATCCAACCGGAAAAATAACCGCAGCAACTTACAAGGGCATCCTCGAAGAAACATTTCCCCGCTTCAATGATACTTTTGGGCCATTGCCATGGATATATCAGCAAGATAATTTCCCTATCCATACAGCTAACATAATCAAATCATGGATATCGCAGCCAAATGTAGAGCTTTTGCCGTGGCCTCCGTATTCTTGTGATCTCAATATCATGGAAAACGTGTGGGTTTGGCTTTCTCGGAAAGTTTGCGAAGGTGGTCGACAATTCGACAGTAAAGAAAGCCTTATTAAGGCGATAAACGAAGCCTGGAACCAAATTTCTTTAGATTAAATCTTTGTATGACTCCATTTAAAGCAGGTTGTATGAAGTTATTTTTAATAAGGGAAGTAGTACACATTATTAAAACCATCTAAACTCAATTAATTTTTAAAAATTAATCGAATTCAATTAAATTTTTAGTCAATAAAATAACTTTTTATTAAGATTAGTTAATCGTTCTTATTCAAGTGAACATTCAAATTTACCATATATTAGAAAAAAACAAGAAAACAAAATTAATCATGAACAAATAAATTTGTTTTCCCTTTAATATTTACTGCTTAATCAAAACTTATAATTTTGTAAAAAAAAATATTGAAAAAGTTGGATCGATTTCGAAATATTCCAAAAAGCCGTCGTTCCTATCCAAGTCAACTGCAGTGTAAAAACTAATGTCAAATGATCATAATAATAATAAGTCATAAAAATATAAATACAAGTGCTGTAAATCGGTGATGTTCTGTTTCACATTTGTATCCAGTCAGCTCTGTTTTATAAGATATTTAGATAAGTATTGTTTTATTGTTTGTGATTAATTTATTCTAGGTTTATTTATTTTATTTTAGAATACGTCGCTAACATAATTCTCGGATAAAATAAATGACTATTTAAAATATTATGCAACCTATCTTTATGTCCTTATTTTAATTTTCGAACAAACAATCACACAATATACAGAAGTAGATTTCACGGCTATCCTTTTCAAAAAGTCTTAGTTTGTAAGAGTATATTTGGTTGGCAAAATTCTAAAAGCCTCTAATAGTAAAATAATAAGAGGTATATATGAATATATGTTTGTTGCCTCAAATCTTGAGCTTAGATTTTAAATTATGGAAAGCAAAAAGTTTGCCTTGGCTTATTATTAAGCGCTTTTAACTTCTTTCGACTAAGGCTTAAATCGAATTCCTCTGGAAGCCAAGAGAATCATAATTATTATTATAGACAAATAATACATGGACATGACGATTACAGTGATCTTTTTAAATATTAGTAAGTAACCTACAAAGGTAACAACCGCATCCCTTTAGTTGTTTATTGTCGAATTATTATTCGGATCAACGAGGCGTTCCGTGTCGAGATTATTAAATTTTACAAGTATGTTTTTAACATTTGCCACAGTTCTCTTGTCAATTATTTTGCTAGCAATTTTATTTTATGTGTATTTGTATAGTTGATTTGTTCTTGGTAACTGTATTAAAATGTTTTCTTTGCATATTGATACAATATTGATCTAACGAATCCATTATTACAGTAAACAATTTTAATATATCTTGAACGATTAACTCTAAAAATTCGATGCTGTTGTATTATTTGTTTTTGCTTCATAAACATCATTAAGTTCCTGCAACGCGTCGTATGTATTTAATATAATCTAAATCTGGACTTACTCCACCCATGTTGAAATTTCATGCTATATTTAAATAGAACAAGATATTTAAAGGAACCTAACCTAACCACAATTTCGTTTACATAACTATGAATGTATATATGATATACCATAAAAAAACTGAGTTATACTTTCGTTCATCAGTGTTACAGCCAATCTATAGTTTCAATGATAATTGGCGTCTGATAGAAGTACTTTTTTTAACCTATTCTTCAAAAAACTGATAAACGATGGTATACATCAAATATAGAAGATGTATGATTATCTTCCTTATATCATATATATATTCTTATAGATTTTTTGTTTTAATGAGGCATTTAATTTTTATTTGCAGCTTGAAGTAGATGAAGTCGAAGATTGTAGTAAAAGTCAAACACCAAAAGTAAACTTTATAAATAAATTTGCTGTATTTCAATAATTTAATTTACATTATTTTTCCAATTCATTAATTAAATTGCTCCCTCTTTAGTAAATTACCATAGTCTGTCAAACTTGTTCTGATAATTTCGCCAGTTCTTGAATTCCTTGGATTTCATAATTTCAAGTTTGTTCACAAATATTTTTTTCACCATACCATCGACTCTTTGGGTGTTTTCCAATCACCGACTTATTTCAAACTTATTGACTTATTTGACGCCATCTTGAATAAGTCAGTCAAGCTGTTCCAATTGGTGACTTATTTTGACAACCACTAATCAAAACAAATTTTACAAATTATTTTTTTATTGAATACAATATAACAATGACTGATAAAAAGAAAAAATTCGTGTAAATTAATTATTTGGTGAATAAGAATATTAATTTATGCTTAAACATTTTAAAAAGCGATCAGGATTTACTGTTCTTCTTGGAGAATCGTGAAAGATGAAAGGTTTGTATGCATATAATTTAATTAAGATAAATGTACAAAAATATAAATGTACAAAATATTAAAATTGTGAGGCGTGTTTGGTTCAAGCAAAATTATTAAAATTTTAGGGGTTAAAGAACTGTTCCATGAAAAGAACCCATATTTATGACGCTATCATGAATCGAGATTCTATAATAATAAAAAACAATCTCCAAATCTCTTTGGAAGCTTTTCAAAAGTTAATTGAACTCTATCCATCGAAGCATCATGGATATGATCCACAAATGGAACTTGGTGTTACGCTATTCTGGTTAGCCGCAGGAACTAGTTATCGCGTGGTTAGTGCTGCGTTTATTGTTCCAACAACTACTGTATTTAATATCGTCAAGCGAACACTAAACATTATTCTCAATTTAATGAAGGAAATTATTAAGTTACCCGATGAAAATCATTTAGCAAGAGAGAGTGTCAAATTTGTCAATCGTGCAGGATCCAATGCATTTAAAAAGGCAGTAGGGGATATTGATGAGACGCACATAAAAAAAATGTCCAATAAACCGACATGATGAATACATAAACAGGAAGTTGGACTACAGCATTCAACTACAAAGTAAGCTTTTATATATGTTATATGTTTATAAGATTAATAAATTAAATTATTTTGCAGCTGTTTGTGATGCTGAGCATAAATTTATTCACATTTGTGTTGGTCGCCAGGCTCGGTTCACGATCAACGAGTCCTAAGGAATAGTGATATTTATATAAACAAGAAATATCCACCACGAGGTTACTATTTACTCGGCGACTCAGGATACCAATTAACACTAGATCCCATTGCAATCATAACTCCATTTCCTGAAAATCGCTCGTCAACTCCATTGCAAACAAGATTTAATTATCTACACAGTAAAGCTTGAATTGCTATAGAGCAGGCTTTTGGGCTAATGAAGACTAGATGGAGGTGTATTTTCCTTCGGTTTCTGGAAATTAGTATTGAAAATTCAATTAAAGTGATCGCTGTTTGCTGCATACTTCACAATATTTGTTTAAATGTCGGTGATCTAATTGCAGTAGACACAGAATTTCAGGAAGAAAATAGCGTTCCACCTGCAAACGAAAATTACCACCCACAATCTAGTTTCGTAGAATTACGAAACAATTTATGTTCACAAATATAAGAAAAAAATATTTATTTTTATATTTATTTATTATTTTATTTTTTGTTGCGTTCTTTAATATGTTCAAAAAGTTGCCTTTTTTATATTTTTGCTACTCGTAGGTTTAGAAATTGGTGCTGTGCCTATTGAGCTTTGGCTGGTACTTTGCATTGATACGGAGCTCAATTCTACAAATGATGGCGAAACTTCCTCCTCATCACTACCCACCGGAATGAACTCTATTAAGCTGTCGAAAAGGTCACTATAATCTGCTGACGGCTCAAAAGTCATGCTCTCTAAAACATTTTCGGGTCGAATGGTGTGTTTTCTGCCCATTATGTCATTTATTTTATCAAAATATGGCCAGTTTGAAGCATTTGTTGATGTTAATGATGCCCCTGTTTTTGGATCCTTCAATTTTTTGTACGAATCGACTAAATTCTTCCACTTTTTGATACATTCACCTGATGTACGATGACTGAGTTCTGGCGATGAAGCTTGTATTGATCTAAAAATAAACCAAATATTTAATTTTCAATAAATAAATTGAAATTAATAGGTACAGAACTTACGACCATATTACGGGATATATACATTTATTGTTTAAATTCCTCGTCTTTGGCGCCTCTAGCTGCAGTAAGACTAAAGGTTTTTCTCTTCAGTCCCTGTATTCTACTGAAAGAAAGAGATAGAAAATAAGTCACCTCGATAGCAGACTTATTTGAATAAGTCGGTTTAAGCAAATAAGTCGATTGGAAAACACCCTTAGCTATTAAATAAATGTGCAGCACGTTGTGTGCATATTTCACAATTAATATAACTTTATCCTGATGAAGATTGATAGTTTTCTTAAAAATTTTAAACCTATTATTGAGTATACCGAATGCACGCTCAATTGTTTGTCGAGCTCTACTTAACCTGTGGTTAAACTTTTTCTTACTTTCGTCTACCGTTGTAAAGTATGACAACTCCTAAACTACTGCATCTATCCATTCCCGCTTTAAAATAAATCAACTAAAACAAACCGTTCCCAAAGAGTCACCTGAAACATCTTTCGTATTTATGATTTTCCACTTCATTAATACATCCCAACTCCACACTAATCAATAGCCAACTATTTTTGAACAGCTGCCTCAAACTTCAACATTTATCTCATCCTCAAATACCTTTTTCCCTATAATACCAACAAAAACGCAAAGTAAATTAAACATTTTAGAAAACTACATTATAAAAGAAGCTAATCGTCCACAAACATCAACTTCAAAAGATATTTTGGCAAAGGCGATGAATTTTTGAATCTTCTTCTATGTCGACTTCAGCGAGTATGTCTTGTGACTACAAATTTATAATAAATATAATTTGGTTCTATGTATATACAAAAATATGCGTTTCATTTAGTATACAAATATTTGAAATATATGATTTGAATTAATAACGGCATCCCTGTAATTGTTAAATCGAACTCCTGTGTAGAATGGTGATGGTGAAAATCATCGTGATATACGAGAAGTTAATCTTTAATTTTTGTACTTTTTATTTAATATTAAACAACAATATGCAAAATTAGTATAAACTCAAAATATGTTCATTTCTTTGTGAGGTATGAAAACAGGTTTGTTTTTCCTTTAAGCGATATTCCAGTCCACAGCATGCATGACCCGCCGCCATACGAAACTGGTTCAGCAAAAGTGCACTACAAAAATCTTTTCTGGACCTAACCTCTCCTTTCAGTACCATGGAGGAATATTTTTAACTCACCAGTGAATAGAACATACATACCTCTTGTTAGATGCCCCAATAAAAGTGTTCACGAGAAAATTCGACTTACTGTTGGTGGTGGCATGCTTCTTCCAGCGTCTTTTTACTGTCCGTTGACTAATAACTACATCTCTAACTTGTGTAAATGAAGTTTAGAAGATAAATCGACCGTCCGTCTCAGGTCTTAGCCAATACTGCAAGTGGTCTACGATTGAAGGCAAAAGTTTGTTGACACCTTTTGGATAATTAAGCTGACAAGCGACTTCACCTTGATTGCATACTTTTAACAATAAAGCAACAACTTAAACGTTTTTTCTGAAGTAGATCTTCCAGACGAAAAGTAGAGATTTGTTCAGTTCAACGTTCTGATGAAGTAAATGATGGGAAATAACGGTAAACGTAGTATTATTATACATGAGATTACAGCAATCAATTGTTTCAACCGAAACATGGCGTTTACTATACTCGCAGTCCATGTCGATAATTTTATCGATAATTTTATACTAAGCTGTGTAAAAAATCGGTTAAGACTTGTTAATAAAAATGCCTTTTACTTATTAATATATATGTAAATTAATTTTATTAGAATTCATAATTAAATTGATCTGTGTAAATTATTCCATTGTTTAATTAAATTATATTAAATATTGAGAGAATAAGAAATACCGATGGAAATTCTTTCTTAATATATATTAATTGATAAATTTCAATCAAATAAGATATAATTTATGTGACGTTTAACAATTTTGATTAAATGCAATTTGTAAACTCTTACTGGACAAAATGATCTTAATTACGTCTTAAATAATGGTATACGTCTTACGTCTTAAATAATGATATAGTATTTCTCCGTTTTCTTCGAATGAGATATTTACATAAATATTTTGTCTATTATAGTTCTATCATGCCATCTATAATGTAATTGTTAGATGTTTAATAATATAACATGTTTTATGAATCGTAAAAGTTGATTTATTAACTTTTAAACATGAGTAAGATATGAATTAAGAAATTCATATCTTACTCATGTTTCTATCTCACTTTCAAATCTCAATATTTTATTTAAAAAAATTAATTAATGTTTTATGCTTGTAAAATTGATGCATGAACTCTTCTAATTTTAACTGAATTCTTATGGAATTTTTAAGAAGTTGTGTGATTTATATTGGAAATGTCAGTATACACAACTACTTATAAATCCCATAAGAATTCAGTTTGAATTAAGAGAGTTCAAGCATCATTTGAAAAATCTGTCGAAAATTTTACAAGCACGCGTTTATACTTGTGAAATTTTCGACAGATTTTTCATATTGCAATTTGATTTCTTTAAAAATACACTGTTATAAAAATAGAAGGTAGCTAACGATAAATAAAATACATTTCTGTTTAAATATCGTTATATTCAGACGATAGATATCGTTTTAACGTTAGTTATCGTTTTCATTTCACGATTGAAACATTCATATTTATATATTTATTATAATTGTAATTCTAAATAAATAAATGTTGAAATACAGCTTTCATCAACTTTATAATCAATATAAGGGTATTTCAAATTAGCCTCTCTCTTGAAAATGTGGTATGTGTCAATACTTAAATTCTTTAGTTTGAATTGAAGTTAGCGATGATGAGATACATTAACCATGCTTTAATATTCTATTGTAATTATCAAGCAGCCAATTGTTTTTAATTGAGTAGTTCGTAAATCATTTGTATTATAGAGAAGTATACTAAATTAGAACTTTAAAAAGGTTTTATAACAAAATAATACTAGTAGGGTAAATTATTACAAGTAACACTTTATTTATAAACTCAATCAGATAATTATCTTAATTTAGACAAAATATTTTTTAACTATTCTAACATTTTTATCACTTATTTTGGTAACTATATAATTTACTGTTTTAAACTTAATAACACAGAATATTTCAAAGTTCGTTTAATTTTATGTCAAATCAACTTTTCATTTATATTTTCCTCCCGAATTCGAATTTCCTGTTGATTTTTTTCCATAATCTTGAAATCTATCATTCTGCTTAACTGTTGGTGGTCTGCATACAGGTGGTTGATAAACATTAGTGCCTCTTTGAACTTCCCTCACATTTGTTGTTGAAGTTGAATATTTAAAAATAACACCCATATTTTTATTTTCTATAGCTTTTACTTTAGAGTTTCAGTTAAATTGTTTATTATGCGTTTGAACTGAATTACAATTATGAGTGAACTTACATAATTATCTATTTGCATTTATAAGACATTTCGCCGGAGTATTTTGATGTTCAATCTTTATACAATCAACACGACTTATACCGTTGCGCACTATTTTCATATTTTTGATATCGTTATAAGAACGTCTATCTTAATTTTAATCTAGTGATTCAGATGAAATAATATCGACGATCATTTCGGACTAAGGCAATAAATAATTTAGTTGTTATTTGACATTAACAGACCAATTGGTGATGTTATTAAATTGGAAGTCAGTTAGACTGGGAATACTTGGTTCAAATCCCGAATCGGGAGAATTTCTTTGATTACGATCGGTCATATAAATGGACACATCTATGTTGTTAAATTGGAGTGTCAAACTCATATTCCAATCCAGTATTTACATTTGTAAGTGAAAACTATTGTGTACCATAAAACTATGGAATGTGTAGATGGCTGTTGAGAAAATTCTTAATTTAATCAACTTTTATTAGTATTCCAATGTCTTTTGTGGATTTGGATTTCATTTTAAATCGTTCAATCAAAATGCTCAACAAAAAATCAATATACTTTTAATATGTAAACAAGCCGTATTTTAACTTGGCTAGTAGCCACAACTCATTTTATTAATTTAGAGCATTATTCAAAAGGTACCAAATGAGGAAGACTTTATATGGAATCAAAATATCAATAGCTCCAAATAAATATTTTTACATGATTTTTGATGCCATGGAATCTATTGTAAATTAGACGCAACTCAATCTATGTTAGAGAAGGTTAAGGTTTCGATTCATGACCATTTATCTATTTACATAGGTAGCTATATTTCATACAAAAATCACTCGCCTAATAATAAGTATAAATGCAGTAAAGCCTTGATTAAATGATGAATAATAAATCTAGTTTATCGTGAGAACTACGTATGTAATATTAAATAAGTAAAGTTTAAAAAAACGTTGATTATAAATCAAACGATGTGTGAGAGAGTGTGAAATGATGATAACAAACACACATATAAAAAACACTTACTATTTTTAAGATTAAATGACGATAGTAGCGATAAGGAATGGTGGGTTAAGTTAAAATTACCAACATTCAGGTAATCAACGATCTACGTAAATTAAATCTAGTTGTACATTTTCAAAACGTATAAAGTAAACCGCAAAATAGTTTGAAGTGGTTTTACTACAAAACTAATTTCAAATGTAGGTCTCAAATAAAACAACAGAGTTAAGGTGTCGCAACAACAAACGGTTCAGATTTGTCTTTATTAGAAAATCATTCTTTCTATATTAGACACTCAGTACATTATTTCAAGTTGACGAAATGAGTCGGTTAAAGCTTCCACAAAAGTGGTAAGTAATGGTAATTTTCTTCCACAACAAAGACAATTTGTTCGAAATCGGAAGAAAATTTACAAAATTTGGTCAAAACACGGGACTCACACCCAACAGTATTAAGAAGTTTGTGCATAAAGTGCGTACCCGTCGCGGTGGCCAAAATGTGCGCAAACGGCCAAGAACATCAATTCGTCATAGTTCATGGGAATTGAACATCGGCCGGTCTTTCATTCATCGAATTCTGCGTAAAGATCTTGGATTGTGGCCTTATAAAGTTCAATTGGTCCAGCAATTGAAGCTCCGTTACCATCCGCTTCGATATCGATTCGCTGTGTGGACCTGCGACAAACTTGAAATTGACAAGGATTTTGCTCAAAAATCATCTTTTCGGAGGGGGCGCATTTAAATCTCGGTGGGTTCGTAAACAAATAAAATTGTCGAATTTGAGGATCGGAAAATCCATAAGGATACGAGGAGAAGCCAATGCATCTATTGCGTGTTACGGTTTGGTGCGGTGGTGCTATTGAACGTGTTGTTCCGTAACAGAGACGTCGGGATCACCAATGTAGCGTGTAGCGTTTATGTAATTTTGAATGTGTTTTAATTTCGAGTTGTTGCTTGTATATATTGTAATTCACTACGCCGGTTTCGATCTGATGATGATATCATTGAATGACTGTGTGATCGAAAAGATCAAATCCATCTCATAAGGCATATGCAACCGGTTCAAACTGTGCGATTCGTATATATACGTTTAGTCGTGACAGGACAGTACTAGTGAATTACAAGAACTTAACTAGAAACATCGATTTTATTAATTGACTGGAGCGTGAGCTAAGTTTGCGATTTATTTGAGTTGTTCTGAATGTAACAGCATAATAAGAAGTAGTATAGAAAAGATTAAAATCAAATGAGCTGTTATTGTAGAAGACTATATATGTATGCAGTCAAAATATCAATAGCTGCAAAAAATGTACATAAGATGATTTTTGATATCGATCCAAATCAGACAGCAACGGAACGCATATAAATGTATATTATAATGATTCATGGTTGCGAAAGTTAAGGTTTCAATTAATGACCATTTATCTAGGTTAATGTATTGCTTAATGCATGCAGGGTCTCCCAGTAAGAAATTCAGATTTAAATATTTAATAAAACAAACGGCTTAATATATTTCCAAATTTACTGTCAAAGTACAATCCTCCAGGTTATTTATGGAAAGTAATTTTATTCAAATGGGAGCCGTGGCTGCTTCCTTTTTGGATTGGGTATAACACTTTTCCTTCACGGTACCATACAAATAAGAATCCGAATGCGTCAAACAACAGCTCATTGCCGGCCAATTCACGACCCCATTTCGACTGATAATACGGCCATTGAATTTTTGACGCAGTTTTACTATTGGAACGCCCGATGTGTGGCACGTACCACTTTGCTGGATCCAAAAGTCGTCCAAACCAATTTTTTCAAGATATGGCCACAGAAACGATGTTGACATGTGATGGTAGTCGATTTCATTGATTCGAATAAATACAGCTCAACAATATCACCACCGCACAAGCCGCACCAAACCGTAACATGCAATAGATGCATTGGCTTCTCCTCGTATCCTTATGGATTTTCCGATCCTCAAATTTGACAATTTTATTTGTTTACGAACCCACCGAGATTGAAATGCGCCCCTCCGAAAAGATGATTTTTGAGCAAAATCCTTATCAATTTCAAGTTTGTTGCAGGTCCACACAGCGAATCGATATCGAAGCGGATGGTAACGGATCTTCAATTGCTGGACCAATTGAACTTTATAGGGCCACAAACCAAGATCTTTACGCAGAATTCGATGAATGAAAGACCGGCCGATGTACAATTCCCATGAACTATGACGAATTATCATTCCCATGAAAGAAAGAATGATTTTCTAATAAAGACAAATCTGAACCGTTTGTTGTTGCGACACCTTAACTCTGTTGTTTTATTTGATACCTACATTTGGAATTAGTTTTGTAGTAAAACCACTTCAAAGTATTTTGCGGTTTACTTTTTACGTTTTGAAAATGTACGGCTAGATAAAATTTACGTAGATCACTGAACGTTGGTAATTTTAACTTAACCCACCATTCCTTATCGCTACTATCGTCATTTAATCTTAAAAATAGTAAGTGTTTTTTATATGTATGTTTGTTATCATCATTACACACTCTCTAACACATCGTTTGATTTATAATCAACGTTTTTTTTAAACTTTACTTATTTAATATTACATACGTATAGTTCTCACGATAAACCAGATTTATTATTCATCATTTAATCAAGGCTTTACTGCATTTATACTAATTATTAAGCGAGTATTTTATGTATGAAATATAGCTACCTACATAGATAAACGGTCATTAATCGAAACCTTAACCTTCTCTAACATAGATTGAGTTGCGTCTAATTTACAATAGATTCCATGGCAACAAAAATCATGGAAAGACATTTATTTGGAGCTCTTGATATTTTGATTCCATATAAAGTCTTCCTCATTTGGTACCTTTTGAATAATGCTCTAAACTAATAAAATGAGTTGTGGCTACTAGCCAAGTTAAAATACGGCTTTTTTACTTTTAATAGCATATTGATTTTTTGTTGAGCATTTTGATTAAACGATTTAAAATGAAATCCAAATCCACAAAATACATTGGAATACTAATAAAAGTTGATTAAATTAAGAATGTTCTCAACAGCCATCTACACATTCCATAGTTTTATGGTACACAATAGTTTTCACTTACAAATGTACATAATGGATTGGAATATGAGTTTGACACTCCAATTTAACAACATAGATGTGTCCATTTATATGACCGATCGTAATCAAAGAAATTCCCCCGATTCAGGATTTGAACCAAGTATCTCCAATTTAATAACATACTCCAATTTAGTAAGTAACTGACTTCCAATTTAATAACATCGCCAATTGGTCTGTTAATGTCAAATAACAACTAAATTATTTATTACCTTAGTCCGAAATGATCGTCGATATTATTTCATCTGAATCACTAAATTAAAATTAAGATAGACGTTCTTATAACGATATCAAAAATATGAAAATAGTGCGCAACGGTATAAGTCGTGTTGATTGTATAAAAATTGAACATCAAAATACTTCGGCGAAATGTCTTATAAATGAAAATAGATAATTAAGTTCACTCATAATTGCAATTCAGTTCAAACGCATAATAAACAATTTAACTGAAACTCAAAAATAAAAGCTATAGAAAATAAAAATATGGGTGTTATTTTTAAATATTCAACTTCAACAACAAATGTGAGGGAAGTTCAAAGAGGCACTAATGTTTATCAACCACCTGTATGCACACCACCAACAGTTAAGCAGAATGATAGATTTCAAGATTATGGAAAAAAATCAACAGGAAATTCGAATTCGGGAGGAAAATATAAATGAAAAGTTGATTTGACATAAAATTAAACGAACTTTGAAATATTCTGTGTTATTAAGTTTAAAACATTAAATTATATAGTTACCAAAATAAGTGATAAAAATGTTAGAATAGTTAAAAAATATTTTGTATAAATTAAGATAATTATCTGATTGAGTTTATAAATAAAGTGTTACTTGTAATAATTTACCCTACTAGTATTATTTTGTTATAAAACCTTTTAAAAGTTCTAATTTAGTATAGACTTCTCTATAATACAAATGATTTACAAACTACTCAATTATAAACAATTGGCTGCTTGATAATAACTATAGAATATTTAAGCATGGTTAATGTATCTCATCATCGCTAACTTCAATTCAAGCTAAAGAACTAAAGCTTTAATGAATAAGCTTCAAAAATGATGTAATACCCTTATAATCAACATGAAAGCTGTATTTCAACAATTAATTTATTAATAACTACAATTATAATAAATATATAAAAATAAATGTTTCAATCGTGAAATGAAAACGATAACTAACGTTAAAACGATATCTATCGTCTGAATATAACGATATTTAATCAAAAATGTATTTCATTTATCGTTAGCTTTCCTCTATTTTTATAACAGTGTAGTCGTCGGTTGTAGCTTAATAATTAAGAGATTTTCTCATTACACTCCGGTATCGAGTTCGATTGACCAACAATTAACATGTGCGGATGACATAAAAAGCAAAAATGTAAAACCATTCGTTGGGCTGACCGTTAAATAGTTCGTATGGTCTGAGTTGAGACGCGGTAAGGGACGTTTACGGCTTCTAAGACACAGATTGGTTTTTACTCTTAAAGTAATCAAATAAGAATATGCGTTTAATGAGCTTGTGAAATATTTCACAGATTTTTCAAGTGATACATGAAATTTTCTAATTCCAATTAAATGGTTTTCAATATATATATATATATATATATATATATATATATATATATATATATATATATATATATATATATATATATATATATAAATAATATATATATATATATATATATATATATATATATATATAAATATATATATATATATATATATATATATATATATATATATATATATATATATATATATATGTATATTTATATATATATATATATATATATATATATATATATATATATATATATATATATATATATATATATATATATATTTATATATATATAGATTATATATATATATATATATATATATATATATATATATATATATTTATATATATATATATATATATATATATATATATATACATACATACATATATATACATATATATATATATATATATATATATATATATATATACATATATATATATATATATATATATATATATATATATATATATATATATATATATATATATATATATATATATATATATATATATATATATATGTGTATAAAATACCACCACAGTATCCAGAGCTTCACGTGGGAGGCGACTTAATCTAATTGGATCTCTGGGCTGATAATCCGTAAAAAACTAAAATTGTTAAAAATGGGAAAAAAAAACAAAAAATATCGGTTCTCCCCAAAAAAATAATGATCCCCGCTGAAGAAGCCGGACACGAGATTGAGGATCGGTTTATCTTATCACATGTATGCAAGGTTGGAACTCGTAGCGCTCCATGAAACTCGATGGCCTAAAAGTGATGACCAAGTGCCCTAGGGTTATACGTTGCTACACAGCGGAGATGACCTCAGAAATTTTGAAGTTGGATTTCTCACTGGAACACAGATACAAAAACCTGTACTGGGTTTTCAGGTAGTCGATAATCGAATGTGTAAGCTTCGCTTGCACATGAGATTAGCCAACCTGTTAATTTTTGTGTACATGAGCCCACTGAGGTAAGCCAACCCCAAGATAAAGACTCATTTTACAATAATTTGGATAATCTGATGGGCTCTTTACCGGAGCACGATTTCAGATTGGTGACTTGAATGCTAGAGCTGACAGAAATCAGACCGACTTATGCAATAATATAGGTCCGTACTCCCGACACGAAACTGCGATTAAAAATGGGGAAATAATGATGTACTTTGCGATCGCTCATGATCTCAAAGTGGCTGTACATTCTTTCCTCATAAAAACATCCATTTGGAAACATGACACATCCACGTAAAACATCCCGAAGCGAAATTAACCATGTGTTGATTTTTAAAGAGCGGGCTCGGGTTGGCCAAGAAGTAAGATCTTATCGGTCGTCAACAAAATTCTTAGGCAGTGACCATTACCAGATAATGGTCACTACAAAGCTACGATGGAAATGTTCGTACAAGTCAGGGAGGACAGCATACAACGCGATTCTTCTGTGAAGGTCTGATAAATAAAGAACCACAACGAAAATATCAAGATCTTGTCAGCAATAGCATTATGCGATCCAATAACCAATCTGATGATGTGAACAGTGTCTGGGAAGTATTGAAAACCTCGGTTATCGATGCTGCCCAGCACGTTCTCGGTAAAGTGAAAACTAAGCCCACAAATGATTGGTTCGATGAGGAGTGTCGTCTTGCTGTTGAGCAACGAAATATAGCCCACAATGAAGCGCAGACTCGGTTTAATTTTTTGTTTTTATTTCAACAATCTGTTTCGGGGCTCGAGGAACTTTTTCGCAGTTTGCTTATTTACGTCCTTACCTTACGCCATTAAAGCCAAATCGAGGACGAACAGCGATAGGTCCGATTTACGTACAACCATCTGAATATTGCATAGCTCTATGACAGCCTATAGTACTGACATGGAAGATGGGTCGGCCCATGGATGCTGCACACCAACAGGGGGTGACTCGGTTTAAAATTGCAAGACAAAATAAAGAAAAAATGTTCTGTCTATGAGGACAGCTAAACGCATACGTAAACAGACAAAGCGCAAATGGTGGAAGACTAAGGTTTTAAGAGTACAACAACTCAGCAATGACCGCCATTCGCGTGCTTTCTTTAAAGGAATCACCGAATTGCACCATCCCTTAAAATCTCGGTCATCTGCCATTCGGGACCATGATGGAAACCTCTGTGTTAATGTCGATGCGGTACTCGATACATGGCGGGAATATTTTTCTGATCTACTTAATGTTCCACATGTACCACAAGCTGTAGTTGACTAATCAAGTTATTTCGCTAAGGATTATTCTTTCCAAGTACAACGAAACATCTCACGATGTACACCAGGTGTTCCTAGATTTCAAGCAAGCCTATGACTCGATCAATCGAGAGAGATTATGGTATGCGCTTGAATATTTAGGAATATCACAAAAATACGTACATCTGTGTAAAATGACAGTAACGCAGTCACAATGCTGTGTTAAAGTTGAGAACAGGCTATCGAGAACTTTTGCAATTACTTCTGGTGTTCGACAAATCATCTCGCTGTCTCCGATACATTTTAATCTCATGTTGGAATACATCCTTAGTAGAAGTGAAACACCTCAGGACAACATCTTATTCCGACAATCCAATCAACTTTTAGTATTTGTAGATGATATCTGTGTGATTGGATTAAATGGGAAGTGAAAGAGATACTTAATCGACTGAAACAGTTTTCAGCGTCCGTTGGTCTCAAAATCAATGAGTCCAAAACCAAATATCTGATCTCTGGTTTTATTAGGGACCAAGACGCAAGTGATTTCAGTAGTGGAAAACACACTTTTGAAGGAGTAATGAGATTCAAGTATCTTGAATCTCTCATAACCTTGCCGCTTATAATAGTGCTTTATATCCTCTACGTCCACTTCTGAAATCAAAATATCTTGCAAATGCGGATAAGCTGACACTGTACAGAGTGTTAATCAGACCCGTTGTCATGTATGGATGTGAGAGTAGGACCTTGACGGATGAGTACGAAAGATGGCTTCTAACATTCGAGAGAAGAACCATGCGTGTAATATATGGGCCAAAACGCGACGTTGATGGCACTTACCGAGTTCCTTTCTACCACGAGATAAGGAATTTAATGCAAATTCCTGATATCGTGTATGAAATCAAATGACAGCGAATACGCTGGCTCGGACACGTTCTGCGTGCTAATCCAAACCGAATCATACAGCGATCCTTGAAGGAAGAGCCGCCTTCCGGTAGGCGAAGAGGCTGTCGATGACGATGGCTCCACGGCGTAGAGAGTGATTTGGCATCTTCTGGTTGCTTGCAACAGTATGAAGAGCTAGCTCGTGATCGAAACCGATGGAGTCAGATTGTTGACACGGTACGAGCCAATAATGGTCTGTAAAAACCATCAAAAAAATATATTTATACATATATATATATATATATATATATATATATATATATATATATATATATATATATATATATATATATATATATATATATATATATACATATTTATATATATATATATATATATATATATATATATATATATATATATATATATATATATATATATATATATATATATATATATATATATATTTATATGTATATATATAACTATATATACATATTCGTATAATGTTGCAATTTTGAAATGAAAACGTTTTGTTATTTAAAACGATATCTAAATCTTCTTAATATAACGATATTTTCATATCGTAGATATAATTTATTCATCGTTAGCTACTCTCTATCTTCATTACTTTATTTATACAATCATACCTAATGAATAAGATTAGTGACGCATTGTATTATGGTGTATTCTTAAATTAATCAAATTGCAAGAGGCGTTTAATTTTCTTGTAAAATATTCCGCAGATTTTTCAAATGTCAATTTTCGTGTAATTAATAGACTTGTTACTCTTGCACGTCTCACAAGATACCACAAATTCTTGAACATCTTTTACAAGAGTAGGCCAAAAGTAATATCGTTTAATTAGCTCTGCAGTTTTGTTAATACCTAGGTGAGCAGAAGTCGGTGGACAATGAGCAGATTTTATGAAACCTGACTCTTCTAATTAAAATTGAATTTCTATAGTTTCATTTTTACTGATGTTCACTGTAAATGAAAAATTTCAGTATTTTTTCATATAATAACTCAGTATTATAGGGTATAATTACCAAAACGGTTAATCATAGTATTTCGTTCATTAATCCACAAACAGGATTTCATTCGAACACAATTAAATGTTAATGGAGACATGTCAAAGCATCACTACCAGAGTATCATCGTCAGTCAAATTTTGATTATTTATGTATAAGCATTTATGTATTTATAAGTGATAATTATTTTATTTTAATTACAATAAGAGTTGTAAATTAAAATTTAGAATAAATAAAAAATATTGAATCATTGAACTGTGCAATTTCTAGAAATCAAGATATCTTAAAAATAAGAAGAAATTGTGAATTTATGCCAAATGGAATCATTTCGAGGTTTCTCATCATATTATTATGTGATGATTCGATTTTACTATTTAACAGACACAAAGTTAATAAAACCATTCTTAAAGTGTGATAAGTGTGGAAAATATATATGAAACTAATGACCACTGATAATATAGACCAATGGTCATGGAATTGTGGAAGAATGCACAACAATTTTCGCTGCATAAATAGAAAGAGCATGAAAGTGGAATCGTGGTTCAGCAAAAGACATCTCAAATTCAATCAAATACTACATTTAACGTATGGAATTATACGGAATGAACCAATAAAAACCATACGACTTGAGCATGGATTTTCTGCTCAAACTATGGTCAACTGGAAAAATGCTGACATATAGTTAAATTTGTGGAAACTCAAATGACGCCAATTGGAGGACCCACAAAAATCGTCGAAAGTAAATTTGGAAAACGAAAATACAATAGGGGACATCACGAAGAAGGTCACTGGGTTTTCGGTGGCGTGGAAAAGGATACGGGCAAATGTTTTTTGCTTAAAGTAGCAAAACGAGATAAAGGCAAACCGTAGTGCCTTTAATAAAAAAATTATTTTTTCCCGGCACTACATTAGTTTCAGACTGTTGAAATACATATTCATCCCTGAGTGCTATAGGGTATATTCACCAAACAGTTAACCACAGTGCTTCTTTTGTAAATCAACAAACAGGATTTCAATCACTATTGAATGTTTATGGAGACACGTCAAAGCATCGGTTTCCGAATATAATCAACAGTCAAATTTTTATTTTTATTTGGCTGCGTTTATGTTCAAGCGAATGGCAAACAGCGATCATAAAGATCAATTTAATTTATTTTAGATATTATTAAAAATATTAATTTTTATTTATTTAAACTTTTATTAAATATATATATTTGTTAAAAATAACTATAATTGCTGTCTTTTGTTTTGTTTCTTTTGGCAATATATTCAATACAAAAATTTAGTTATTCTTTATTAAAATAAATGACAACATAATGCGACAAATACTTAAGATACAAACCAAAAATAAATAGTTTTAAAATATTATGCTATTAGTTAAATTGGCGCTAGTATCGCAAATTGGCTTAGCTCTACTTTAGCGCAACATTTGACAGTAGTGACAGCATTTTCAAATGCGGTTTATTGATTAACTAAATTTTTTTTAATGATTTGAAGACACCTTTCATATTATTTTAAAACTATTATTTAGTTATGTTCTTTACATATATGTACAATTAGTTTTAAAAAAATTGAAAAACCTACACATTCTTGTCTTTTATGAATATTGAAACGTCATTTAGTCGTAGCTCAAACCAAATAAATTATGACAATGAATTACGTTTTCCTTAAATTGTAGATAGATGTCGTTTTTACAAACAGCAATTCAGCGGTTATTTTTAATGAATTTTCAGCATCTTATGATTATGTAAAATTAAAATTAATGCACAAGATAATGAGTTTATTATAAAAGTATAGTTCATAAGAGCGGGGGTTTGGGGACAGCCCCCATCCTCTAATTATACAACGAATTAAGTTTACATTACATAACTAATTATTTTTTATAACAAAACATAGATGTTCTAGAAAATGTACCGGTGATCTTCAGGATAGAACGATATAAAACGATTCATACTTTAAGGAATGAGGCGTTAGCCGCATCCTATAAAGTATGAATCATTTTATTCTCCTGTGATAATCATTGCGCAGGAGGGTCCAATGCTAAGCGACTTTGGGGAATTTCCCGATTTTAGTATGAGGATAACGAAAAACATTATTATTTCTCAAAATGTAAACGCTTAATTGGGTGGGTGGCTATACGCAAGTGGGTCCATTGCTAAGCGGCTTTGGGGAAGTTCCCGATTTTAGAATAAGGATTTCGAATAATACGGCCATTCATCCCAATATTAATATCAAACTATGTTTTGGTGATATTTAAATCGTTTCGTTTTGTTTAAATTTAATGTGCTGAATTTGATTCGATTTTTAAGTTCATCCCTATATTTCTTAACGTACTAAATTTCAAAAAGTTAAAATTTGTTTTGTCATTATTCGTTTTATTTTGATTACAATAAGTTGTAAATTACATTTTTGAATAAACAAAAAAAAATATGAAATCATTGAAAAGTGCAATTTCCAGATATCAAGAACTATTCAAAATCAGAAGAAATTGTGAATTTATTATATGCCAAATGGAATCATTTCGCGGGTTTTCATAATTTATTTATGTGAAGATTCGGTTTTACAATTCAACTTTTTGACTGACACAAACCTTATAAAACCATTCTTAAAGTGTGATAAGTGTGGAAAATATATGACGCTAATGACCTATACTATAAACCATAATGGTTATGGAATTGTGGAAGAATCCACAACAATTTTCGCTGCATAAATAGAAAGAGCATAAAAGTGGAATCATGACTCAGCAAAAGCCATCTAAGATTCAGTCAAATACTACATTTAACGTATGAAATTATACGGAATGAACCAATAAAAACCATACGACTTGAGAATGGATTTTCTGCTCAAACTATTCAACTCAACATTATCAGAAAAGAGAGACGAGAAAACAGAGACGGGAATGCTGAAATCACGAGAAGAGGTCTCCCACTTTTCATGCTAACCTTCGACAACAAAGAACAAATAGAAAATATTTATAATATTAAGGCTATCCTCAACCTCAGCGTTAAAATAGAAACACCGAGAAAGGTCACTCGACTAATATCTCAATGCAAAAACTGCCAAGATTATAATCATACACAAAAGTACTGTCACCGTGAACCAAGGTGTGTTAAATGTGCAGGAAAACATGCAGGAAACGAGTGCACAGTTCCCCGAAATACAGCACCGAAATGTATCAATTGTAAAGGCCAGCATCCAGCAAACTACAGAGGGTGTGAAGTTGCAGTAGAACTACAAAAAATGAGAGATAAATCACGCAAACCGGATACAATAAGAAATATACAACCTATAAAAAAAACCACGGAACCAAAACTGCCAATTCCTAACATGCAAAGAGAGCGAGTAATCGAAAACGTTACTTATGCACAGATAGTCCAGCAGACAGAGCAGAAACAGTCTAAAGTGGAGCTCGTTCTACAGGATATACTGAAAAACATAGAGAACATCAACGAAAGACTTACTACGCAGGAACGAAGTCTGCAAAAAACACTAGAAGAAATGAAATCACAAACTAATTTCAATAAAAGAGTAGACGGAACCCTTGATCGAGTGATTGACAATATAAATTATATAAAATCAAATTATAAACAAAAGAAATGAATAAAACATTACGCATTGTAACCTGGAATGCAAATGGGCTATTGCACCACATACAGGAACTAGATATATTCTTAAACATGCATAATATAGATATATGTCTAATATCAGAAACCCACTTCACCAAAACTTCGTTCTGTAAAATAAAAGGATATAACTGTTACCATGCATTACATCCGGAGAATAAAGCTAGAGGTGGATCAGCTATCCTCATAAAAGATCATATAAAACATAACGAAGAACTTAAAGTCGAAAAGTTCTCCATGCAAGTCACAACAATCAAAATACAATTAAACAATACAAAAACCTGCAGTATCTCAGCAATATATTGCCCTCCAAGATACAATCTCAAACAAATAGAGTATACTGACCTATTTAAAACACTAGGAAGTGTCTTTTTAATTGGAGGTGATTACAACGCAAAAAATACCTATTGGGGATCACGGCTAACGACTGTTAAAGGAAAAGAACTGTTTGCAGCAGGCAAACAGCTAAAATGCGAGTTTCACTCAGGCAGTGCACCAACTTATTGGCCTACGGATATCAGCAAGACTCCAGATCTTATAGACTTCTTTATTACAAGAGGGATTTCAGATAATTATATCCATATAGAGAACAGTGAAAGTCTTTCATCAGATCATTCACCAGTTATTATGATACTTAGCCAAACAATCATTATGAAAGAGAGTAATGCGAAATTAACAAACTACAAAACTAATTGGGACTTCTTCCAAACACAGCTAACAAAAAGAATAAGTCTGCAGAACCCAATACAGGGACCAGTCCAAATAGAAGACGAACTAGATAAGCTCATCCATGATATCCAAAGTGCTGCGTGGGAAAGTACTCCAAATTATAGTCAGGAAATGACACGCAAAGTTAACTATCCCGAAGAAGTAAGAGAACTTCTTAAAAATAAAAGAAGAGCACGAAAGAATTGGCAAAAATATCGAAATCCGGAAAATAAGAAGGTATTTAACCATTTGTGTAACAAATTAAAATACCTATTAAAAGACATTAAAAATCAATCAGTTAATAAATATCTAACCACTCTAACTGGGCAAAAAGATACTGATTATTCATTATGGAAAGCAACTAAAAACCTTAAAAGGCCCAAACTCCAGGTTCCTCCAATTCAAAATAAAGAAAATTGGGCTCGAAATGCTAAACAAAAAGAAGATTTGTTTGCCAATCACCTTGAAGAAACATTCCAGCCTTACCCCAAACAAACAGAAGAGGAAAATATTACTTCAATATATAAACAGGATGAAATAAAAATTACACCTGTAACATTAAAAGAAATTACTTGGGAAATCAAGAATAATCTGAATGCGCATAAGGCTCCAGGGTATGATCTTATAACGGGTCAGATAGTAAAAGCATTACCAGAGAAAGCATTGAGGAAACTAGTGCATATAATTAATGCAGCATTTCGACTAAGATATGTACCAAGACAATGGAAAGTTGCAGAAGTAATTATGATACTTAAGCCGAACAAACCTCCGAATGATAAAGCTTCATATAGGCCAATTTCTTTGCTACCAACATTATCGAAACTATTTGAAAAGTTTCTTCCTAAAAGATTAAAACCAATTATCGAAGAAAGGAATCTCATCCCCACACATCAGTTTGGATTTAGGGAAAAACATTCTACGATAGAACAAGTACATCGAATTACTGATGTAATCGAGAAATCACTTGAAAACAAACAAATATGCTCAACCGTATTCCTTGATGTAGCGCAAGCTTTCGACAAAGTATGGCACCAGGGGCTAGAATTCAAACTTCACCGAGATCTTCCGGAGCAATTTTTTCAAATTTTAAAATCATACATATCAGAGAGGCACTTCCGAGTAAGATATGAGAATGAATACTCTCAATTAAAAAAAATAACAGCAGGAGTACCACAAGGGAGTGTTCTTGGACCAATTCTTTATCTCCTATATACAAGAGATATACCAATTACTGAAGCAACATTGGCCACTTTCGCCGATGACACGGCAATACTTGCAACAGCAAATAACATCAATGACTCCACTAGTAAATTACAGAGGGCTACTAACCTGATATGTAATTGGACAAAGAAATGGCGAATAAAATTAAATGAAGCAAAATCAATCCAAGTGAACTTTACAAATCTAAAAGTTAATCATATACCAATTATGATAAACTCGATAGCAGTACCGCATGCAAACACTGCGAAATATCTCGGCATGACTTTAGATGCTAAACTTAGATGGAAGGAACATATAAAAAAGAAAAGAGATGAACTAAACATCAAATTCAAAAAAATGTATTGGCTTTTAGGGAGACAATCTGAACTAGCGATCCACAACAAACTTCTGTTATACAAACAAATTCTAAAACCTGTATGGACATATGGCAGCCAACTCTGGGGTTGTGCCAAAAAGTCAAATATCAAAATCATACAAACAGCTCAAAATAAGATCCTGCGATGCATCGTTAATGCACCGTGGTACATTCGAAACGACAAACTCCATCGAGATCTAAAGATCGAGCTTGTCGTGGATGAGATTAATTATCATGCAACAAAACATCTACAACGTCTGCACCAGCATGAAAATCTGGACATACGCTGTATGCTGACTACCACTCCAACAAGAAGACTGCAAAGAACCAAACCGCTGGACTTATCGCGACCGGGAGGTCAGTAGACCTATACTGTGGCGAAAAATCTGAGGAGTTAAACGAAACTAGGGATAATCTTGTGATTACTCCGACAAATGAAAACGTAGTATGCAATGTAAATTACTAAATGGGTACAAGACTCAGTCGTAATATAAAAAAAAAAAAAAAAAAAAAAACTATTCAACTGAAAAAATTCTGTTGCAGAGATTATCGTTAAATTTGTGGAAACTCAAATGACGCCAATTGGAGGACCCACAAAAATCGTCGAAATTGACGAAAGTAAATTTGGTAAGTAAAGGAAGAAGACGACATATGTGAATCGTGCAACATAAAAGACGCTAGACACATAGTAGAGGAATGTAAAAACTGTTAACCACAGTGTTTCATTTGTAAATCCACAAACAGGATGCCATTCAAATACCATTGAATGTTTATGGAGACACGTTAATGCTTCGCAACCCGAATATAATCCACAATCAAATTTTTTTTTGGCTGCATTTATGTTCAAGCGAATGGCAAAGAGTGATCATAAAGATCAATTAAATTTATTTTATATTATTATTATATTATTAAAAATACCAATTTTTATTTAGTTATTAAATCTATATGTTTGTTAAAATAACTACAGCTGCTGTTTTATCGTTTCTTTCTTTTGGCAATACATATATCCAATACAATAATTTAGTTATTCTTTATTAAAATAGGTGACAACTCATAAATGCGAACAATAGCAAAGATACAAACTAAAAACAAATAGTTTTAAAATATTCCGCTATTAGTCAAATTGGCGCTAGTATCACAAATATAGCAAAATTCATGTTGTGTTAAAGTAGAGCTGTTCCTTTATTTCTATAAATTATACACATAAATTAAACACACAATACCTAAATTGCAAAAAAAATTAAGACTAAAAATAAAGTTTTTAAATCAATAGATTTAAAATAATATGAAAGGTGTCTTCAAATCATTAAAATATTTTAGTTAATCAATATACCGCATTTGAAAATTCTGTCACTACAGTCAAATGTTGCGCTAAAGTAGAGCTAAGCCAAGAATTTTGCGATATTAGCGCCAATTAAAACTGTTTGTTTTTAGTTTGTATCTTTACTATTGGTCGTATATATGAAGTGTCATCTATTTTAATAAAAGAATAACTAAATTATTGTATTGGATATATTGTCAAAAAAAACATAAAAAATAGACAACAATTATAGTTATTTCAACAAATACATATATTAGAACAAATATTTAAAAGTTTAAATAAATAAAAACTAAAAATTAATAATATCTTAAAATAAATAGAATTGATCTTTATGATCGCAAACAGCGATCGCTAGAACATACATAAGTGCAGCCAAATTAGAATCAATTTGGTCATTTGACTGTCCATTATATTCAGCAACCGATGCTTTTCGTGTCTCCATAAACATTCAATGGAATTTGAAAGAAATTCTGTTTATAAACGAAAAACTGTGGTTTACGGTTTGGTGATTATACACTATAGCACTCCGCGATGTATATCCCTGCCAACAGTCTGAAACTATTGTAGTGCCGGGAATAATAATTTTTTTTATTAAAGACACAAGGGTTTGCGTATGTCATTTTGCTACTTTAAGCAAAAAGCATTTTCCCGTATCCTTTCCCACGCCACTGAAAACCCACTGACCTTCTACATGATGTTCCCTATTGTATTTTCGTTTTCCAAATCTACTTTTATCAATTTCGCCGATTTTTGTGCGTCCTCCAATTGGTGTCATTTGAGTTTCCACAAATTTAATGATAGTGTCTGCGACAGCTTTTTTTCCAGTTGACCCTAGTTTGAGCAGAAAAGTCATGCTCAATTTGTATAGTTTTTATTGGTTCATACCGTATAATTCCATAAGTTAAATGAAATATTTGAACAAATTTTAGGTGGCTTTTGCTGAATTATGACTTTTGCTGAATTCGTTTCAACCACAAGATCAGGAATTTAATGCAAATTCCTGATATCGTGCATGAAATCAAAGGATTGATGTCGCTGGCTCGGTCATGTTCTGCGTGCTGATCCAAACCGAATGATACCGCGATCTTTCGGTAGGCGAAGAGGTCGCATCGAGCGATCTGGCATCTTCTAGTTGCTTGCAACAATATGAAGAGCTGGCTCGTGATTGAAACTAATGGAGTCAGATTGTTGACACGGTAGGGGCCAGTAATGGCCTGTAAAAGCCGTCAAAACAAAAATATATATATATATAAATATATATATATATATATATATATATATATATATATATATATATATATATATATATATATATATATATATATATATATATATATATATATTTATATATATATATATATATATATATATATATATATATATATATATATATATATATATATATATATATATATATATATATATTATATATATTTAAATACATTGAAATAAGTAGGCTACAACACAACTTAGGCATAGAAATAGCCAGACTAAATTTGAAAAAAAAAATAAACGACCATTCCTGATATCAACTTATTGCTCTGGTAATAATAACTAAACGATAAACAATTTGAATCTGAATTTCAAAAAATATTCAATGAGTTATATCTCAGTAATGCTGATAATTATTTCATCATTGCTGGAGATTTAAATGCACGACATATAAACTGGGGAATCTCACTAATTATAAAACAGGAATTATATTAAATCGATGGCAAACGGACATCGGGTTCTTATTTAGAGCGCAAATATACAAGACTGATGAACCAACATTTGTGTCTGCAAATAGTTATTTAGATCTGGCAAATGTTGATGCAAGAGTCAACGTCAGGTAACAGAAGAGCTGAAATACCTACCCAATATTATGAAAGTGATCATCGAACGATCGAAATCAACATGAAAGAAATAGAATCGATTAGTACAGGAATATAATGAAACACAACGCTGTACAACTTACGAACCTCAATTAGAACAGATGGAAACATAAGTTAGAACAAAAATGTTTCAAAAATATATAAGTAAACATATACATGAACGGAATCAAACAAACATAGTTCCTAAAAACAGAAATCTTACTAATGAAGGGATAGAACAAAGTATAAGAAGGATAACGGAGTTGATACAGCAAAATATAAGTCAGAACACACCAAAAATAAGACGAGTAAATAATATGGAATATTTTACCAACAATATAATAGAATGAACATGAAACTATTGCCTTTATAAACTGTTACGAATCGGAATCATTGCTCTGTTCTATAATTTAAACATGAAATTTGCATGTTGTACCCACTACTCTCCTATTATTAAGTAAACAGCTGACTGTTGAAATTATGTATTGGTAATTATTGATTATGTATTTGGTATTGATTGGAAATAAACGGGATCGATTCGAAAGATGATTTGATGCTAGGTAAAAATATGGTTTTTGGATGATTAGAGTTTTAATCTGGAATGAGTGAAGATCGTGAAATATCTCTTGATACGATACTTTAATCATAAAAAAATAAGAAAACATATAAATTATAAGACTAAAGAAAAAAAAATATATTTCATATAATTAATTAAATATAAATAAGAGTTATAAATAAATATAGTATATAATTAATGATTAATTAAAAATAAAACAACATAATGTAAATGTAAATTATGGTGGTTTTTCGTCATTAACGTGGTCAAGAATCAGGATGGTTTCCATGAACCACACGTAAGTTGAAAAAATAAATTAAATAAAAATGATTTTCCCAATTTCAAAACAATTATAAACACTCATCCATAGCATGCAATTATAGATTAACAAAATTATATGGTATTAAATTAAATATGGTGCATTTATTAATGGGTATACGATGTTACGTGATTTTTTTTATTATGATTTTGGACAATCAAGCCTGATCTAAAGCATTGTGATCAGTGTTGTCGAAAGTACTACTATAGGAGTAAATGTACTACTTTCAACACCGATGTACTACTATGCTCCGCAAATGAAATCTATACTTCCCTGAAAGAATAAACCTTCATGAATTTGCGGTTTCATACAGTTTTTGGGATATCTTTTGTTTTACTTAGGTGCGAGAAATATATTTCACTATTACATACTCTTCCTTTTTACGAAACAATATAATAAGAGTTTAATGAAATTCAATTAATGTTGTAGAGAAAATAATTGGAAATGGAAACCAAAATGTAAATTTTGTCAACAAATCCTTACAAATAATATTGTACACATTGATAGGCAAAATAAGTCCGATTAACAAAATAATTCCATGAAATTATTAAAAAATTCAACACCATGCAATCTCAATTCAAAACTTTTCAGGAATATTTAAATATCGAAACACACACAATACTTAAATTATCATTAGCAAGATGGCTATCGATCGAAGCAGCAATATTATCACAAATTATAGAACAGAATGCCGAAATAGCTCAAGTTCCAATCAGTAACTCCTTGATATCATGGTTTGCTTCCCACTACAAGAGTTTTAAAATGTTATCAAATATTGTTAAATCTGAGACGATTTTGAATAATGTGCTGGATAAAACTCATTTTTTAAATATAAATAATATTTTAGACATTGATAAAATTTATATAAGCATAAAAGCTGAAATAACTATTAAAGAGGGAACAGTTTCAGAAGATACTGCCAACCGTGCAAACATTGTAATTTTGTAGGATCTATTTTAAGTTTTTCTTATAGCAGCGCAAACGCCAAGCGCATATTTTTCCAAGACAACCTTATTAAAGATAAGAAGCGTATTTTATTGTAAACCTCAACAGTTAATGCCAATCTTATGGTCCGAGAGTTATTAGATGGAACAAATCCGTGTAATTACATATATTTTTATGTGATTGTTTATAATTTTTAAATTTTTTTGAATTAAATTAAATTAATTATATAATTAATTATAAATCTGCATAATATAATATGATATATTTTATTTTTATTTTTTATACTCCTTAACTTTTTGAAATACTCCCATTAATATACGATATGTGCTACCTTAGTCTTTTTGTAAACGGCAACCCTAATGTAATATTGTAAATGCTAGATGATCATAACATAACTAAAGTAAAAGTGGTATATAAAAACTATCGTATATAAAAACATAAATTTAACACTGTTCGCCGATGCAACATTCATGCAACAATCAACATATTCAACAATACAATTCTATGCAACCCATATGGATATGACGATCATACTCACCAATGTATATAATTTGTTAATAAATCGAAACAACGCTGAGTTAGCCATCTTAATATTAACATTAAATTATTAAAAATATTATTAAATAATTAAATTTAAGTTTATACTAGGAGTTAGTTAGATTAGATATTTTATAATAATTATTTTTGTTAGATATAGTTATAATTGGAATTTAAATGGTTTTTGGGTCATATGGTTTAATAAATATTTTGTTTTAGACATTGAAGCATCATATTAAGAAATGTCCATGGTAATTTTTTTCTTCGTCTATTACAAACATTAAAATGATTATGTAAGGTCATTCCAGAAAGCGTTGAGAGAGATGTGGTGAGGGCAAAGTTTAATAGGTAAGCAAATTGATTGATGGTTTGATGACGAGAGTTTTCCCTTTCCTGTTTTTGCTTATTATTTACATTTAATACGGTCTAGTACAGAGTTTTCACATACTATTAGAACACTCACGACCACCCTGAAGTCTAGCTGGCTAAAATCGACCGCCTAATAGTCACTGTGTGACTATTAGGTGGTCTAAATTATTTGATCTACGAAGTTGCAGTCGATGTGAAATGTTCTGTTCGGTTTTCCTATAATGAAACGTGGAACATCGCATTGTGATCCGTAACAAAACATGAAACTATTGCCTTAACAAAACTAAAAAAAATAAAACGAATCAATAACATACAACAGATAAACACCATCAAAACAGAAACTAAAAGAACAAACGAACTCATCACAGAAAACATAAAAGTTCAAATTAACAAGCATTGAAAAAATAAATTTGAAGCCATGAAACCGGGAGCAAAAATGTTCAGGAATATTCGACAATTTAACAAAACAAGAAGTGTACAACAAATAAAAGACGATGCTTTGGATATAAACATCAATTGGGACACTATGTCTAAACATAGGGACAAACTACAAATGCTTTAACACAAAAGAATATTTAAATATTATAGGACCCTATATAGAAAATCAACCGGGAAAAACAACACGAAGCAATTATACAACAATACTTAAATAGTATAAAACAGAAATATATGTATGAAACAGACAATCATATCTCTAAAGTTTTTAGCGAAACAAACAGAGCAAACGAACTCGACCAATATTTTATAGAGGAACTAAACTCAACACACCCAAAAGTGCAAACATTGAAAAAACATTAGGACTGAATCAACTGCCACACATCATATTAAAACATCTAGCTGACACGGTAATAGCCGAAACCTGTACTGTTTAGAATCAGCTCCTGAACAATCGAACGTTTCCTACATGTTGAAAAAAACAGCTAGAATATTTACTATTCTTAAAAAAAATAAAAATACTCGATGTGTTTTTATTTTTTTTAAGATTAGTAAATACTCTACCTGTTTTTTCCAACATGTAGGAAACGTTCGATTATTCAGGAGCTGATCGAAAACAGTACAGATTTCGGCTATTACCGTATCAGGTAGATATTTTATTATTCTCACTAACTATACACCAATAATACTTTCAAACCTCGGTAAAATGTAGAAAATCGTTATATACAATAAAATATTTAACCATACTGTGGAACATAACGAAAAATAGACTGTTAAAATAGAAAAAAATTATAGGTTAGGTTATAAGATAAATTATTTGGTTTGAGATCAAGAAGGACAGAAGCAATTTCAAAATTAGAATGCACATCTTGAAATATTTTGTAATATTCTTTATTCATCTAAATTGTAAGATACAAAGCTCATAAATAAAGAAACATATTTTTAAAAAAAATCCCTGATGAGATGGACTTGATTTTTCCGATCAGTCATTCAATGACGTCATCATCAGATCGAACCCGGCCTATCGAATTACAACATGCAAGAAAAAAAAACTCGAATTACGTACTGTTATACCGACCAAATGGCGCAGTGGTTAAAGCTGTGGCAATTGGAGCGAAAGCATCGGTTTCGAATCCCGATACGGGCGGGATGCAAGAGGGATTTTCACCATCTGATTACGATCGGTGGTGTGAATGAACTCATCTATGATACGTTCTCGATTTGTCTGTAATTAAGGTAGGGCGTAAAGCGAACCGCGATAGAGTTGGGAGTGTCCGAGCCCTAAAACAAATTGGAAAGATAAAAAACAAACAATCCCTACTTTTTAAAAGGTCAAATATTGTTGAAAATAAAACAAGTTGTTTTCTTGGTTTTTTTGTAACTAAGAGATGCGTGGAAGTTAATAATGAAAATAAAATTATTTTATGAGTTTACATTTTACAATAAAGAAAATCTCTAGGATTTGATCCAAACTGTTTTAACAAGTAACCTCTCAAAATTATATTATTATCTATTTAGCTTATTATTCTTCAGCAGATTGTCTTAACCAATTTTCGATTACATACTTTCTTTGTTTTAAAAACATTTCTCTATAATTCTGTTCTTTGCTGTACAAAGAGTTTGAAAGTTACCAAACCATTTAAATCAACATTTCTGGGATGTCGTGATTGAATTGAGTGATAATTGGTAGTTTTAATTAAACTACTTATAAGTTTAATTAAAACTACCACATGAATTGAAATCACATGAATTGAATTAATTTATTAAACAATTTAAGAAGTAAGAACTATATATTAGTTGATTTGCTTTCATATGTGGGTCTGCTTGTTGATGTATAAAACTGAAGAACATTTTCATGATTCGAAATAATCTACACAACAATGATAGCTATGGAATTACACAACAATGATAGCTATGGAATTTCAACAAATAAACTTCTACCTTTTGTAGAGAAGAACTTTTAAAGGTTGATCGACGTACCCTTTTAACTTCAATTAAATTTGAAGTCGCATAAAGTGATACGGACAAATACGATGTCAAACATTAGTGCACCATTCAAATTTATTCTAATCAGCACCTAGCTACCAATGCAATTTCTGTCAATCAAAATCGTAATTAATTGAAAAAAATTTGATAGGTCATGTTTAAGAGTTAAGCAGTAGCTATGATGATTATATTGATCAATAGTAGATTTTAATTAAATTTCATTTTTATTTATTTTCGGTTTAACATTTAGTTACAGAATACAAATTTTTTGTGAACTGCTGAAACGGAATAAAATGGTAAACACAATATTTAATAAAATTGCTTTGAACGAAATGCCCAATTTGACAATGGAGGAAATTACCAAAAATCTATTCAATAATAATTTTCTATCCGATGTGCAGTTCAAGTTTAAAGATAACGTAATTTATGGCCACACATGGGAACTAATTAAGCGAAGTGTTGTATTTCAAAAGGAATTTGCCAGGAATCTTAAACAGAATATAGAAATACAAATTGTGGATACCCAATATTCAGTATTTTTGGAGTTCATCCGATTCATTTATACCGATGAATGTGAAATAAATCAATACAATCGAATAGAATTGTTAAAATTGGCAATTAAATATAAAATAATTCGATTGGAAACTAAACTGATAAACGGGTTCACTGATTGTTTAGATGCGTTCGAATTTTGTATTTTAGAAAATTACGATATAATCTACAATATGATGCGAGAATGGGTCGAAAATGATCTGCATTCACTTGGAAACTGTACCAAACTACAAACTCTTCATCCAAATGTATTAGAAGAAATTTTGAAACTTGATTATTTGCAAGGCTTCAATGAAGTACAGGTATTTGAATTATTGATGCTTTGGATGAATAATGCATGTGAACAAAATAATATATCACTCGGAGAGCGGCGTGTTAAGTTCGACAAATTTATTCGACTAATACGATTTTCTTCGATGTCAATCGATGAATTTACAGATTGTGTAAATAGACACATGGATTTTTTTACAAAAGAAGATATAATAACCATTCTACGGGAGATTTCACTTGGTGTGAACTGTCCAGATTGTATTTGGATGTCAAAACCTAGATTGAATAGTATAGAACCTCATAGATTAATTAGCGTCGCTAGTCGATGGGAAACTAAATTCACAGTGATAAATAATATAACATTACAAGGATTACGTTTTGGATTTTGTCACTATCAATCCAATTTTAACATTCGGATTACTGGAGTAGATGTCAACACAAAGTTATTTGAAACGCTTAATTTTAAATTTGATAAATCATTGTGCACCGACTCCGAAATGATAGTGAATTTAGGTGAAACTATTGAACTAAAACCTAACTATGAATATACTATAGAAATTGAAACTTATAATGGATTACAACTACCGTCGTCACGTAATGATCGTCGGCCAAAAATTCAAGATGCAATTTTAAATTTAAATCAACCACAAATTATACATAAACTAAAGGAGAGCCCAAATTTATTGGGAACTATTTATAAACTTCGAGATATCATTTAATAAATTTTCAAAGTTTTTTGTTAAAATTGATTTTATTGAAATTGATCTGACTGCCACATTTGGGTGTTGCACAAAATAAGAAATGTATAAAAAACAAAAATATAAGTAAATTTAATGCATGTTAGCAGAGTGGCCAGTATATCAAATTTTTCAAAACTTGTCAGTCTAATCGAAACGCGAGTATTACAAATAAATTTTGGAGGATAATTTTTCAACAGCAAGTCTGAATGAGTCTTTAAACCATGAATCAAAGAGGGGCCACCACCTTGATAACTGTTGAGCAAAGAAGCAAATGAATGACGATGTTTATTTTTCAATCAATGATATAACAATATTAAAATTTTTGGAATTCGATTTGAGGTGTTGCGGTACACAATCTTCGTGATGAAATAAGATTCAGAGCCAGTATGTATGTTGTATTAGATACTTTATCATCTGAATAGAGATTGAATAATTAAAATTTAGACAACATAAACCAGATTAGTACAAGCTATAACGAAATATAGTTGGAGATCAATTTTTTGATAATTCTAAAATCTTCCAAAAATATAAACATAGTATAGAGTAGGATATATATATATATATATATATATATATATATATATATATATATATATATATATATATATATATATATATATATATATATATATTTATATATGTATATATTTTCCTCGAAATTTATAATGATTTGGAAACCCACTGTGGGTTATTCTCATTAACCTTTACTTTCCCATAGCCCAACCAAAATATTCGAATGATGTAAAGTTGCTCTTTCTTGGTGACAAACTAATATGTATCACCTTTGTGTTACGGGATTTAATCCAACAGCTAAATTTTTTAATTTACCAAATAGATTTTAATATCTGCTTTATAACCAAATTTTATTGTTTGTTGACAGTTGAAAGATCTTTCCAAATTTTTATTTCAGTGTTTAAGTCTTAGTTCTTCACAACATTCATTTGGGGCCCTCATAGAAGAATCGGAAAAGAAACCGAATTATTGAAGTTTAAGCAATAAAACCCCATAATGTCATTAAATACTGATAAGCATTTTTTTTTAGAAATGTTTGTGAATTTTTTTAGAAATTTCATTATTAGTGGAATGTCTATCAATAAATTCAAATTGATGCATGGAGTATAGTTCTGCATAATAGTAGAATACTATCGGGTTTTTACGTTTTAAGACTACTGCTCTAGCATTATTTTATCATAAGATAGTATTATTAATCTTCGACTTTAAGATTTTATTTCGTTACTTCCATAATTTAGTTATGTAATTTTGAGCAACTGTTTTAAGTTTTTCCAGTTTCAGATTTAATTTTGGGGTTTCTGCACGAGTGCACAAAACGAAGGATCGTTATATTTTCGAAATCGATAATGTCACCAGTTTCTTATAATAGAATTTATTTGTATTAACATGGCAAAGAAGTTTCTAAAAATTGTAACCTTCACAATGTTATTTATTTCTGGCATTTTTGATTCTTCTTTTGATTGGTTCTTCCCATAATCCTTGGAGATTATAGTTATGGGTTTAGACATCGTATGTTTCTTTTCCATGTAAATATATTGTACCAGAGGATCAATATCAAACGAGATCATCAAAATAATAATCATGAGAAACACGTGTTCGTCCTAATGAATGGAAGTAAAAAGGTAAATTGACGAAATGGTATTGAACCATCTTCAGGCTGTGAAGTTAGGTGCCATTTTCTAGATAGTAGTTTCTAGGTTTAGATATGCCCCCATGTGAACTTTGGGTTGTTAAAATCATCGTACGAGTATCATCATTTATGCAAATGGAAAAATTCATCGTAAAGCTAATTTCAGGCTGTCTGTGTTATTCTATTTTGACAATATGTTTTACGGCTCTACGTTCTCCCTATATGTTTCGCAGTTCGGTTATTACGTACTGCTTTACACCAATACATAGCCGAATCGAGGATGCACGGCTATATAGGTCCGATTTACGTCGAACCACCTGCACATTGCATAGTGCCATGCCACCTTACCTGAAGAGTATTAAGAGGAAAAAAAACAACGGTTTGTTGTAGTTTATGCGCTGAAGGAATCATCGATTCATATTTTTTCAAAAATTAGTCCGGCCGTAACATTAATAGTGTTGCCTAAAATTGAAGCCCGCCATTTCGAAGATATTTGGTTCCGACAAAACAACCACACAGCCCGTGAAACCATGTCTTTATTGCGAGAACAAGAATAATTTGTTGTTTAGTAAATTTATACTTCGGACAATTGAATTTTCTACCAAGGATTTTAAGATCCAAATGAGTCCACCACTAATTAAGTATATTGTAAATGATGAGCATTTTCACGTGGTTCTGAAACATCTCTTGATATTAAATGGGTATTGCAATCAGAGATTACACTTTATAATTTCAGATATCGTTGGTTTGAAAATCAACTGGTCCTAAACTATTAAGTGATCTAGCGTGATTTGATTTCTGGTCTTAGAGATTAACATACTTTTTTCTTTAGTGGTAGGTAACAACTCGTTTGAAGAAGTGTATTATTGAAGAAGTATCATTGAGTGAATCATTTATCAATTGGATGTCTATAACTACTTATGAGAATACTGTGAGAGAAGATTTCAAGATTCGCTAGGACAAAAGAACTCGGGCATGATATCTTCTACGTCCACTTCTGAAATTGTATTGGCATAGTGTTGGTCACACCTTTTGTCGTTTATGGACGTAATGTTGAACCTTAGCGAATGAGTACAAGACATATGACTTAGCGAATGAGTACAAGACATATGACTTTTGACCCACGGCTTAGTAAAACATTTGACATCTTTTGGCTGTTTTCAGCAGTATGAAGAGCTGGGTCGTAATAGAAATCGATGGAGTTCACATTTTTTTATTATTATCATTTTAATTATTATTATTATGTTGTCGAATGATTTAAGTAACAGTTGCTAGATAGGGTTCAGCGGCGTGTCATCCGAATAATATAAAACTCCAGACTTACGAGAGATATAGACAGAAAATACCACCATTTGTTATGCCAGGACGGGTAACACGAGAAACGGTTAATGCGCATAAGTTTACGGTGAACCTGCCGAAACCTCGAATTGAAGGTGCAAATCGCGAATTCATTTGTGTGCACAAGTTTAAGGCAGCTATTAACCTTGACTTGAAGGATATCACGTTGGGTGCAGGAGCTCTGACACTTTCAAGGAGCTGGGGCAGTCTTAAATTCCGCCATGCACCCCATTAAAGCTAAGTATAAAAAAAATGAATTAAATTAAAGTTACAACCGTAAATATAGAATTAGGAGACGAGATACTCCAAGTAAACTTCATGTGATGATATAATTTGTTGAACGATTTTGATTTTTTTACATATGGTTTAGAAAATAAAATTGCATTGGGTTATCGCCATTTTTTGTTCTGCGGCTCAGTATTATTTCTTTTATACATTCTGTTGTGATTATTTTGTTCTTGTATATAATAAACTTTATAATTAAAACTTATTATATTGATATTATATTACATATTCTCTGTTAATCTGTACTATTTATTCAGACAGTTTCAAGATCGGAAAGCTTCATACTAATCTATATCAAATTTGCATCACACATGAAGTATGCAGACCTGAATGTGATCATTCACAAAAATTATACAAAAATTGTCATATTATATGAATCACTTAAACAACGAAGTACAATATCCAGTAGTGGCTATTGAAGTTGATCGTTATTTCACTAAGAAAATATGTTATACCGGAATTAATACTTTGAAAAAGTAAAAAACCCACGTAATTTAATTGAAAAAACATAACAATTAGAATTGTATAAAACCGAATATTAACTCAATTCTCAATTAAGTGTCTATTTAGAATTCTACCAAAATATACAAACAAAATTTAATAATAATTATGTTTTCCAAATACATTGTAGTTGTTGTTTTGGCGTCCATCAAATTAGCGTCTTGTGACGGTTGTGTTTCTTTAAATATAAAATAAATATAATTGCTAACTTTTTAAATTTTTTAGTGATGGAATGTGGTTTGAATCAATTTTACAATTTTCACGGAACAACTTGCGAAGAACATTGTCAACAGTATGATGCCCACATGTGCTTGAGAGTTGAAGGATGCTTCTGTAAAAGTGGATACGTACGGGATCATAATGAAGTATGTATACCACGCGAAGATTGTCTAAATCAAGATACATCATCTACAAAAGATACATCATCTACAAAAGATACATCATCTACTTCAACAACAGTTACATTGATCAGTACGACAAAAAGCACTACCGTACCAACTGGAACACCACCGACTACTACTGTTAAACCAAAACCTCAAGACTATACGGTTTACGAATGGATTATTGAAACCATAGATGATATAATAATTTATGTTTCAGATGGGGTCGAAATTGTTTACGACTATTGTTTTGATTATTAATTAATAGGAATGGTATCACACTTATTTATAAATGTTTTGATAATTAAATATATAATTTGTTGTATATCAAAACCAATTAAATATTGGTATTTTATAATCATTATTAATACAATTATTTTAATAAATTAATTTTGAGGTGATACATTTTTGGTTGTGGATTTCTGTTAGTATAATAAAACATTATCTACTATATACTAGTAAAAGATATTATCTAATGAAATATTACTCTATGCCAAAACGCCTCACAGTAGTGGTAACCACACCATATAAAAAAAGTCTTGGATGGAGACCCTTGATTCAAGTTCTTGGATGGAAGATGTATCATATATTCTTTGCAGCAGGCAATCGTACATTATATCTTCTACATCCACTTTGAAAATCGATATTATTTGCAAATGTCAAAATGCTGAAATTAATCGATGTTAGGTAGATCTTTAACCATGTAAGGATATGAGAGTAGGTCATAGAGTTTAAGAAATGGCTTCCACCATTCAAGAGAAGAGACATCCTTTGCACACATCGAGTTCTTTTCGCTAGATCAGAAATTTAACGCAAATTCCAGATATCATGCATGAAATCAAAGGACAACGTGCTGCTCTAGAAAAAAATGTTGCATTGGTTTTTAAAAGACAGCCACCAGGTAAACAGATTGCTCTCGACAACGATGGCTCCACAGTGTAAATAACGGTTTGGTATCTTTTGGTTGTTTAGTGTATGAAGAGCTTGCTCGAAACCGATGGTGATTCTAGAGATGATATGTACCCACAACGGTCTGTAAAACCGTTTATTTTAGTACTCAAAGATTACACTTCGTTTATTTTAATGTGTCATTCTTTATCACTATATTGTGATAATATTAAATTGAACGACTTTAGTAGATTTGTTGGGAATTCTCCTCTGTGATGTATCAAATTTAATTAGTGCAATCCATGCCATGATTTATTCAAATGAACATCTCTCTCATATAGATTTAGTTCGACATGTATAGATTGAGTTTTTCATAAACAAAAACTGTTTGAATTGTCTTCATTCACAATGATGAAGCATAAGCATGAATATCATCCACTATTCGGATTAAAAAAAAATTAAATGCGATTTAGTTAGACTTGGAAAATTCTGTAGGTTTCTGGTGGATAAAACAATCACCGGTTTTTCAAGAAGCAATTTTGCATTAACGATTAAATGTCAAACTTCACAGAAATGTTTTTTTACGGCTTTTACAGGCCATTACTGGCCCGTACCGTGTCAACAATTTGACTCCATCGGTTTCGATTACGAGCTAGCACTTTATATTGTTGCAAGCAACCAGAAGATGCCAGATCGTTCTGTACGCCGTGGAGCCATCGTGGTCGACAGCGACCTCTTCGCCTACCGAAAGGCGGCTCTCTTTGCATTACATTCCTAATCTCGTGATTGAACAGAACTCGATATGTGCCATCATCGTCGCGGTTTTTACCATATATCACACGCATGATTCTTCTCTCGAATGTTGGAAGCTGATAAACACTCTGTACAGTTTCAACTTATCCGCATTTGCAAGATATTTTGATTTCAGCAGTGGACGTAGAGGACATAAAGCACAATTGTCAGTGGCAATGCGAGCCTTGATATCCTCTCCAACAATATTATCGTGAGTAATGAGAGATCCAAGATACTTGAATCTCATTACTCCTTCAAACGTGTGGTTACCTAGTGCTGAAATCAGTTGCCTCTTGGTCTCGAAAACCAGAGATCATATGTTTTGTTTTGGACTCGTTGATTTTGAGACCAATGGACGCTGAACACTGTTTCAGTGGAACAAGTATCTCTTTCACCCCGTTGCCATTTAACCCAATCCCACAGATATCATTTGCATATGCAAGAAGTTGATTGGATTGTCGGAATAAGATGCTTCACTTTTACGAAGGATGTATTCCAACATGAGATTAAAAAGTATCGGGGACAGCTTATCTCCTTGTCGAAGACCAGTAGTAATTGCAAAAGTTCTGGATAGCCTGTTCTCAACTTTAACACAGATGTACGTATTTGTTGGTATTTCCAAAGGATCAAGCGCATACCATAGCCTATCTCGATTGATCGAGTCATAAGGCTTGCTTGAAATCTAGGAATACCTGGTGTACATCGCGAGATGTTCCGTAGTACTTGGAAAGAATCATCCGAAGCGAAAAAATATGATCAGTGACTGACCTATTTGGACGGAATCCTCCTTGGTAGTCACCGATAATTTCCTCCGCCAGAGGAGTAATTCTTCCCAAGATGATGTATGGCAGTAACTTATGCGCTGTGCAAAGGAGAGCCAAACCACGATAATTCTCGCACTTCAATCGATCACCATTTCTTTAGCATTGAGCATAACGCGGCCACCTTTCATTCTTCAGGCATAACTTCATTTCGCCAGATTAGTCGAAAGGGGTTGAAAAGACAAAATTACCCCACTGAATTAATGCAATCAACTCCTGGTGAACGATTTTTCTTTAGCCTTTGCATGGCAATGGTGAATTCCTCATAGGATGGATCCTCAATGAACATCTATGCGGTCTGTATTTGAGGGTATTCAAATACAGCTTGTGATACATAATGTGGAACATTAAGTAGTTCAGATAAGCATCGACGTTAACACAGAGGTTTCCATCCTGGTCCCGAATGGCAGTTGACCGAGATCTTAAGGTATGGTGCAATTCGTATATTCCTTTAAAGAAACCACGAGAACTGTGCTCATTGCTGAGTTGTTGTACTCTTTAGATCTAAGCCTTCCCCCATTCGCGCTTCTTCGAATAATGGTCACTGCCTACCAATTTGGTTGACGACCGATACGATCTCACGTCTTCAACAACCCGAGCCCGCCCTTTAACATCAGCACATGGTCAATTTGGCTTCGGGATGTTTTACGTGAATGCGTCCATGTTTCCAAATGGATATTTTAATGAGAAAAGAATGTACTTGCCACTTTGAGATTATTAGCGATCGCAAAGTACATCATTCTTTCCCCATTTTTGATCGCAGTTTCGTGTTGGGAGTACAGACTTATATTATCGCATAAGTCGATCTGATTTATGCTAGCTCGAGCATTTAAATCACCAATCCGACATCGTGCTCGGATATAGAGCCTATCAGATTATCCAGATTATTGTAAAATGAGTCTATCTTTTGGGGTTGGCTTACATCAGTGGGCGCATTTACACAAACAATTAACAGGTTGGCTTATGTTATGTGCAAGCGAAGATTACATATTCGAATATCGACTACCTGAAAGTCCAGTGCAGCCGTTTTTTACCTGTGTTTCAGTGAGGAATCCAACTCCAAGATTTCCGAGGTCATCTTCACTGTGTAGCAACCTATAGACCCCTGGGACACGTGGTCTCCACTTTTAGGCCATCAAGTTCTTGGAGCGCTAAGAGTTCTAGCCGATACTCTTTCATACATGTGATAAGGCCGTCAAACGCGCCAGGTTTTCGAAGTGACTACACGTTCCACGTACCGATCCTCAATCTCGTTTCCGGGTATTTAAGCGGGGAGTCATTATTTTTTTTGGCGATATCCGATTTTTCTTTGTTTGTTGACATTTCCAACAGATTTGGTTTTTTACGGATGCGGACCGTCAGCCCAGCGATCCAACTAGATTTAGTCGCCTCCTACGGCAAGCTCTGGATACGGTGGTGGTATTCTTTGGATCTCATGTTTCGTTCGTTATATAGTTACGAAACATGAATGCACCCAACCTCAGGGCGAAATTGGCTGTTAGTAACATGGTGCTAAAAATTATAAACATGTATGAGTCAGTATATTAGTACATATATAATTTTGGAACGTACCTTGTATTTTTTTTATATCTAATGAGAATACTTACCTATAGTTTGATTTTAAATATTTAATCTCTTAGATATATTTCAGATTTCATTCATTTTTGCTTTTAATTAGAGAAACATTAACGTCAAATTTTTTATATGAAAAAAACTTTAATTTACAATTTAATGAACAACTAATTATGCGATAGATTTTGAATATTTAATTGGATATGTATATATCACATTTGGTATGAATAATTTTGTATAAATAATATAAAATTGAAATAAGTAATAAGATATTATCAAATTAAAGTTAAATATACAATAAACAAAAATAAATTTGGCATACTTTCTCGAGCAATAAAAATAATTTATTTTTCCAAAAAACTAATTTTTGCAACAGAATAGATCTAAATAAGTTATTGAATAACATTTATGTCGAAATTCTAGTAATGATGAAGTGTTGTTCTGTTTAGCATTGAGACAAAATTTAGCATTGAGGCGACAAAAATTATTAAGTTTGTTTATTCATTTTATGTGTGTACTGTGTAGTTTATCTCAAATGAGATTATATGAGTGATAAGTAATAAATGGAAATAGTTATCTAGTATCTAAATAATGGATTTAAATTAAATTTGAAAGTTTAAATCGTTAAACATTGTACGTTACGAGTAAATAGATGATGAATATGTGAATAGATAAAACACTAATCATTGAGATACGAGAAATGGTCACTAAATTCTATATATATATATATATATATATATATATATATATATATATATATATATATATATATATATATATATATATATATATATATACATCTATGCACACACATATATACACACACATATATATATATATATATATATATATATATATATATATATATATATATACATATATATATATATATATATATATATATATATATATATATATATATATATATATATACATATGTATATATATATATATATATATATATATATATATATATATATATATATATATTTAAATATATATATATATATATACATATATATATATATATATATATATATATATATATACATATATATATATATATATATATATATATATATATATATATATATATATATATAAATATATATATATATATATATATATATATATATATATATATATATATATATACATATATATATATATATATATATATATATATATATATATATATATATATATACATATAAATATATATATATATATATATATATATATATATATATATATACATATATATAAAATATATATATATATATGCGATTTAGCCGTGTGTATTAATCCAAATTAGTTTCCGGGTCAAACCTTGGATTGTGAATACAAAACTGAAGTACTATAATTTTTACACTTAGAATAATTTTTAACTTATAACACACCAAAATTTACTTATAATTACTCAATTTAATTATTGTCACCCTTATTATTGATAATAATTATCACCACTTTGTTTTTAACACTTTATTTCACTTCTTAGCACTTGCACAATACCACTTTCAAATATTGAAGCCTACTATTCAATATGAATAGTATGCTTACAAAATCGTCCGTATTTAAATGGTTTTTGGGGCGCTGATAGTCAAATTTTCGTAAATACTTCACTATATTTTCCAAATAATAGAGGCGAGTTTCTTACTATTGCAATCCTTAATATAAAAATATTAAATTTAAAGGAAAAATTACCCGTCACTATGTAGCGGTACCCGGAATAAATATGTTTTTATTTTAAAAAGTTACTCTGATTGAACTATCTTCATAGTATATAAAATCTTTGCTCTTACCGACTTCAGACTGTCATTGCTGTCAAACCAGTAATGACAGAGCGCCCATGTTAGAGCACACGAATAACAGTTCATTCCATTGCTTACAAGCGTACAAAAGCATTTTCGTGGGAAATATTCAGAAAAATGCGTTATAGTTTGATTGCTCTATAATTAGGCTGGAACCCACAGATTGCTAACTAGTTAAAACATCTGTACATGAATAAAATGTTTGTGTATAGCACCATAAATTGTTAAAACGGCAAGTCACCATGGAATGTACCGAAACGCGCTCCAACATCACCGGTATTACTTGGAAGGTGAAGGCCAAATTGTCTTGGATCCGCGTTGTAGCGGCAGAAAAATCGTAAGGCGAACGGATGCAGATTATCTTGAAAGATTATCTTGGACTTAAGTCCTGGAAATTCCATAAAACGCAAGGTCTCACGGATGCTCAAAAAAGTTAGAGCGGAAAGAGCAAAGGAGTTCAGCCGTTCACCGTTCGTTTTTTTGAACCGTGACATCAAGATAAATACTCAAATTTATCGGAATCATGTGTTGGAGGGAGCGTTGAAGCATTGGGCAAAAACACATGTCAACCGCCTGGACATTTCAACAGGATTTGGCGTCGAATCATAAAGCGCGCGTCAGTCAAGATTGGCTGAGAAACCACGTTTCTCAGCCAATCTTGATTGACGCGCGGAACGCGGTTCATTGCCACTGGGCAATGGTCACCAAAATCACTGGATGCAAATTTGTAGATTTCAGTTGTTTGAGCCTGAACCCAAAAACAGATTGCAAAGATAGAAACAGACAAACAGAAAATATTATTGTGCAACAGTCTTAAATTTAGTCATATGAATATATAAAAAAATTGAAATATGAATTCTTGCTTGTTGATATGTTAAGAATTATCCCTGTGAAGATAGCCCGAAAAATTGTTTCGATCGCTTGTAGTCGAATATGGCACTTATTAAACGGTTATAGTCGCAGCACCAATAAAACAGCGATACTCATTATAGTCAATTACATAAATAAAAGAGTAAACACAAAATGGAATAGGTTAGAACTAATACAAAATATATTAAGTACAATTACTTTAAACCAAAAATTCATATTATTCAAATATTTAAACCTAAAATAAAATATATTTAAAAAAATTTAATTATTTCAAATCGAATATAAAAAAATATTTGATAAGTTTATTTATAACCGCTTAGTTTAGGTTTTATAGTTACAGAATTCACCTTTCGTCTGCTTAAATTACAAAACAATTATATTAGGCAAAAAATTCGTTCTTTTTACTTTAGTTTTAATTGGGTACAGGGCGGATTTTTAGACTGACCTCCTTTTAACTGTCAGAGCTCCTGCACCCAACGCGCGATCCTTCAAGTAAACATTGATAGCTGCCTTAAACTTGTGTATTTTATACTTCAACGGAAGCTGAAAACCAGCCAACGAATTCCACTTCTAAAATGTTCGATAAATAAATTCGCGCTTTGCATTTTCAGTTCGAGGTTTCGGCAGCTTCACCGTAAACCTATCCGCATTAACCGTTCCGCGTGTTACTCGTCCTGGTGTAACAAATGGTGATATTTTCTCCTTTAATTCTGCAGAACATTTACCATTTATTAATCGATAAAACACGCAGAGTTCTGCAACATCTCTGCGGTGTTGTAGACTGTTTAGATCTTTCGTAACTTTGTAGTTTCGTATTATTCGGATGGCACGCCGCTGAACTCTATCCAGCAACTGGAGAGCAGTGCCATATGCTCCACCCCAAACCTAGTTATAGTCGTTTGATTTCGGACTAGATATTTATTACCAAAAAACCGCTTGGTATAGGTTACAATATCAGCGCAATATCATTATCAAATATCTCTTTGGATTTATAAGTTTTTGTTAAAATCAAATTTAAATACCATATCGATCCATATCTTGGGCAGATGAAAGATTAACTCATTACCTATAAAACATATACCAAGCGGTCTTGGTAATGAATATCTATAGTTCAAACGACTATAACGAACCTTTGCTTAATAGAACTATTTTGTAATTTTGGCAAATGAAAGGTGTAGTTATAACCTATAAAACCTTCACCAAGTGGTCAACTTCAAATTACCATTACGAACCATTTCCTTCATATTTTAATATTGTCGTGATACAATTTTTTTTCGGGATAATAAGTTAATGACATTTCCTATCGCGATAATAAAACTGTCGTGATAGAAACATATTCTCGGAATAATACTTAAAAATGTCGTGATAGAATTTTTTTTCGGGATGATATTGAAAAATTTCGCGATATTTATATTATAATGTGAGCATCGCATTTTCTCAGGATATTTTTCGGGCTATCTTCACAGACATTTAAGAATTCCGTATCGACACATAATAAACATCTTAATAAGCCAATAAGTAGATAAATTATTTTTTATTTTGTAGTGTGTTAAGGTCATTTAATTTATAGAGATGTGACGTTCATCAAATAGGAACTCGTTATTCTATCTGTCATGATAACAAATACAATGATTGTCATTGTCACGCCACAGTAAAAAAATATATTGCGAATATTTCAAGGAAATATCCGTCGTTCGCTAGAACTGCTACTATAACCAAGTACCAAATATGAAATTCAGTCAACTCCAGTTGATTTTTAAAATTAATTGGCGTCACTCATGTGTTCAAAACTGACCTAGCTATAAACTCATTAATATCATAAACTCATATTTGACTGAACAAAATTATTGCCTATCGTGACTGAACAACACTATGGCCTCTTCCCGAGATACACTAGTAATACATTAATACGAGTACGTTTATATTAAGATGTATTTATTGTCCTACAAAGTATATATTTTCTGCAGTTGACTTATTTTTTGTAAGACATTTCTTATATATTTACATAATTTAACATTTTGATTTAAATACAATTTCATTTTTGTATATCTACAACATATATATACTCGAACATATATAGTGAAATACTATTTACAATCACATATAAAATTTAAAACAGATTTTATAATAATAATTGTACAAACAGCAATATGTATGTACACAAAATAAAAATACTTTTTAAGTTACAAAATCAATTTATGTAAAGTTTAGTTCAATTCAAGCCTTCATCGTTAATATATCGAATAATAATTAGATCGATTAATTATAAAACTATGCAAACACTTATAGCATAATGCAATTATTAATCGTAGTATAATAAATGGATTAACGCATAAATAATCTAATTGTCCTATAACTGATAATTAATTAAAGTGATTATTCGTAATTTTTTGTTTTTGGGTCACATTTGATGGCAACATTTAGTTTGTAAATTGCATTAATAATTATTAATCTCATTTTGTTGTTGAGATTTACGATTTTTATATTAGTTGTAGGTGAGTGTGGTGTTTTTTATAATTAATTATCTTGTTAATTGATGTGGTCGAAAAATGCAATTTCAATAGTAAAATAATAATATTGTTTTTCATGTGATCCCATGTGATAGTTGTATGTTAGATGATTAATCGTTGTGTGCTAATTAAAGTGTATAATCGCTTCTATATTAAGCACACATACATAGATCATGTTATTTATAAGCATGATTATTGATTGGCTAAATCGTCGATAGAAAAGTTAATCAATTTGAGCAACACATATAGATATATAATATGTATGTGTAGTAAATATATAGTGACAATAGGAAGTAAATACAAACATAAGCCAATATTATTTTGCTATCACCATTATGCGGAGTTAGTTTATAAATGTTGTTATCTTTGTATCATCTGCTGTTTTATCAGTTGTTCCAACTGTTTTTAATTCACACTAGTTATTATACCACTAATGCAGTGCCACGCGGAGTTTATTTTATTCGGTTTTAAATCTACTAGTCTTAATAAACAAATGAAATGCGCTATAATTATGTTGTGTAGACCGGGCTGTTGTGCGAAGATTATAGATTTATAAAAATTAATATAAATGTTCTGTGCAATCTTCAGATTTGTTGTTTTGCTAGTTTATGTCACTCTATAATCTTTGAATTGTTGTATAAATAAATAAAATTACAAGAAATAAAAATCTAGATCACTGGCTTCGACATACTTCAATTCTATACAGTAATTTTATCAATTATTCGGCAATTATTAGCTTACATTGTCATGAAGAAAAGTGATGCTTCTATTTCAAATAGTTCATCTTGTGACGTTCAACAAAAAATATGACTTTGTCACTCTTAAATACAATGAGCGACACGTCACAATATATACTAATAAATCAAACACATTTCGAACGGTTGCTAATAAATGGGACATGGAGTTTACAAAATAACTCTCATGTTCCATTCACATACCAGCATCCCATCCCACCCACTTCATTAGTGAACCCAACGACTTTGTTTAGAGCATAACACGTTAATACCTTTAGTACGACCCCCAAGCTGTCAGTGCCACGATTCAATACATCTCCTGTCAACACAGCCCTTACTAAAATAAATATCATTAAAGGAACATATTTACGAGCACTTTCTAGCGAAACGGTTAAAGCTGTGGTAGTTGAAGTGAAAGGTAAACAGTTCGAATCACAATAGAAGCTAGATGCAAAAGGGGTTTGGCAAAATTATCTGATTACGATTGATGAACCATCACAGTATTTATAAACTGTTATTTAGAAGTAGTTTGTTAAAGGAGATCAACTAATCTACATTTTAATAATTGAAATAATTGAAATCCACCGAATTGTGAATTTTGAATACAGTCCACTTTAAATAACTCTTGACTAGTTTTTTATTAAAGTGTAGACGGTTTCCTACGATCCGCTACTCGTACATGATTTCTTCCAAAGTTATTTCCTAACTTTTGCCATGTCTTCTTTCTCATCAGCAATCATTCGAAACACGTTTATGTCACAGCTATCGTTTCTGATATTTTTCAATCAAGATATTTAAAATTACGATCATAGCGACAACCGTCTTTGATAGTTTCTTAGCAATTGATGTACAATCTCTAATTGAACCCCTTTTTTGTCAGTTTTTACAGGCCATTTTTGGCCCGTACCGTGTCAACAATCTGACTCCAACGGTTTCTAACCCGAGCCAGATCTTCATACTGTTGTAAATAGTTGGAAGATACTAGATTGCTCTCTACGCCGTGGAGCCATCGTCACCGACAGCGACCTCTTCGCCTATCGAAAGGCGGCTTTTCTTTGAAAGATCGCTGTATCATTCGTTTCGGATCAGCGCGCAGAACGTGATCGAGCCATCGCACTCGCTGTTCGTTGATTCAACGCATGATATCAGGAATTTGCATTAAATTCCTGATCTCGTGATTGAATAGAACCCGACATGTGCCATCATCGTCGCGTTTTGGGCTATATATCACCCGCATGATTCTTCTCTCGAATGTAAGAAGCCATCTTTCGTACTCATCCGTCAAGGTCCCACTCTCACATCCATACATGACAATGGGTCTGATCACCACTCTGTACAAATTCAGCTTATCCGTATTTGCAAGATATTTTGATTTCAGAAGTGGACGTAGAGGATAAAAAGCCCAATTGCCAGCAGCAATTGATATCTTCTCCCACACAATTATTGTGAGTAATGAGAGATCAATTGAACCTTAACAGTTAAATATTTTTACACAATTACTAAGGATTCTACTAGATTACATTATGTTGTAGTTGCTTATTCACACTTGTACTTTCATACAATCTATTTGGAGCCATCAGTAAAAAAAATAGTAACAACTTTCTTGGTCAACCCGTCCCCTAAAATTCACTCAAGTTCCTTCACGTAGTTTGGAATTTTTTATTGAAACATAAGTTAATCCTGTAACAAATTAATTATTAGTGAGTGTCCTGTCTCAAGACATTTTTATTCTTATCTATTGCAGAAAGTCTCTTTGGTTTTTGCTTACTAATTATAATAAACAATCAAATATGGAACGTAACCGCTAAGCCACGTGTAGTAGTTGCAAATATCACAAAGGTTACAGTAGTAAAGCAAGAATTTTCCGCCTATCGATTTAGGCTTTGCTTAATTCGACTGCTATTTTGACATTTATTTAGACTGAAAAAAAAAGAATTCTTAATATAATTATTTAACTAATTAATTTTAATTTTCTAAAAATTTATTTAAAAGTGTATTACATCAACACACGTCATAATGACCGAGAAAACTGCAAGCACGCCATCTATAATAAAAACATCCGTATTACCTAATTCACCGTTTCCAACACGAATTTTAAAAATGATCCGAGACGAAGAGGAATGGCTAAGCGGTTCCGAATTGAAAACAGACAACAGCAGCAGCAGTGATGATGAAATGAGTCCAACGTCGCAGAATTTAAATAAAAAATTCAATAAGACTAAAAAAAGAAGGAAAAGTAAAGTTAGTTTCAAAGATGCCGTTGAAGAGAAAAAATGCGACGATAATATATCGACAACAACGGAATCATTAAAAAGTGATGATGTTAATGGTGGTAAAATATTACGTGGTTCAACCGATGAAAAATCCACAAGTTTATTGTTCACAAGCATAGCGGAGAGTGACGAGGATGATAGCGAAATATATTGGAGACCAAAACGAGGTAGTATATCGTTGCCAGGGCTAGTTAATGAAATTAATAAAACAAGTATAAGTGACACTAAATAGTTAGTACAGTAATAGTTTGTAGATTTAAATATAATAGTATAAGTAATTTGATTTATGTATATATATACTGAACATTACTAAGTTGCTTTTATGTTATATTGCACACATTAATTTGGATACTTTTAGAGTTCTGCATTGCTTAAAGTGTAGGTGATTGTATTAAGTAATAAATTAGCAATAAGTCTTGACATTGTATGGTTACTTATACGACAGTGATAATAAAATATCTTAAATCATTTATTGACTTATGATAATTTTATTTTTGTTTTACTTAGACTTACTGTATATAGTGATTACTTTTATCTTGGAACTGTATAATAAATGTACAAAGAAGAGTAAATATATATTTATGAAAGATATTAAATTTATCGCACTCAAAAAACTGGAAACAAAATAATTTTTGACTACACTCTGCAACATATTGTATGTTATTTGGATTGGACAGGAATTTATTCCCGTATTATGGGTTACAAAAATTGAATTTGTGACGACAAAATTAAAAATTTATGTAGACAATGTTTAAGGTAATTTCGACCGATTAATTTATGATTATAAAGATTAGCATTAAGATAAGTCATGAAAAAAAATCTGTATTGGTGTAGGATTTTGACTAATTTACAGATAAACCTAACTTAACGAAGGAGTTCGGTTCCTGTAAATCACAGTTGGGCTTGTAAATAATAGGATATAATTTACATGGTTTTGTATAGTATATGTATTCTATGTGTAAAAATGAAAAAAAAATTGTTTTAGATTAGTATTATTAGCAGGTTAATTCCGTCAAAAATCACTTTAATTGAAAAAATCCTTTTCAACTAATAAGTAGACCTGGGTGGTCATTTTGTGGCGCTTTATCACGTGATAAAAACTATGATATAATGAAATTGTCGTAGCTTACTGCAGGTTAATTATGTATGAACAACTTCAAGTCATATATTGAAACGGGTAAAAAAGAAGCCAATATATTCCATCTCGCTTTTATATTTTATACTGTTAGTCATATGTCATGTTAACATGGTTTCCAATATCATTAATTAAGTTAACTTCCTATACTTACCCTATTAAAAAAAAATTCTCACTACCTATTCAACCACTTCATATAAAAAATGATATAATTAATGGGTTATGCGAAACGTCAATTTATCACTCTAAAATATTCATTTCTCCTTAAAATTCATTATTTCCCCTTTATTGATTATTGCACAGGGTTGTGTTTATAGACTTATTTTATTTTTTCTATATCACGAAAAAAGTCTCCAAACGTGATATAAAAGTATGACAAAGCACCACAAAATGACCACCCTGAAATCTCATTTATTGGCTGAACGTGTGGATTTGTGACATTTTAAACCAGATGGCACTGCGAATGGTGTTATCTTCGATTTTTACATGTTATTTACCTTGTATGTAATTTTCGCTGTTTTTAACATAATTTGAATACAAAATGTAAATAACGCTTTTTATATGTAAAATCACAACTGTGCTGGAAATGATTCGTTAATCGAGTTATTAAAAATTTAATAAAAATTCGGTGTTATTTCATAATTTTTTGGATAAAGTCATTCAGAATGCTACCTCTGGTTTAAACTCTGTCATTATTGCTGATGATCTCATATGTTTTATACATTTTTTAAAAAAATTCATAGTGTGTCGGCTTAATTTTATTTTGGATTTCTTCATCTTCGGTTAAAGATTTAGAACGTAATTTTACCAGCATTTCTTGAACATAGAAATTTCTGCTTATAGAAATTTCTGCGGGTTGTTCATTTTACTATTCTCTAATGCTCTTTTCGTCTGCTCTTGAAATATCGGCCTACCTTGCCATTATCACAATATCGCTGCTAATATACACCAGATACTGCGTCAATTACTCAAGTCTTTAATAACGTTGCACTGCTTTCATTCTCCTATTTATGATACGGCTCTACACAGCCCGAATGTTATTTATTGCAGGTTTCGTATTTTCCATATTCCTATAAGTGATTATTCTTCATTTTGATCCCCTTTTAAAAATAAATTGCTTTACTTCTCGTAAATAATAAGATTTAAACTGAACGTTAATCCCTTTGTCCATCGGTTGTATAAGACTGGAAAATCAATAATAAATGACAAACATAAAATCACATTAATTATTTTGACAGAATTATAGGGCAATTGAGGATCGTTTTGTTATTCTTTATTCCGAGGCATCAATTCGTTATACCTGAGGTTTTTTTTATCTAAACTTGATATTCGTAGATCTGAAATTTTACTAAGCGAGGGTTCGATAAAGGTCTCTTAAACTACAATATAACGATATTCAAACGTCATAATAATTCCAAAACTATATTTTAAATACTTTTTTGCTTTAATTTGAACACAAAAGCTTGCTGATCTACAAAAGCATTTTTACATGTGTTTTGTAGTGACGTAAGAGGGGATTTTTCTTGTAATGAGGTAGTCAGACAACATTGATATCAAAAACTACATCATTTTCCTTGTCAGTGCAAGCTGTCGCATGAGTTCAGACTTACTGAAAATAACGTATTTTTAAGAACTTATTAAACAATGTTAATCTAGTAAATTTCAAAAGAAAATAATATTTTTTTTGTACACTCATGTAAATTGCAAAACACAACATTGCAAAAATGTACACCGCACATCAAAAATTTGGATAGCTATCATTTCAAAGAATTATAATAACTAGGTATGAAGATTCTCTGAGACTTTGAAAACATTTAGTTTAATCGATCAGATAGAAATATTTCACGATCCTGTAACTACTTTGTAATGAGGCTACAAAATTAATTATTTTAAGTTTAATGGCTCAAATTATGTTTATAATATAAAATAAAATTAATTGTTAAACACAAAGTTGTATCACCTACAAGTCTATAATCTTTAAATAGCTTTAATTTTAATTTATCTTGTTTAACCATTACGCGATTTTGATAAAAGTTTAAATCTATTGGGAGTGGTTTATGCCGTGTTTAATATAAAGTCTGTCGAAAGTGTCATTTTTTAAATACGAGTATTTAAAAGATGACAAGTTTCGACAGACTTTATATGAAACGTTTGTAAGAAATACAATAAACAGATGTTAAAAAGGCGTTCTAAAATATTTGTTTACCGATCCTACAATCAGGTAAAAATAACGACCTGAACGATTAGCCATATTGAAATTCAACATGACGCTTTAAAATGTTTCCATAGATAATACATATAAATTAATTTTTTAATTAAAATTAATGTTTATAATATTAATTGTAGTAATTCCTAATATTTGCTTTTTGACCTATATTAAATACCTTTAATTCAGTGAGATAAACAGACTTGCGTTTATACTCATTTCTAAATGTGAACTCTACATGTATAAAATTTTGCAACTGGACATGTCTACCCGAATCTGAGAAGTTAGTTTCAAGTAGTATCGTTTGAAGTGAAATTCTTAATAAATGTTCGCAAATATCTTTGTTTGCGATACTATAACGACAGTACATCCAATATTCGGAGTCTGCCTGTTGTGGAATGTGTACAAGTTGTCTTAGTTTCGAAATATCGAACCCCAACAAGGAAAATGATATCAATAATAAATGAATTCAATCCAAATATTTTAAATTATATTTAAGTGGGAATTAGTAACAATCTCTTTTGTTGTGAGTGTATAGCTCTTAAACTTAGTTGTTGTATTATACTATATAAGGTAACTCGCATTTGTTAAATGTGTGACCTTTCTATCCTACAATGGATCATTTCATTTTACTACCAATAAGATAAATGATCACATCATCGATTGATTAGTAATTGAGACAAACATCAATTTTTTAGAATAATTTTATGGTCGATTAAATTGTAAAGTAATTTATAAATACCTATTCAACCACTTCATATAAAAAATGATATAATTAATGGGTTATGCGAAACGTCAATTTATCACTCTAAAATATTCATTTCTCCTTAAAATTCATTATTTCCCCTTTATTGATTATTGCACAGGGTTGTGTTTATAGACTTATTTTATTTTTTCTATATCACGAAAAAAGTCTCCAAACGTGATATAAAAGTATGACAAAGCACCACAAAATGACCACCCTGAAATCTCATTTATTGGCTGAACGTGTGGATTTGTGACATTTTAAACCAGATGGCACTGCGAATGGTGTTATCTTCGATTTTTACATGTTATTTACCTTGTATGTAATTTTCGCTGTTTTTAACATAATTTGAATACAAAATGTAAATAACGCTTTTTATATGTAAAATCACAACTGTGCTGGAAATGATTCGTTAATCGAGTTATCAAAAATTTAATAAAAATTCGGTGTTATTTCATAATTTTTTGGATTAAGTCATTCAGAATGCTACCTCTGGTTTAAACTCTGTCATTATTGCTGATGATCTCATATGTTTTATACATTTTTTAAAAAAATTCATAGTGTGGCGGCTTAATTTTATTTTGGATTTCTTCATCTTCGGTTAAAGATTTAGAACGTAATTTTACCAGCATTTCTTGAACATAGAAATTTCTGCTTATAGAAATTTCTGCGGGTTGTTCATTTTACTATTCTCTAATGCTCTTTTCGTCTGCTCTTGAAATATCGGCTTACCTTGCCATTATCACAATATCGCTGCTAATATCTGTTACACCAGATACTGCGTCAATTACTCAAGTCTTAAATTACGTTGTACTGCTTTCATTCTCCTATTTATGATATGGCTCTACACAGCCCGAATGTTATTTATTGCAGGTTTCGTATTTTCCATATTCCTATAAGTGATTATTCTTTATTTTGATCCCCTTTTAAAAATAAATCGGTTTACTTCTCGTAAATAATAAGATTTAAACTGAACGTTAATCCCTTTGTCCATCGGTTGTATAAGACTGGAAAATCAATAATAAATGACAAGCATAAAATCACATTAATTATTTTGACAGTATTATAGGGCAATTGAGGATCGTTTTGTTATTCTTTATTCCGAGGCATCAATTCGTTATACCTGAGGTTTTTTTTATCTAAACTTGATATTCGTAGATCTGAAGTTTTACTAAGCGAGGGTTCGATAAAGGTCTCTTAAACTACAATATATCGATATTCAAACGTCATAATAATTCCAAAACTATATTTTAAATACTTTTTTGCTTTAATTTGAACACAAAAGTTTGCTGATCTACAAAAGCATTTCACATGTGTTTTGTAGTGACGTAAGAGGGGATATTTTCTTGTATTGCGGTAGTCCGACAACATTGATATCACAGACTACATCATTTTCCTTGTCAGTGCAATCTGTCGCATGAGTTCAGACTTACTGAAAATAACGTATTTTTAAGAACTTATTAAACAATGTTAATCTAGTAAATTTCAAAAGAAAATAATATTTTTTTTGTACATTCATGTAAATTGCAAAACACAACATTGCAAAAATTTACACCGCACATCAAAAATTTGTATAGCTATCATTTCAAAGAATTATAATAACTAGGTATGAAGATTCTCTGAGACTTTGCAAACATTTAGTTTAATCGATCGAATCGAAATATTTCACGATCCTGTAACTACTTTGTAATGAGGCTTCAAAATTTATTGTTTTAAGTTAAATGGCCCAAATTATGTTTAAAATATAAAATAAAATTAATTGTAAATTACAAAGTTGTATCACCTACAAGTCTATAATCTTTAAATAGCTTTAATTTTAATTTATCTTATTTAACCATAACGCGATTTTGATAAAAGTTTAAATCTATTGGGAGTGGTTTATGCCGTGTTTAATATAAAGTCTGTCGAAAGTGTCATTTTTTAAATACGAGTATTTAAAAGATGACAAGTTTCGACAGACTTTATATGAAACGTTTGTAGGAAATACAATAAACAGATGTTAAAAAGGCGTTCTAAAATATTTGTTTACCGATCCTACAATCAGGTAAAAATAACGACCTGAACGATTAGCCATATTGAAATTCAACATGACGCTTTAAAATGTTTCCATAGATAATACATATAAATTAATTTTTTAATTAAAATTAATGTTTATAATATTAATTGTAGTAATTCCTAATATTTGCTTTTTGACTTATATTAAATACCTTTAATTCAGTGAGATATACTGGCAACATAAACAGACTTGCGTTTATACTCATTTCTAAATGTGAACTCTACATGTATAAAATTTTGCAACTGGACATGTCTACCCGAATCTGAGAAGTTAGTTTCAAGTAGTATCGTTTGAAGTGAATTGTTTTTAATAGATGTTCGGAAATAATTTTTTGGGTACGATACTATAACGACAGTACATCCAATATTCGGAGTCTGCCTGTTGTGGAATGTGTACAAGTTGTCTTAGTTTCGAAACATCGAACCCCAACAAGGAAAATGATATCAATAATAAATGAATTCAATCCAAATATTTTAAATTATATTTAAGTGGGAATTAGTAACAATCTCTTTTGTTGTGAGTGTATAGCTCTTAAACTTAGTTGTTGTATTATATTATAAGGTAACTCGCATTTGTTAAATGTGTGACCTTTCTATCCTACAATGGATCATTTCATTTTACTACCAATAAGATAAATGATCACATCATCGATTGATTAGTAATTGAGACAAACATCAATTTTTTAGAATAATTTTATGGTCGATTAAATTGTAAAGTAATTTTATTAAAACAAAGTTTTGTTTATATTTTATTAACTATAATTAAGTAAATTTCATTTTCGTTTTTTATTTTTGTTTATTTAATTTAGATTTATAGTTTCGAGATCAATTGAATAAACTAATGATCCATTTTTTATCATTAAACTATGTGCATGTATGAGTAATATCTTGAGTGATTTATTATTCAGTGGGATGTTTTTACCAATTTGAATAAATTTTAAAGCATGGTTAGACAAAATTCAAGGTTATAGCTTAATATGCAAAAAGATTTTTTTCAAGCTCATTCAAATCCTTTTGGGTATAGAAAATTTTTACTTCTAATTGAATTTGATATATTTTCAGAAACAGCCTCAATTTGAATATCTCAATGGTTGTTATATATAGCATGTGCTCACAATTATGTTAATTTAATTAAAAACACTATTAATTTTTAATTTATGGTACTCATTTCATATCAGACACAATTTCATATCAGATATAAATGTTAAACTTGCTATTGATTGCATACTTTGTAAAAGTAGTTGAGTAAGCTCATTGCGATACTTTCGAACAGAAACTTCTTAATAAAAGGTTGCTTAACCAATTTGTAAAATAGGTTTTTGATATTTTACCTACAGTGACCACTTATAATAATTTGATATAAGTCGTGCCATCCGAATAATACGAAACCCTAGGCTTACGAAAGGTCTAGACAGTCTACAACACCGCAGAGATGTTGCAGAACTCTGCGTGTTCTATAAATTAATAAATGGTAAATGTTCTACAGAATTAAAGGAGAAAATACCACCATTTGTTACACCAGGACGGGTAACACGAGGAACGGTTAATGCGCATAGGTTTACGGTGAAGCTGCCGAAACCTCGAACTGAAAATGCAAAGTGCGAATTTATTTATCGAACACCTATGAAGTGGAATTCGTTGGATGGTTTTCAGTTTCCGTTGAAGTATAAAATGCACAAGTTTAAGGCAGCTATCAACGTTTACTTGAAGGATCGCGCGTTGGGTGCAGGAGCTCTGACAGTTACCAGGAGCTAGGTCAGTCTAAAAGTCCGCTCTGCACCCAATTAAAACTAAACGTAAAAAAAAAAATTGATCCACATAAAGTCGAAATTTGTCCATAATAAGCTTACAACTGATACTGGTAATATCAATCAGTTTTAATATTAGCCTAACGATACACAATTATCATGTAATAATTTCTAAATCTATACTGTAACAACCATATAATAAGTAAACTATTTAGCAATCAAATTAATTACTAGATAATGTATTTCTTTCTTCCCTGCTTACTACTTACTTCATAGCAGTTCATACCTAGTTATATACAATTCGTTTTAAAGTAAATAAGGGAATACGAACATTTATCAGACATCAATTAAAATAATCTGATTAGTCCGATTGAAGAGTTATCAGTATAGCAAAGTAACATAAATTGATTGTTTTACTTTTTGTTATAAATATGAATTACATTGAAACAATTTCTATAGAAACTGCTTCACTAAATTTACTTCGGGACTATCCGGAGCTGACCGCTAGTTTCGATAAAAACGATAAACATTTAGAGAATATATCGGAAATGGATCGAGGGGATGATTCAATATTAGAAGCTATTAAACGAATAAAAAATCTTGAATGGGAATTATTACAAGCTGAATGCCGATTTGAAAAGGAGAAAGGTGCTACTGACGAGGTTGCAAGGAACATGGAAGAGTTTCTTATTGAAATAAGCTCGACCGAAGGTGATGCTTGGGCATATATTAAAGGTGTTATTAAACAGTGGATCGATTATTTAAAATTCCACGAATTTGAAACGGAACCACCGGCCGACGAACGGTTTGTATCAAAACAACTAAAACAGAAGTATAAAGCTTTGGTTCGAAATCGAACGAAAAGTAAATTGACTTTTATTGAGAAGAATATTGAGGTAAGTTAATTAAATATGTTAATCAATTTAATATTTTTTTTTTAAATTATAACAATGTTTTGAAGGCAGCGAAATTGACAAAATTAAAAAGTAATTTGCGTCTACCTAAACTATCAAAGGAAGATAAATTACAGCTGGATGAGTTGGTCAACAAATCGAAAAATTTTGCGCTTAACGAATATAAATTTCAACAATCCGAGCTTAGTAAATTAAAAGAAATAAATTCTAAATTATCTGTGTATCGACTTGATAGTGGAGTTTCGGTCTTTATGAATAATTCTAATAAAGATGCGGCTAAGTTCGATACGTTGGCTAAAAAATCACAAAAATATGCATTAAAAGAATACAACTTACAGAAATTTAAGCTAGATAGATTGAAAGATATTAATTTTAAACTATCAGAATATAAACGTGATAGAGAAGCCACCTTCAATGCGTTAAATAAAAATGATGCACAACTAGAAGAACTGTGCAAACAATTTGCAATCCATGAGTATAATATGCCGAAATTCGAATATGATAAATTAATAAAACTAAATTCTAATCTCTCATTATATTAAACATGGTGTTGTTCGCTTCTGTTTTACGATTTTAAATAAAGAATTGATACTTGCAAATTAATATTTTATTTCAACTAAATTATAAGATTATTGAAATCATGGTCATGGCGCCGTAAATATGTCACAATACTATTTGTATTATTCGATACACAGACAACGACTACCTATTGTTTAATGAACGATGATTTTAATGTGGTTAAACCTAAAGTAATATAAGCTACGATAATTGAGCATCCAAATTAATTGGCAAAGCATAATTAAAATCAATTGCATTCCAGATTTTCAAAATCGATGTACTAATCAAAATAATTGTTGCTTCTATTTTGTTTGTTCGAAATTATGTTTGGTGAGGTTTTAAGAATATCGCGGTATAATACCAAAAACTTTAACAATAAAGCAGCTAATCTAATTTAAGAGGTGTATTTATGAAATCAAAGCTCTATCTCTATTCTCTACTATAGGTCGCTGGTTGTAGCTTAAAGGTTAAGAGTTTCTCATTACGCCGTGGTCTCGAGTTCGATTCTCGCCGTTGACCACAAATTAACATACAACCGAATGACATAAAAACGCAATTGTGTGTGTAAAAGCATTCGTTTGACACATCATTATGACTGTGTTTCTTTCATTTTACACAGATGTACGTATTTGTTTGGTATTTCTAAATATTCAAGCGCGAACTATAGTCACTCTCGGTCGATCGAGTCATAGGCTTGCTTAAAATCTAAGAATACATGGTATTCGTGTGAAAAAATTTATCAGTGACTGGCTGATTTGAACTGAATTTTGCTTGGTAGTTACCGATAATTTCCTCCGCTAGGGGAATAATTCTTCCCAAGATAATGTATGACAGTAACTTGTATGCTATGCAAAGGAGAGCCATACTGCGGTAATTCTCGCATTTCAAGCGATCACCTTTCTTGAATATTGGGCATAACGCGGTCACTTTCCATTCTTCGGGCATAACTTTATTTCGCCGTACCAATCGTGTAAGGTCGAAAAGACAGGTCCACAAAATTAGCCCTCCGAATATCAAGAGCTCTGAATTAATGCAATGAACACCTGATGAATGATTTTTCTTTAGTCTCTTCATGGCCATTGTGAATTCCTCATAGGTTGGATCCTCAATGAACATCTCTGCGGTCTGTATTTCTGGGTATTCAAACACAGGTTGTGATAAATGCGGAACATTAACTAAGGCAGAGAAATGTTCACGCCATGTATCGAGCACCGCATCGACGTTAACACAGAGGTTTCCACCCTGGTCCCGAATGGCTGTTGATCGAAATCTTAAGGTATGGTGCAATTCGGTAATTCCTTTAAAGAAACCACACAAATTGCGCTAATTGCTTAGTTGTTGTACTCTTAAGACCTTAGCCTTCCACAATTCGCGTTTCTTCTTTCTACACATGCGTTTAGCTGTCCTTCTGTTAAGTACTGATTTATTTAATCTTGCCAATTGTAAACCGAGTCTGCGCTTTATTGTGGGCTATATTTCGTTTCTCAACAGCAATACGACATTCCTCATCAAACCAATCATTTTTGGGCTTAGTTTTCACTTTACTGAGAATATCTTGGACAGCATTGACAACCAAAGGATTTTAATATTTTCCAGACACTGTTCACTTCATCAGACTGGTAATTGGATCGCGAAATGCTATTGCTGACAAGATCTTGATATTTTCGTTGCATTTCTTCATTTATCAGACCTTCACAGGAGAAACGCGTCCAACCTGACTTGCACGAACATTTTAGTCGTAGCTTTGCAACGGCCAATTAATGGCCACTGTCTACGAATTTGGTTGACGACCCAAACGATCTCACGTCTTGGACAACCCTGGCCCGCTCTTTTGAAATCAATACATGGTCAATTTATGAAGAATGTACTTACGTTTTTGAGCGTCATGAGCGAAATTTCGTATCGGGTGTACGGATCTATATTATTGCATAAGTGGGTGTGATTCTGCCAGCTCTAGCATTAAAGTCACCAATTACCAATTTGATATCGTGCTCAGGTATAAAGCATCAGGTTATCCAAATTATTGTAAAATGAGTCTTCATCTTGTGGTTGGTTTACATCATTGGGCGCATGTACACAGACAATTGGCAGGTTGGCTTATCTCATATGTAAGCATGAGATTAGCCAACCTGTCAGCGAAGTTCAGCCTTTTTTACCTGTGGCCCAATGAGAAAACCATCTTCAAGATTTCCGAAGTCATCTCCACTGTGTAGCATTGGAAACGTGGTCTCCACTTTTTGGGCCATGGAGTTCTTAGCGCTACGAGTTTCAACCGATACTCTTTCATACATGTGATAAGGCCGTCAAAGGCACCAAGTTTTCAAAGTGAGTACACGTTCCACATGCCGATCTTTAATCTCGTTTCTGGGTACTTAAGCGGTGGGTCATTATTGTTTTGGTGGTATCCGATTTATTTTCGTTGTTGAAATTTTTAACATTTTTGTTTTTTTACGAATATGGATCGTCAGCGATCTAACTAGATTTAGTCGCCTCTTAGAACAAGTACTGGATACTGTGATAATTGACAAATATTTTTGATAATAATTTGAAGTCGTTTATTCGTTTGTTTATTTTTTGCATAACATGCTCCAAAAATATTTGTTTACATTTTTGGCACAGTATTAGGCACAGCAAAATAAAATTAAAAACAATTAAATGTTTATTTACTAATTAAATCTATAAAATTCATTTGTATGAGTTATTAATTCAAAATCATTTGATCCGTTAGTGTTAATGTAATTTTTATTTACCTTCACTGGAGAGATGCGAAAAAAAAATTAAAACAAAATTCTAAGATTTGAAACATGATCTCATTTCATTTGACATGTGAGTGAGTTAAAATTCAGTGTATACAGTGAATGTTTACCCGTGAATTCTAACTCACTATGTACTTATGAATATAATTGTGCTCAATCGTTAACGATCAAAATCAAAACCAACGAATAATGCCTAAAACTTAAAAACCACATGTTAATGTTGTGTCTTGTAATTCTCCTATACAATCAAAGATATGAATATATTTTTTTTTTATATAGGATGTGGCTATTTTAAGGTAAACCAGTTTACCTAGAAAATGCACATCATGTAATAAATCCCATGAAGAAAATGCAATGACAAGAGCAGTAAATGTACCAAAAATAACTTTGACTTAATTCATAAAATAATTAATTTGTAGCTCACGAAACTGTAACAATTAATTTTATTAATTTATTTTGTTTTTTATTTAAGCCAAATAAAATAAAAGTTTAACGTCTGTTTATAATCTCAAACTAACACATTACTACAATGGTCTACAATGGTCATAAATTCTTAACGAGATATAGACAATTTATAGATTTATAGAGATAGATCTGATATCCGCTTTAAAATCATCAAAGCAGTATACATAACCTATATTTGAAACTTTGAAAACTTATATTTGGACTCATGAATATCACATAAGATTAACATTGTACAAGAATTACTAACCTGACCCAGTTATGGCTTCTTCCGGATTGTCGAAGAAGCCATAACTCTCAATTCCAAATTCAGGCAACAGAAACCACTCACTCCTACACTGATATTAGTAAAACTGGATACAATAAACGATTTCTGGTATTAAAACCTAAAACGAAAAATTGCTATCTCCAATCTCTATCACAACTCAGGAATCTGTTATACTTTATGACGGCGGTAACCCTCGCACTACACTCATACCACCCATACAAAATAGAAACATCCTAACACACACCTCTATATCAAAATATCTCGAAATTTCGAAATTATTAATATTAATATTCTGCGTTTTTTTAGTTCAAATCGCCAATGCCATTTAAACTTTGTCTTTTTGAAAATATCCGTACCCCTCAAACCGTTGTAGAAACTCACCAATTATAAAATGTAAGGTTGCAATACTGACAAATACATAAGCCAAAAGACAGTGAGTGCTCAAAAACGATTAGCACGAGGTTTATTCGTATATCATTATAGCAACAACACCATCGGTACAGTTTGTTTGAATGTGCTGAAACTTTCTACCCAGTTGTACTTTGACTGAGCACCCGAATATTTTTGTGTGAAAAGATATACAAAAATATGAAACAGGTATATAAAAGTATAAAACTAAATATACGGTTTATTTAAATGTGTGTTACCGAGCACGCCCCTAGTGTCCTATAGTGATACTAGACCAAACAATCAATTTATTTTGTGTAACTTGTTTAATTACCACTCTAAATTTGAATTTTCAAGTAACTGTTGTATAGTTTTCTTATGTGTCATAAAAAGTAAAATTAATTTGAAATAAAAATCTAATTTAATATAAAAAGTTTTAATAAAAATCTAATTAAAATATAAAAAAGAAATTACGTAGGTAAGTTTCAGTGGGTTAATAATTAATTTTAATACTTACTGTAGTAAAATCATTTCTACCGTTGAAATAATATGGCGGCTTTTTGTGTTAAATGACATAAAACCACCACTTACGAGTGCTGTTAAATATTCATACGAGTTTGAATATTTTTTTACCAAATATATATTTTTTTTATCTAATTGTAACATAACTTCGATGTTAATTTTGATCAAATAACATAATGTTTAGAATATGGAGACAGGAAAACCAGCTTTCTTATTATCCAATCAGCAACTAAGAAGAAGAATGCATGCTGAAGCTTTGGCATGTGATGAGATGTCTGTAGATGTCAATACGAAACAAGCATCGAACTTTCCAGAAAATTTAATGGATAACACCATCTTCCAAGAAGATATTGTTGCAGAACCCAGCTCGCCAATGGTTCGATGAGGATGACATTCATAATGAATGTTTATTTTTATCGTTAGACGACGATGATATTAACGATAATCCTACAGAAATTCCGGAATTATTTAATATAATTACGTTAGAGTTAGCTGAATGGGCAGTCGAGTCGGGGTTAGGTAGAGATAAAATAAATAAATTGCTAAATATTTTGAATAATAAATAAATATTATGCCTATTAACGTTCCTAAAACTGCTAAAACACTCCTTAAAACTCCGAGTAGAAAAATAGTAACTCGCCAGGTAAAACCAGGGGAATACTACCATTTTAGAATACAGCAAACTATAATTAAACTAAATTATGATTTTTTATATAATGTGGAAGTAATAGAGATAGATATTGGAATTGACGGATTACCTCTGCTTAAGTCTTCCAAACTTCAGTTATGGCCAATTCTAGGAAGCTTTGTCGATCGAAAAAATATTTCGCCATTCATTATTGGCGTTTACTCAGGAACAGATAGACCAGAAAATATTGATGAACTATTATTAGATTTTGTAAACGAAGTTCGAATATTAATTAGACAGGGAATACACGTGACACGAGATAAATTACGAAAAAAATTTAAAATTAGATGTTTTATTTGCGATGCTCCTGCTAAATCATTTGCTATGGGAATAGTAGGTCATAGTAGTTATCACGGTTGTCCTAAATGCGGCCAGGTTGGTACATATATTAATAGAACTGTTTCATATAGTGCAATTATTTCACAACTTTATTCTGATGCTACATTTAAAAATAGGGATTTTCCGAGTTTGCATAGTGTAAAATATTTTGTTTCTCCTACAATTTTAGAAAGTATTAATATAGGTATGATTTCTCAATTTGTAATGGAGCCAATGCATCTCATAGATCTTGGAGTAGTTCGGCAAATCTTAACTTTATTGTTTATGCGTGAAATCTTGGGGTTTAAATTAAGTCAAGATGCAAAGTGCAAATTAGATTCAAAATTATTAAATTGTTCATGCAGTATTCCTTTAGAATTTGCTCGGTCAGTTTATGATTTGAGGATGTGGAAGGCTACTGAACTTAGACAGTTTATTTTATATACTGGTATTGTGGTTTTAAAAGATATTGTTTGTGAAGAAATTTACAATCATTTTCTTTTATTACACTGTGCATATAGATTGATGTCTCATAGGGATGCTAGAAACCATGTTAGTTTAGTGAATAAAATGTTAACTGATTTTGTTAGAATATTTCCTAAAATTTATGGTGATAATAGAGTTACAATGTGGATGGTCTACTCCATATTGCGGATTGTGTTGCTCAGTTTGGAAGTATAGACTCTTTCTCTGCATATAAATTTGAGAACTATGCACCATATTTTATTGAACACTTTGGATAACTATCATTTTCTAAATATGACCACAAGCATAAAATTTCGATTTCGAATATATGCCCTCAAGATTAAACTTTGTTTTAGTTGTATAGTGCTTTGTGGTTTACTCATGGCTTATGCTACAAAACGACAGTACATTTTGCTGCCATGTTTATGTAGCAGGAATCACCATAAAACTGGTTAGTAAATATTCGGATTTACGATATGATCACATTCTATAGATTTCCGATTAGCAGAGGTGACCTAGTAAGGGCCTTTTAGTTATCACTAAGGGCTTAACTGTTTCTTTTTCTAAACGTAAGTCTCTGTGATACTTGAATCTCTGTAAAAGTCAAGTATCTGGTGATTTGTATACATCGTAACAGGATTTACTGGGAAAGCAAACGAACAATAAGTCTAGTTTGCTGCCTATATCTGGTAGCCTAGACCTTTAGAGTGAGGTCGAAGAAATACGTATACAATTTCCCTGTGGAACTTACGATTGCGATGGTTCTGCTGCCGCTTGATCTTTGGGTCGGAAGGTATCCTACTCTTCCAATCGCTCGTATTTAGGATATAAAAAATTATTCTATCACTACCAAATATGGGGTAGGTATTTTGTGTAATTTTCACGGAAAGGAATAAATCTACAATAACCCAATATCTTTAAATGAAGTCAAGCCTCACGCGATAGCAAGATACATGGATTTCAAAGAAAATGTGCTAGCTGTTGAACAATCACTTTAATGGTCTGCACTAGAAGAAATGGGATAACCATATCACATTCTATTCTTATCGGAATTCTTCGTTGGAACAATAAACCAGCAAAGATGCTAGTTCTTCTTAAAATATGATAAACGTCCTTTGAGGATATTGCTGGGTATTCTCACTGAACACTGTTCTTTCAAAATATATAATTTAGTTGAAAGCTTATCATAATTAGTTGAAAGCTTATTATTATAATTTAGTAGAAGAGAGGAAGGAACTATTTTTCAACTCACGAGTCACATATTCTCTCAACAGATAAAATTGCTTTTGATTCCAGTTCTTATTTGAGGATCAACTAACGACCATGATTATACTGAATTTCTCGCGGTCTTACTTAGGATTTCGAGTATGAGGCTTTCTCGGAATGGTAAAAAATGATGTTCTTAAAGTTAAGTTTCTTTAAATATAATTAAATGATGAAAGCGATCTCCCACACTTTTTCGTCAATGACATTATGATTAACATGTACTCTATTATCATATGCGCGATGGCCCTCGGTGTAGAGAGCGATCTAGCATCTTCTAATTATTTATAACAGTATCAAGAGCTAGCTCATGATATAAATCGATGGAGTCAGATTGTTGGCCCGGTACGGGACAAAAACCGCTCAAAAAAATATATGTACATACATACATTGAAATTACTATTTGTATTTTTTTACTGACTTCAGAATCGAATGTCAAAAAATGTTTTGTTTTAAAGATAAGAAAAAAGTTCTATCCTATATCACAATTAAATTTAACTTAATTGTTTGAGGCTTAGAATTTTGATTCGTAGTTACGCGCTAGACTCTTTAGTGATTAAACGTCGAGCTCACGATGCATTTGAAATTTTATTAAATTTTTGATCTTCTGAAAATTTTAAATACTACACACAATACGAACTATAAGGTTAAGCGCACAGTGATCATTATAAAAATAGACTAATGGTATGATTTTGTTGATACTCGTATTTTGGTCGGTATTAATTATTTGAGTTTGTTGTTGATATGTGATGATAATGAAACAAAAATAAATTTTGAACGGCCAATGAACTGTTTATTGAAAAAATTATAATGATGAATGAATGTACTTATGTGAGTTGTAAAGTTATGGTTGAACAAGTGGTTACATTATTTTCATACAATCATGTGAAGTACAATCTAAATTGTTATGTACAGTGTACACATTAACCAAAATGTAAACAGAAATCTCTGAACATAATATGTTTTCTAATCTATTCGTATTTTGTGATGCCTAATAATTTTGTGTTTTTCCCTTAATAATTAAATGAATTTGGATTTGTTTTGATTGTGTCAGGCTTATCGCATTACGAGAAGGTATATCAAATATTGTGACGGTTAATTGCCGTGTATATAAAGATTTTTTCTTGATAACAGATTTTTTACTACGATGAGTGTTTGCTTATTTGTATAAGCATATAGTACAAAGATGCGAAACTTTGTTTTATAACATCCGATGTTACATTGACGCTTACTAAAATAACACGTTTATTGCTGTGTTTACAGATTTCAAATGTACTTAAATGTATGTAGATAATTATAGTAACATTGTGTTTCAATGTAACTTATGTTAACAATCAGATTTAGATATAAAATAATAAGCACATATAAGTCTGGATAAACATTGAATAATAAATTAGTTAGTTCTTCTTTTAACCTAAAGTGCGTTGTTCTTTTAAAAAGGGCCATTTTGGTTTTGGGTTAGCGTAATGAATATTTTGGTTTTGGTTAACAAATTCATACTGCGTTAAACGATTCAGCTAAACACCAACATTTCTAGTCATGCCATAATCTTAACCCGCATCAAAATATTCAATCAAACCAACTCGTCGTAAATAAAATCGATAAATGTGGAGATGATAAAAGGTTTGTGCTCTTCATATGTCTCACATAGCACTGTTAAGTTTATTCAGTTGAGGAATACTTTTGTTTATGTTCAGAAACCAATAAACTCCGCATCTTATTGCGAATGAGCGTATAAACTCAAATAGGCTGTGTATAGTTACAATTGTTAGTAATAATAAATATATGAAAATAAGTTTTAAATAAGGTTATGAATTCGAAGCACAAATTAAGTATTTGCTGTACAATAGTACATTGTTAAAACAACATTTTTAACACTTTAATTGCTAATTGAGGAGCCGTGCAATTTCGCTTATCATTTCCTATACAGCATTATTAAGATATTTACAACTTCTATCTCGATTTTCTTCGAAAAATCTTTTTTGTAAACAAAAGTTCAGGGACAAACCGAGTTGAAATTGTGAGCTTGAAAAATAACTAAGCCTAATTCTTAGAGTTTTTAATATTCATGATATTGGTATAGTTTTCCAGTTGATTTCCGCACGCAGACTTTCTTGGTTAAATTTCTATGAGGAGATTAATAGCTTATCTGTTATCGCTAGACCTAATAATATATAAGGTTACACAACTATTTATAGTCTTAATGTAATTATTCTCCCATTTGGCAAGATTTCAATATTTTCTTATATTATCATCGAGAACGTTTTGAAGAGGTGAGGACTCCATCCATTTCGTTTGCAACTGTCCAGTTTCATATAGAGTTGGATCACCAGTGGTCGGTTGCAGGTAAATAAGTGTTAGTTATTTCTTTTGGTATAAATTTGTTCAATTTTTCTAGGCAGCAGTTCGCATTAGCGAATTTGTATGAATCCTGATGAATTATCGTTTCACTGTTTCCTCCTAATGTTTCTTTAGCTACATTCAATAAATGATTGGCAGAGATAGAAAGCCAACCATTTAAATTTTGTCAAAAAATGAAAAAATTACTATCGAAAGAAAGCTAAGTGAGATAAAACGTGTATACATCTCATTACAGAAGGGAACAAAGAATCTCATTACAGATGGGAATGAAGTATTTTGCAACCAAGTACGTGACATAAGTCAGATCAATTACTTTGTAAACGCCTTGTATTATTTTAACCATGTTAATGATAGGGTAAACTCCTTGTAGTGCCATTAAAGTTTTCATGGTACCTTATTTGGCTCAAATGATTAGGTCATCAATGAAAAGAATAACGAAATGTTATATTTTGGATGCTTGAATAAATTAAACTATTATATTCTGTTCCGTAAACGTGAGGATATAGATTAATCTAGTAAAAAAACTGTAAAGTAATTGATATGTGACCAAGATTAATGTTTTTAACTGTTATCATATAACCTTCCAGTTATGTTGACTAGTCAAATTATTCTGTTATATTTACTCCAAATCTGACATGTCTGTTTATTAACCAAAACTGATGAAGCACTGAATAAAATTATGTTTGGAAAATTAACATCATAATATCAATTTATGCTTCAGTTTATTTGGCAACGTGTGCGATGGTCGGATGGCTATAGTTCCCACTCAAGTCGAAATTTGTAAGCACGTTAATATTTAGATAAAATCATCCATAAAGTGGTTCTATTTTATGTCAATACTTCTCTTCTTTTTGTTCTTATTAAAAGTTCCTTTTTAACAGATGCAAGTTCTATATAAAGGGTGTTTTTTTAAGAGGTTGCCGATTTTTTTTTTGAATAAAACACATATAAAATTATGAAATGAACAAAATTTTTTTTTATTTGGTAGATAATTTTTTGGCATTTAACATTTAAACACAATTTCTGGCATATGGCTACCACGACTATTTTTCACAAATGTCATTCTGGAGGTCCAATTTTCCAGCACTTTTTCAAGCATTTGAGGGCGTATGTCAGCAATGACACGTTGAATATTGGTTTCCAAAGCGTCAATCGATTGAGGTTTATCCACATAAACCAATGACTTCACGTATCCCCACAAAAAGTAATCGAGTGGCGTCAAATCGCACGAAACTTTTTCAAGCATTTGAGGGCGTATGTCAGCAATGACACGTTGAATATTGGTTTCCAAAGCGTCAATCGATTGAGGTTTATCCACATAAACCAATGACTTCACGTATCCCCACAAAAAGTAATCGAGTGGCGTCAAATCGCACGAACGCGGAGGCCAATTCACCGGACCATTTCTCGAAATAATGTTGTCGTTGAAAGTTTCTTTCAATAAGTCGATTGTTTCACGTGCTGTATGGCAAGTGGCACCATCTTGTTGAAACCACATTTCATCCATATCCATATCTTCAAGATTTGACAACAAAAACTCATTTAACATGGTTCTGTATCGATTTCCATTCACGGTAACGCGTCGTCCTTCCTCATTTTTAAAGAAATATGGACCGATGATCCCACCAGCCCATAGACCGCACCAAACAGTACATGTATCAGGATGCATTGGTAATTCTTGAACGGCGTGTGGATTATCTTTGCTCCAAATGCGAAAATTTTGTTTGTTGACGTATCCATTTAACCAAAAATGCGCCTCATCACTGAAGAGAATTTTACGGTAAAACAATGGATCTTCGTTCAATTGATTTAACGACCAATCACTGAATTCACGGCGCAAACGATGGTCGTGTGGCTTTAATTCTTGCACCAATTGAATTTTGTATGGCACCAAATCCAAATCTTTACGTAAAATTTTCCATAAAGTCGATGGACAAAGTCCAATTTGCTGAGCACGACGACGAATCGATAAATTGTCGTTTTCTTCGACACTGGCCTCAACGACAGCAATATTTTCTTCTGTACGAACTCTTCTCATTCTTGTCGGTGGCTTGGCATCCAAAAGAGTGAATGTAGACCGAAATTTGGTAATTACGTTCTTTATGGTGGTCTCTGATGGACGATTATGTGCACCATAAAATTCACGAAGTGCTCTATAAACATTTTTAATTGAACACTGATTTTGAAAATAAATTTCCACGATTTGAAAACGTTGTTCTGGAGTTAACCTATTCATAATGATTTGCCAAACAATACTGAGTAGAAATGCCACTTTGAGCTGTCAAAACAACTGTCATAAAATAAAACGACATCTATCGGAAAAACAAACCTCCTAAAAAAACACCCGTTATAATTTGATAAATAGTTAATACTTGTGATAGTAGGAACTATAGGAACTGGGTATAACAAGACTTCAACTTAGAGATATCTTACGTCTTAGTGACGTTAGTAGAAAGTTATACTTAGTACTTTTTTCAGATCTTTAATTATGTTTTTATTGCCATTAGATGATACTTTGATCATTATAGAAAACTATATGTCCTTCGGCATTAGTCATAACCGGTAATCTTATTCCGTAGTCATTATTTTTGAATATTTTACTTTCTATTATCGTCGACTTATTTAACTCTGGCATTGATTAACTTTCTTTATTTCTTATCACTGTAGATGATGATTATAATCATCACTGTAGATAATGATTTTAGCAATAACTCAAATACTCCAGCATTCTTTATAATAAAGGGTTTTCCAATCAGAGGTTTCATTTTGAATAGCCTGCTATATGAAAAGCATTCAATTTTGAAGCTTTCATCTTACTTCGCCATACTAAAAATGGTACATTGAAATTGTTAAAATTCACTATACGAAAATGGTGAAAATAGTGAAAATAGGCCGGCAATAGTGAAACTGGTAGACAAATTGGGCTGTTGGGCAATTTAGTGATGTGAATAATCGAAACCCTGTGTATCGCTCAAGAACAACTGAGAATATTGCTGCTGTAGCCGGTAGTGTTGAAGAAAACCCAGGTTTGTCGATTACTTGTCGATCTTTGAAATTAGACATTCCACAAACAACATTACACCGTATTTTGCATAAAGACTTAGGCCTTAAAACTTTTAAAGTTCAGTTTACACAAGAACACCAGCCGGTCGATCACCATAAACAAGTATCTTCGCTGATTGGCTCCTTCAAATACAGATCCATGAGATCCATTTTCACCTCGGATGCTACGTTAATAAGCAAAATTGTCGCATTTGGGGCTCAGCAAATACAAGAATGATTGTTGAAAATCATTCATCGTGATGGTCCTCTCCATCTTCATCGTGTCACTGTTTGTTGCGGTTTTGTAGCTGACGGTGTGGTTGGACCTTCCTTTTTCAAAAATGAGGCTGGTACAACTGTTACAGTGAATGGAATACGCTACAGAGCAGAGGAGACGGCACTAAGTGTCACACAAGCAACGGAACAATCGCAATTTTGTAAGAAAAGTTTCCTGACAATGTTATTTCTCGAAGAGGTAATCCAAATTGGCTACCGAGATCTTGAGATTTAACACCCTTAGACTTATTTCCTTGGGCTATGTGAAAGATAAGGTCTATGCCAGTGCTCCACAATCGATTTATGACCTTGAATTCGTGAATTTATCTGAGACATACAACCGCAAATGTGTGAATTGGTAATGGGAAATTTCATGTAAAGGATATGGTGCTAAGTGTAGCCATGGCGTCCATTTGGTTGATATCGTTTTCAAATGTTAATGGCATACCTTCCTCTTTACAATGAAATAAATTCTTAGCTTTTTCTTACAAAATACTCGTTTTTTTAATATAAAAATAAAACCTCGTATTGGAAAATTCCTTACTTTAAATTTTTGCAAAACCTCATTTTTCTATTTTAAAGCTGAGTCTTGTAATCACATGACTATCCCCAAAATTTCGTGTAACTTTTAGATTTCTCGCCACAATAGGTCTATTGATTCTTTGCAGTGTTCTTATTGAAATGAAAGTCAGTATATACAGCGTATGTCCAGAATTGCATGATGGTGCAAGCATTGTAGTTGTTTTGTTACATGATGCTTAATTATATTTTTCAATAAAAAAATACTTATCTTAGCTGAATTATCTTAGCACAAACTATTTCTCGTTCATAACTTTGTTGCATCGTACCAGTTCAAATATACCTATTAATAATTGGATCCTTCAGATAAATCAAGGGCTTTAAATTAATGCCACCTCTTACCCAACGTAACAGTTTTTACCAAATCATTCGTTTAAAGTTTGACCAAATTTTATCCTAAAATTACAAATACAATTGTATGTCAAACTCTACGCGTTTGTCTAATTAAAGGGACATTGTTCTAATCATAGTACAAATAATATAAGAAATTCATAATAAACGATAATTTAAGTAATCTAATGTTCAATATTATAATTAAACCGAAATTCATTTGAAGTTTTAGCAAAAATTAGAGAACTTGCTATTTTAATAATTATAAAGTTGATCCAGAAGCTATACCTAAATGAAGACCCCTATTTTTGAAAAGCTGGGCGATCTCAATTAACTTATCAAATTGATTCTGAACTAACTTTGAAATTATTTGAATTTCAAATTCAATATGAAATGTACATAAGAATGAAACATCGATGTCTTGAGGGTTGTAACTTGACCGTTGAAAATTTTGACAAACAAAACTATTTATTTTGAAATATTTTAGTGAGTACAAAGAGAAACACTTGATACGTTAAATATCGAGTACACGTATTTCAGCGAAGTAAATTCATAATAACGAAAATGTTCAGTTTATACTTCCATATTCTCATAATTAAATGTTAGGACTGCTTTAGGACAAACCATACTCTCGTATCAAACCAATAAATATTGGGATTCATTTTCATTATATCTCCAGACTGGTAACTAGCTCATTAAATGTGAGACCTTCATAGGACAGTAATTTTATTTGTTATTTTGCTCTTTTGACTTAATTTATTATTTATATCGTTTTGACACGTTAATTTAAAAACATGACTTCTTTCAGCAGACAATCCGTTGCTGAAAGCATTTTAAAAAATAAATTTGATTTACTTTGATCTTATAAATGATAAAAGCAAGTATTCTGTTATCTAAATAGTGTCAGAAGGAAACGGGATTTATTTCTACTGGTGCTGATAAATATGAATCCTAAGAGATAATTTGATTGCCTAGTGTCTAATTGAGGGTCCAGTACTTCGTTGCCAGTGCAATGAAAATAAGTTAACAATACAACTTAAGGCCATTTCTTTATACAATCAGAAATCTTTTTTGTTGATTTCAATGAAACCAGATCTTATGACACAAAATAGTTTGTTTGACATGCCAAATTTTATATTTAAATTAAAACTTTAAAATAAAACTAATTTTATTATTTATTTTTAAGGCAATAAACTTGTGTTTTCGTTTATTATAAAAAACCACAACTCATTTAAATAATACAATCTCTATGTGTAGACTTGAATAAATTTAAATACAACCTTGACAACAACCATACATTTATAAAATAACTACACTTTCTTAAGTTTCTATACTTCAATTCTCACATTCAGACAAAACGTAAATATATTAAGATGATCAGCTGTTTTGATGTTGACCTGCGCAGTTGTTCAAATTAGAAAGTAAGTATTTATAGTGAACGAGTAATAATCTTCCAACACATGTCTTATACGATTTACAATACTTGATGCTGGTTCGGTTTAAAAGACACTCGGAGTTTAAACTGTATATGATAACTTATATCACGCGAAATAATATTGTATTCTGCTACATATTTAGTTGTTTACTAAAACCGTTTAAGAAAATAAGATCTCGGACGTCGTCTCGTTGTTCGCAAAAATAAAAATGAAAAGTAAATAAATATTAAAAACTAAAACAATTATTTAACTAAACCTATATATGTTATCAGGTAATACTTTCATTCATAGTTTATTGGTTTACAACAAAGTGTTTTAATTAAAGATAATGATGTCGTTGATCTATCAATTTCATTGTACGGAGTATGTTGATACAATTTGTGTTTTTTGTTATTTATAGTTTAGAAATTACAAATTTTATTGGTTTTAATTAACTTATTATTAAGTTTTAATTCAAGAATTGTTTATTTATTAATATGTGTACATATCTCAATATACAATGTTATTTATGGTTCAAACAGTTTATTGTGAAATAAAATAGTTTTGTTGATTAAACAAGTTTTAATTAAGATCACAAATATTGTAATGATGATATAGCAACGATGTGATCTGTAATGTTACATTTTTAATAATTATATTAATTACAAATCTATATAGGCAAGGACAAACAAGACCCTAATATTGCTAATACACCTTCCATCTTAAAAACAGAAAACCAGTGAAATTAGTGCGCTTAAGCTATTATCATCAGAAAATCATCAAAGCGTCTAAAACTACTTAGTTTATGTAATTGGTGAAAGTAATCTTATACAAGTACTAAGAAATCTGGAAGTGGCGTACTAATAGTCGTACAATTCTAGAGAGAAGCTAGATGGGAGCAGATTTGTCTGAAGATGAAACTCAATATACTCAATTACACTGCATACATACCACCCCATACACATACCTCCTAATACACATAATGATTATTATTCGTCATGTGTCGACTTTATAGGAATCCTTGGACATATCAAATCAACCTGATTTAGTTCTTGTACTGGGTGACTACACATTTCCAAATGACATCTGGAATTTTGATCCACAATCGAAATGTATTCTTCCATAATAATTTAAACCGAAAAGTTTTTAGATCTCGTTTTCACGTGTAATGAAACTATTGTCACTAGTTCATCAATGAGTGCTTAAAATTTACTGAATCGCTAAATCCATTTGTCAAAAATTATGGCAACCAAAAATATTTGGAAATTTAAGAACACTTGAAACAATACTAATAAAGGGTTTTCTAATAAGAGGTTTCATTTTGATATTTTATAAAAACGAGTAAAAAAAACAATGTTTATTTCTTTGCAAAGAGAAAGGTATGCGATTAACATTTGAAAAATTTATCAGCCAAATGCCCGCCACACATACGCTTGCAGAATTACATCATTTTCATGAAATTTTCCATGACGAGTTCGCACATTCGCGACTGTATGTCCTTGACAACTTCTTGAATTCAAGGTCTAGAATCGATTGTTGAGCATTGGCATAGACGTTATCTATGACGTGACCCCAATTGAAATAAGTCTAAAGGTGTTAAATCACAAAATTCAGAGGCACACTCAGTGGCCAATTGTGATCATCTCTTCGAGAAATAACTTTTCGTGGAAAATTGTTTAACTTTTCTTAGAACATTTCACGTAATACACATAAATATCTTCCAATTTTGTCCATAAAAAATCATTAATCACAGCTCATTAGCGTAATCCATTCACCGTTACTGTTTCACTAAAGTTATTTTCTGAAAGTAATGTCCAATTAAACCACCATCCCTAAAACCGCTTGTATCATTTTTAGATTTTCTGAGACCTAAATCCGACAATTCTGCTTATTAGCGTTCGAGGTGAAAATGGAACTCATCACTGAGGATGATTTTTCGATAAAAAGCCGGATCATTTTGATGCATTTGTTGTGGTGATCGACCGGGCTAAGTTCTTGTGTTAACTGTACTTTAAAAGCCTTGAGACTTAAGTCTTTATGCAAATGTGTAATGTTGTATGTGGAATGTCTAATTCCAAAGATCGACGAGAAATCGACAAACTTAGGGTTTCTTCAACACTACGGGCTGCAGCAGCAATATTCAGTTGTTCTTGAGTGCGTGCGCACGGTTTCTTTTCTTTACATCACTAATTTCTCCCAATATCTCAAATTTGTCGACCAGTTTCACTTTTGTCGGACGACAAGGCGCTTCTCGTCGACCTAAAAGTGCTTTAGTTTTGGGGACTGTAACAAAATTTTCAATGCGTTGTTGAAGCACGTATCGCACCATTTTTAGTTATGGCGTAGTTTTTACTTATCAAATGTCAAAAGATGATAACTTCATAATGGACAGCTGACCAAATAGCAGGCTATTCAAAATGAAACCTCTGATTGGAAAACATAAATCTAGGTATCATTTGTTTCACAATAAATCTTTAAGATTAAATTAATCTTTTTAAGTAAACACGAATCTTAATCGGTAGATCGTGATAACATCTAATGTTAGAGGGGAATTTTACCTTCACCATCAATTCTCAAATTATTTGATTTGGTTATATGCAACTAACATTAATACGTCCTATATCTGCATCACCAAACTTGGTTGAGTTAACCACCAAAATAAAAGATAATACTCGAATAGTGAAAAATCAGCGATATGAGAACTCCCAACTCTTTTGCGGGTCGTTTATTTACATTATATTTTTCGCCATTACACCTAATTCGATGACGTATACGGCGTCATATAGTTCCGATTTATGTAGAATGACTGCACACTGCATAGCTCTATGCTAGCCTATAGTTCATGAAAGATATGTCGGCTCATGATTTCAACAGTCCAACATGGGGTCATAAATTTGTTTACACCACCGGTCGTAGTCATATAGGGAAAAATATCATTTGCATCCTGGGGTTTGAATCCAACACCCTTCACTCCAACTGGTGCAACTTTAATCACTGCACAATTTGGTTGGTTATATACGGATTATAGTACGACATTTTATTTCATCTGCTATTATAAAGCAGCTAACATCAGCAATATATATTAATTGATCATATGAATGGAACGTTATCAAAGTAACATCTGGTCTTCTTCAAGAATCGCATATTTGGCCATTTTTGACTGTTTTCATCGATCGGATAATCAAGATAATGCAAACCTCAAATGTTCTACGAGAATGTTTGCATATTCGAATGATTTAAAGACTGGTGTAGTCAAAACTCATGGATTACTTCGATGGTAAATGAGATAAGTGATTTAGAAGTCACCTTTGTTGAAAACGTAACGTTTGACATATATATGGATAATGTATTATGCTATATAGAAAAGATATCTCAAAGATCTACACACTTTCATTATATATTGTAACATGTCCTTATGTAACATGTCAAGTGGAATATGCTGTATGGAAGCATAAATATGATGTACAACGACAAGAGTATCGAAAGCATACAACAATGATTTTTAACATGGTCATAACAAATGATTCTTTGAAAATGTGACTCGACTTCCTATGATGAGTCAATTATGTTTTTTGAAACGATTCTGTCCTAAAACTCGTTAAAATTTCGCCATCTATATTACTGTTTTTATGTTAAAGTCCTTGACTGCTTAGCAACCAAAAATAACACTCACCGGATAATATAAAAAGCGAGCATGTGTTTTAAAGAATTTCGTTGGGCTGTCTTGATCACCTATAACGTCCACTAATACGTTATTTGGTTTATAAAGTCTTCACTACTAGATTGTGACCGAGCAAATGGCACAGTAGTTAAAACTAGAGGAGCATTCCTGCCGTTATCGGGAATAGAATCCGGGAGGTACTGGGTTCTATTCCCGATAAGGCGAAGGGATGCAAAAGTGATTGTTCACCATCTCATTACGATTGGTGGTGTGAATGAACACATCTAGGATGCTCTGTTGGAGTGCATAATTCATGGGCTAACCCATCTTCCATGGCAGTACTATAGGCTGACATGGAACTATAGCCGAACGTCTTCGATTTGGCTATATAATGGCCTCAAATAGGACGTTATTAAGCGAACCGCAAAGGAAAAAGACAGACAGACTTGGTTGAGGCCGTTATGGACTAAGCTATAGTTCGTTTTATGTTAAAAAAAACCTTCACTTTAACAAACGGATCCCATTCTTGATATAAATAGTGAGTTTGAAAAAATTGCCAATTTTTGTTTTAAAATGTGAATTCTAGTCATACAAAGAAACAATTTGACTGGCCAGTGTGAGTGAGTTTCTGCTTTCTAGTTACCGATAATTTCCTCTGCTAAGTGTTTAACTCTGTTCAAAATAATATAAAATACTGTTTTGTTACAACTGATGTAGAAACGCGTGCTACACCAAAATACTTCTTGCACTGTAATCGATCGATTAGGTAGGAAACGACGGGTAACACGAGGAACGATTAACGCGCATAGTTTAACGGTGAAGCTGCCGGAACCTCGATTTGTTGGTGCAAAGCGCGAATTCATTTATCAAACATCTAGAAAGGGAATTCGTTATCCGGTTTTCAGTTTCCGTTTGAGTATAAAAGCTTAAGGCAGCTATCAATATTTACTTGAAGGATTGCGCGTTGGGTGCAGAAGCTCTGGCAGTTACAAGGAGCTAGGATAGTCTAAAAGTCTACCCGACACCCAATCAAAACTAAATTAAAAAAAAATACAGATTCATTTATCCATCATCCTAGCAAGACCATGCGAAATCGAGTTTACCTTAAAGGATTTTATTACACCTTCACAAAAGAATTGGTTGGTTTATCCCCCTGTTCTTCTTGACTTACAAAATTTACAATATTTAGATTTGGTTCGACCCCGAGCCTGTTCGCCTGAATGCAATTCGTGGTCAGTTTGTCTTTGTAATTTAATACGTCGAAGTTATTATTTATATATTATTCTCGTGGTATGTTCTTGTGGAGAAAAAATGTGATACTGTCAACTCTTATGATAAATGCAAATTATTTCTCTATTTTCAATTATAATTTCATGTCGTGACACTGTGTACCTACCTACTCTATTAAGTCGATATATAGTTTCTTTCAGTTCTGGTAAAAATAAAAGGCTCCGGCGAGATTCGAACTCGCGATCTCCTGTTTACTAGACAGGCGCTTTAACCAACTAAGCCACGGCGCCTCTGATAAAACTAGTATTAATAATTTTTGAACAATTATACTTAGAGTTTCCTCAACAATTTTGCCTTTCAAGCACAGAATGGTGATGATATGTAAATATATATGAATATATAGGATGTAAATATATATGAATTTATGGATGCTAGAGATGTACTACGTATGTTTCACGTGAATCTGTGGAGAAAATGAGAGAGTGAATTTGTGCGAAAAAGTCAAATAAAAGGCAAGAAGTACTTTGAATGGTGTAGTGTCCCTTTAAAAAAAAACTTTCTTTAAGGATATCAAAGGAGACACTACAATGATTCGAACAATGGAGCGTGTGAGATTGAATCATGGAAATTGGAAGGAATGTCTGTATAAACGTCATTTGAGTGAAGAAAATGTGTGTAATTCTTGTATGGTTGTAGAGGACATTGAACATTTGCTTTTAAAGTGCAACAAATATAGTCACAATAGAGCAAACTTTGATGTCCTCATAAGTGCAAGGAGTGTGAATGAAATATTTAAAAGGGGTATAAGTGGATATAAGGCTATGTATGAGTTTATTAAAATGAATGATATTGAAGTATGAAAGCGGATCGATGCGTGAAAGATGAATAAATGAAACTTAAACCAAACATTGTATTATATAATTTTAAATTAATTATTGTACAAAATAATTGTTAATTCATTAATTAAAATGTAAATTGTTAAGAAAACGGGCCAAATGGCTCCTATTATTTGGAGCTAGAGCCATTAAATAAAGATAAAAAAAAAAAAAAGAATGGTGATGAACGTAAAAGAATGAATGGTAGAATGAATGGGAGATTAAAAAAAGCTATTCGGAAAGCGAAACGGGAAAGCTGGCAGGAATATGTGTCTAATATGACACATAATACCACCAGTAAGAATGTAGTGAATATGTTTAATAGAGTTAGAGGTAAAAATGTGTTAAACCAAAACATTGTGACTGAAAATCGCGATAAAGGAGAAGAGTTTTTAAAAATGATATTGGATGTGCACAATTATTTGGAAGAGTAAATGCTAAATGAGAGAGTAATTGTAAGAGACTGATTTGTTTGAATCTGATGAGTTCATTAGAGTGCTAGATTCTGCCAAATCTACTACTCCAGGAACCAATAGGGTTAGTTATAAAATGATTCAGGGATTAAACGAAAAATCAAAAATTAATTTGTTGAGGGTGCTAAATAAAGTATGGATGTTTAAAAAACTACCGCATGAATAAAGGCAAGCAGAGTGGTCCCAATTCCGAAGGCAGATAAAGACAGAAACCTTGCAACTAATTATCGCAGAATATGTATGCTGAATGTTTTGGTGAAAATAGTGAATGGGATGTTGAAAGAAATATTTGAAGTTTTTGTTACGGAAAATAAATTGTTGCCATCTACAACCTATGGTTTTCGTAAGGACCATTCTGCAATTGAGTGTAATGAGAAGTTGGTTTGGGAAGTGAAGAAAGCCAATTTGAAAATAGTAGTGGTATTTTTAAATGTTAAGCGTGCATATGACTATGTAGTTCCTTTTAAATTATATTTAACCCTGTTGAAAATGGGAATTCCGCGTAGTGTATGCGATTAGATAAAAGATTTTATGAGTGACACGAAAATTATTTCGAATGGCAGTGAATATAGATTAGAGGGTTCGATTAGTATTGGGCTTCCACAAGGTAGCGAGCTCTTTTCAACCTATATACCTCTAAATTGCACACCGATAACACCCAGCGTAACTGATATGATACGAAAGGCATTAGTATCCTCCAAAATTGCATATGGCATAAGTGTGTTTGGAAACGGATCGAAAGGGGCCGTTAGCCAGATAATGAAAGTTGAGAATGCATGTGCCAGAGTGGTATTGGGTGCGATAAATTCAACCCCAATACACACTCTGTGGTCCAAAATGGGTGATTCACCTCTCAATCATAAGAGAGAATGGATCACAATGAGAGAAACTATTAGAATGTGTGCTAGGAATAATGTATTTTTGAATGAAATGATGGGAAGATTACAAACAGGGAGATTTTATAAATTAACTTATAGATCTAGTATAATACTCGAAAATATTAATTTATTTTTGAGTATAGATAGAACTGGGCCGAAAATCTTACCTAATAATCTTACCGTACGAATGAATTTGGAGGATTATACTAAGGAATGGAATGTTTGCATGTTAAAATCTGCGTTTGAACGAATGAAAAGTGAATATGTTATCATTTATACAGATGCTAGTGTGAGTGGAAACAAAATAGGTGTTGGAGTATATGTGCCATATATGAATCTTCAAAAATGTTTTCGAGTTGATGACAGCATCTGTATAATGAATGCTGAACTGATCGGTATATTAGAAGGAATTAAGTTGGCCGTACATGAGGAGAAGAAGAAAATAGCAATATTTTCTGATTCTCAGAGTGGAATGCGAATGTTAATCAATGGCGGTCGCGAGGGAAATGCATATGTGAATATGATTTATGAATGTGTTCGATCCTGTCATTGCGAGGTTATCATCCACTGGATACCCTCCCATAGGCAGATCGAAGGTAATGAAAGGGCCGATATGCTTGCTAAACGGGGAAGTGTGAGTGATACAGTGAAAATGTTTGACAAAAAAGATGTGAAAGATATACTTCGAGTGTTGCAGGTGAATATATGGAATAAATGGATGAATAAATTTAAAAATTTAAGTTTAATGAAAGGAAAGAAGTATAGTGAGTTGTGTAGTGTCCTTTTGAGAACACCTTTTTATAAGGTACTCAAGGGTGATACAAGAATGGTACGAACGATTGAAAGAATACGAATGAATCATGGTAATTGGAAAGAGTGTTTGTTTAAACGTCGTTTGGAAGAGAATAGCGTGTGTGAGATTTGTAATGATACTGAGGATATTGAACATCTTGTGTTGCACTGCAACAAATTTCAACAATGTAGAGCAAGGTTCGATATCCTTAGTAATACAAATAGTTTGACTGGTGTTATGAAAGTAGGTGGATTTAAAGAGATATATGAGTTTGTGAGAAAAAGTGGAATAAATGTATAAAAATTAAATAAATTGGGATAACATTATTGAATAATTTTAAATAGTTTATCTAAAATTATATAACAAATTTAATAACATTGTAAAATAATTATTTCTAATATTGAAAAATGGGCAAGATGTCTCCATATTATTGGAGTTAAGCCTAAATAAATAAATAAAAATAAAAAAAAAATTTTGCCTTTCATAAATCTTATTTTTCATTTTAATTTTCAGATGCCAACGAAAAATGATAAACAAAACGATGCACATGCAAATAGTTATGAGTATGAAATATCGTCCGAAAATAGTCTGACCAAAAATGTATTCAACAATAACAACGGTTATAATGCAACTTACAACGATATATCACCAGCCACCTCATTCTTACCGGGAACACAACGAAATATTAAATTTCGTGATGCCATACCTCAGATAGTGGCAAGTATAATTGCGTTTATGATTGTGATACAGGTTGGTGTAAATATGTCGTACTCTTCAGTGATCATCCAACAGTTAAATGATACGGATAGTACAATTGCGATAACAACCAGTGAAGCATCTTGGATTGCTAGTTTGGTAACAATAACGTTACCAATTGGAGCTCTAATCACGGGCCCGATTATGGATAAATACGGTAGAAAAACATTGACATTGTTATCATGTGCTCCGTTTTTTGTGGCCTGGATAATGATTGGAACCGCAACCAATATTTATATGATTTATTTGGCTAGAATAATTGCCGGAGCGGCGGGTGGTCTTACAAATGTAGCGTTAGTTTATGTTAGTGAAATCACTCATCCTACATTACGACCGATGATGCTTTCTTTCAACAGTGTTTTTGTATCGTTGGGAATATTAATTACGTCGGGCCTCAGTTTGGTCCTTGATTGGCGGGCTCTTGCATTTTTTTACTGTGGTATGGTGGTCGTAACATTATTCATTTCATTTATAATTCCGGAATCTCCTCATTGGATAAAAACTTTTAAGACCAATAGCAGCGAACAGTTTTATCAATCAATGAAATGGATCTACCGGGACGATAATGTAAGTGTTGAAAGAGAAACTTAAGAAAAATATGTACACTTTGTAAGGTTATATTTTTTTACAGTTATACGAACATCAGTTGCAACAATTGATGGGAACAACTGTTCAGCCTACTAAAATAAAAACAAAATTCAAATTCCAAGATTTGAAAGAGAAAATTGTTTACAAACCGGTCATCATCTTATCCCTCCTCCTATTATTTCAACAACTTTCCGGTGTATATGCGATTATATTTTATGCTTTGAACATCTTCGCTAAAATTCGTCAAAACTTTGATGGAATTTCGGATTATCAAGCATTGATGATGCTTGGTGTTCTTCGGTTTATAATGTCAATTGTTGCAGCACTATGTTCCCGTAGTTTGGGTCGTCGTACGATGATGTGTGTATCGGGCACGGGAATGTCATTATGTACCTTAATCGCAGGGGTTACCATGTTTTTAGCATCACATCACGAGACTGTTTTAGTTCTTTGCGTGCTTGGTTTTGTATGCTTTGGATCATTAGGATTTTTGGTAATCCCGTGGGCGCTTACCACAGAACTACTACCAACCAAAGTAAAAGGAACGCTGAGTGGGTGTATGATCGGTGTGGGATATATTGTAATGTTTGCAGTTATCAAATTATTTCCATCCACTTTGGAATGGATTGGAATGCAAGGAGTGTTCTTTGTACTCTCGTTAACAAGTATGCTCGGTGTGATCTTCGTCTATTTATATTTACCGGAAACTCTGGGACGCAGCTTTAATGAGATAGAAAAATATTTTAAGTAGCATCGATCAATGATTAATAATTATAAATTAAGAAATTGTCAACCGTTATAGTATTTACTTAAATATGTATTAAGTAGAAGTTTGAAAGAAATTACAGTGAGAATTAATTTTTTCACAATAATAAATGCTTTTTAATTTTAATGATTTAGCTGCCATCTGTATTGTACTAGGTTAACTGCATAACAGTGACATGGCTTACAATGCAAAGTAAAATTGAAAGAGACATCTACTATAAAATAGAATCACTAAAATATAAGCATTTATTAATAATTATGTAAGATGGCGTACCAATTTGTTTTATTGCGCCTTAAAGTATGCGTTTCATGTCGTCGATACTCTATAATAACATTTGTGCCATAAGAGATTTTTCATATAAAGAGTGTCCCATTAAAACATTTATGACAAATTATTCGAATTAGAATGGTGTAATATCATAATAATTTAGAATGTAAATTATTTTGATAATATCTTTAATCACAAGTTTTTATTTGTTTATATTAACGCTATTATACGAAATTCTGCGTTTTTCGAATTGTTTTGTTGTTGTTTGTTCTCGACGTATTAGTAATAGTTATCATATCAATATGTTTTTATTTTTTTATAGAAAGACATTCAATTGCCAATTGTTGTCGATTCTATAGTCACAATGCTCAACCGTGATAAGGCCTCTATAAAGCATTTGAATATAATGAGAGGATGTTCTGTATCTACTCAACTATAGCCATTAAAATAATATGGATTTATGAACAAACCAAACCTCAAGTTAAATCGTCCATGGAATCCTAAAACCTCTCTACTGTGTTTAACAAACCTTTAAACATAAACCGTTCAACAGAAAAGCTACAAAATGCCATTATATTTGGGTGCAGTTGGCGAAGCTGTTGGTGAACATTGTTTTATACTTCCATGCAAAACTGTTGGTGAAGATTGTTTTATAATTCTTATATGCTTGTGTAAAAAGTTATATTGATTTGAAAATGAGTGAAATATCTGAAGAAATGGACGCTATGCGAAAATGCTTTTCTTCTATAAAAAAGGTAAAAACATTGCAAAGACACGCTGAAAGTTTGTAAAGTGTACGATAAGAATCCTCTGCGTGCACGAAGAACTCAGGAAAGGTTTGCTCGATTCCGTTCCGGCAATTTGAATGTCAGAAATGCAAATCACTCTGATTAGGCAGTCAGTGAAAAAGTCGATTAAATTTTGCAATTGGTAGAACAAGATTACGTCTTGATATAAAGCTATCAGGAACTAGCGTTGGCATTTATAACATCAACCACATAACAGTTTGAAATCATTTGAAAAGCGCAGACGCAACGAAACCGAACCATTTTTGAAGCAAATCATTACAGGCGATGAAAAATTATTAAAATACGAGAATATCAAATGTCAGCGCATGTCAAAGGCTATTGACCCTTTACAAACGAATTCAAAGCCTGGATTGACGACAAACAAGGTTAAATAAGTGTTGGGAATTTGCACAAATCAACCGTTTAATCGAAACAATCCGGAAAAATCTACTAAAACTTGGGAAGGATATATTCCATATAGCCCGAGCCTTGTACCGTTTGACTATCATTTGTTACGGTCTATACAAACTTCTCTTGTTCGCTTAAAAATCGGCAGACCGAAATACCGGCCAACAGAAAGGGAGTTGTGTTACATCATTACAATGCGCGGCTACACGGTTTTAAACTTTTCCGGATGTTTAAATCTTGTCGCCAGTATTTTAGCATTTCTTATAAAAGTCAAAGTTAATAAATCTACTTATAACTTTGACTCTGCCAACTTTCCTTATCTATTTGGTAAAAGATATTTTTCTTTCAACCGCTTGTATGTCCTATATTTTGATTATGTAGCTCTTAATTGCACTTCATTTTAGAACTTGATCGTGTCAAGTTAATTGAACTTGTAGTTCTTCGTGTTCTTCCTATCTGCTGAATAACATAATACAAATGTTCGGTTCCATTAAGCTTAGGAATGGTACATACAATTTAGTTTCAAATACTCATTATCATTACTAAAACTTGAGTTGTCAACAGGATATTAAACCAACCCTGAGAAACACTGTCAATTTAAAGCTGTTATACTGAAACTTCAAGTTTTGTTACGCCATTCGCACCTTACGCCATTACAGCCAAATCGAAGACGTACGGCTATAGGTCCGATTTACGTAGAAACATCTACACATTGCATAGCTTCATGACAGCCTAGTACTGATGGAAAATGGTACTACATGGATTACTGACATGGAAGATGGGTTGGTCCATGAATTCTGCACTCCAACAGGGGGTCATAGATGTGTTCATTTACACCACCGATCGTAATCGTATGGTGAAAAATCGGGATTCGGACCCGGTACCTCCCGCTCCAACTGCCACCCTTTAACCACTGCGCCACCTGGGCGGTCAAGCTTAAAGTTTTGATGTACATATTTTAAAGACTGTTAAAGCGATTTTTGTTTGGATATATTTGAAAGATTATTTAAGTATTATCAGAATGTTGTCCGGATTGTGTAAATATTTAAATTGACAGTCAAACGGTAATTTAGTTTATAAGTGTTTTAGTAAACATTAAGTGTTTTAATCATATTTTAGACATCTTTTGAACATTAAACCAAAGCTACCGAGTACTTCAAAGTTTAGACACTGTTTAGTATATCGTACACTCACTTTAAATCTGCCAAAATATCTCTTTACATATTCCATTAAAGACTACTCGAGATGAGAACTTTATCAAATTAACAGCCGTACACTATGACTACCGAATGGTTAAGCACGTTGCTATTTTTAAAGATCATCATCGATTTTAAAAATAATTTAAAGAAATATTTGATATTTTAACTCGTTTTTAATTCTTGTTGGACGAGGATATTATTTCTACAAATGCCACTCTCGCACAGTTCCAGAAATCATATATTTTAAGAAGGCTTTAAGAAAATCGATATCCCCGGTAGTCAAAGAATTCTTGTATGATGCATGCACTAATTAATGAAGCAAAATCTATCCACCAAAAGATGGAAGGTTGTTCGCTGCAATCGTGAGTTCCAGCCAGTCGGTTGTATTCAGAATAGCCGGAAATCCGTCGAGAAAATAATTGGTTTCACTCTAATCATCTTAGGAGCATAGACCTTTTATTGTTATTGTTATAATTTTTTTCTTGCTGTAGTAAATCCATTGAATTTTTGAGTTGACGCGTTAAACTGCTCGTTGTATCAGTTTATATACCGCATGACCCTATTTCATATTCTCTTTCAGAGGAGTTTACTTACTTAGATATATAAAGTCAGTGAAATAATTTCCTCTTGTAATACGTCAATACGATGTAATGCAAATGATCATCATTCCATATGGAAAAGTACAAATATTAACCATCATTGTTTTTTCACCACTGATGGTTATTGATAAAGAACCTTATCTATCTGATTGTACTAATTCAGCTTTTTTTGAAAATTATTGTTGTCTTATTTGTAACAAAACAACTCGGCATATACTGGTTTACATTTCAAAGCTTAAAAATAATTAAAGAAGGCGGAAATAATTCCAGAACTCAAGGCGACTAGAGGTCCACGGTTCAACACACATACACATACAGATTAAAAACACCCAATCGTGATTGATGAATCGTCACCACCCCGGGAATCGAACCCGAGGCCCCCGAATGACAGAGCAAGTATGCTACCTTCTCTGCCACGAGAGCTTAAAATGTTAAGAAAACAAACTAGAAAACTTCAAGATAAGGTTGTGCCTTCTAACGTTCAGGTTAAATAGAAAAATATTATAAAAAAATTTGAGAGTTTTTTTTAGATCCTCATGTTAAATTACTGTGTGGAGATCAGTAGTCTTTTTACCTTCTCTGGACTTTATAATATATTAGGTGAACATAACTTTAACACCTTGAAGTTCTTTATCTATACCTTTATAATGGACAGCCTATTTCATCAAATAGAGAAGTTGAACAGCTTACCGCTGATCATTTGCCTAGCTGTGGTCAAACCACTGACTAGGTTGTAGGCTGATTACGCAAGACATGCTACGTTATAATCTTTTCTCTTTTGCACCGTATAAAGCGGCTGGTCCAGATAGAATTTTCTTTTCCAAGCTGAATTACAGTATTGTTTACTTTTCATTAGATTATATTGTGGTAGTCTGGTTTTAGTTCACAGGGCTGCCAATAATCTTGTTCTAACTGTATGAGATTTGATTGTGTTATTTTTGATTAATGCAACGGGTTCTTTTAATCATTAAGTCGTGATTATCTCAATTGACCATAACTTTCTTTTCAGGTGGAAGCATTGTCACTGAAAAATTCAATACTAATTACATCCATACATAAACATTTATAGATTGATTTTTAATGTGAACAACCATGTGCTGCTCCATAGCGACCATCCACATAACGACCTGAAAAATTCCTGTTATGTAAAAGTATATGAATAGAATAATTAAAAGTACCAAACAAGTGAGCTCTACCTGTGACGAACCAGTGATCAACAATCGATCGAAGCGGCTCGTGTTCTAATGTGATGGCCGGTTTTGGAAATAAATATTTAAATACATTTTTTTGAAAATTCACATCCTCATAAGAGGAAGCGCAAATCCTTATAAGCTCAAATTGAGATGCGCGGTTCACAAAATTATTTTAAATATATTTATAAATAAATATTATCCACAATTTTTTAATAAGTTTACCACAACTCTGGCAGAAATTGGTAAGGTTAATGATCGGGTATTATCTGAACATAATTTTAATAAATTATTTGCAGTGACCTATCATTCTCGAGATTTATGAGCCTCGGTTTATTTTCTTAGAAAGTTGTTTGCATCTCTGTGAATGTGATTTTTCAGATGGCTCTGCTAGTGGTTTCAGAATCTACTATACAATGTATGGTCTGAGCTTGTGTTGTAGGTTAGGTAAGGTTATTGGTAATTTTTCACGCAGACTTAATATCTCTGATATATTGTGTTATAAATAGAAGTGTTAAATCTTGCTAGCCAGACAAACATATTCTTTCTTTGCACACTGATAATAAGACTGTACATATTCCTTTATGCTCCAAGAATAGAGCTACGGTCATGTGATTGCCCTGTTTATTGGGACATTTAAGGTAATGGTTCACGCTAAATCTGGTTCACGATTAGCCTGGATTGACACTAAACAAGCCGAAACATTTTCGTTCGACTATACTCAAAACGCGTTAAAAAAATTTCGATCTAACTTATTTATAGTGGAAGTTGTGTATCATATTTCTACGGCTCAACCTGTCGTTAGTCTAAACTGTTTGTTAGTAAATTTGACTTTGAGTTATCTAAGTATGACTGTCTTTCGAAAATGATCAAATAAGGATGTTGTTTTGGGATTCATTGTCATTTTAAAGATCATCCCTTCGTTTACATCTCTCCGCATTTTGATAGTGTTCTTATGTGCTCGACTCCTGATTAATTGGTGATCAATTGGTCTATTCTTGTTTAGTTTTCAAAGGTAACATTACGCATTTGCGAATCGAGATAAAATCCTCGGTTAGCAGTATGGGCCCATTTCTGGTGAAGACCCTTTTTAAAGCCAATTACTAAAAAATATGAAAAAACGAAACAACGTTAAAAATATCACTTCAAAGTCGCTAATTTATCATATATTAAAAAGAAGGAACTCCGTGTTATCAAACAAGCGCAATGTTTATGTACGCTTTATGTATTTTAACGATTTATGACATGTTTAAAATATTTATGAGACATTAAACTGATATTCAGAAATAACCAAAACAAACAACATAAAAAACTGACACGGTGTCAAATATCACTTAACACTGTGAACTGTGATATGAAGCAAAATACAATGATTTATCGCAAAAGTGCAGGGAGAGAAAGAAAACATGAAGATGCAGATAACATTTTGTTTTTGGTACATTATTGTAATTTCGTTCATCTCACATTTCGTTCTTCTTCGTCTTAAAATCTTTAATATTTCTAAACTAAGAAGCGCGAGATGTTTTTTGGTCCATAACATATTTGGTTATATATGTATATAGATTGCCAAGTAAACATGATTAGATTACATAGAGTACCATGATTCCATTATCGACTAGACGATTACATATTTGATACTCAAGTTAATTTTTAATCTTTAAACAGTTTTAATTTACAGTCGCAGTCATTAGACGATTGTGTTCTTTTGTCTTCTTGCATCTACATACGTTTTGTGTAATTCTCAGCCAATTGTTCTTTACTGGTTTGTATTATTGCCATTGTTGCATATAAATATATCAATTTCACAGACTGTTCAACATAAATAAACTTGTAAAGACATAACTTCTGTATCTTTCTTTCAATTTAATATTTGTTTTTTTTGTTGTGTTTTGCAATAACTTTTCTTATATAAATGAATCTTCGTTTTCGTTTTTGTCTTTGTACTTCAATTTTATTTATTTCGAGAGAGAAAGAAGACAATAAAAATCGTTATTTTTGATATAAGACGAAGAAATCAAATGAAAATTATGCAAAACTGATACCCCGTGGTTGCACCATTTGGTCTCGCTTTTCGATATATCTAAATGGTTTAAAGGTAAAAAAAAATAATTTTAATTAAAATTAAAAATTTGTATTTGTATTTTTAAAAAATGATGAAATTTTAAATGGCTACTGAATTCTAGGTTCAAGTTTTGTTTATTAAAGGGCGTCTTCATCTCTAGTTTAATGTCACCGTCAAATAAGAGATCTATGATATAGTAAAGGGTGTTTTTAGAGGTTTACAACTTTGAATTGGCAACACTGCTTTTTATGGCGTACACACTCCATTTTATGGCGTACATAATCTTCCTTCAGCGCGATTAATTCGAATAACAATCGTTGATCGTTTTTGGACTACGTTTACTCTTAATGAAAATGTGCATTTGGTGATACGCCGAACAGTGCGCACTAAAGAAGCTGTATCCGCTGTACAAAGAAAAGCATTGACGAAGATCCAAATCAACCAATTCGACACCATTCTGGGCAACTGTGGTTGTATCCTTCCACTTTATGGAAGATTTTACGAAAGGATCTTGGCTGTACAGAAATTAAAACCACCGAATTGGCAGCGTATTAAAGTATACGCTGCCAATTCGGTGATTGTACTGAAGCACAAATTGATACTCATGTTAAATTTCTATTCAAAATTTTGTTCTCCGATGAATCCCGTTTTTGGTTTGGGGTGACGATAATCCATAAGCTTTTGTTGAAACACCATTACATCTACAGAAAAGTACTGTTTGGTGCGCTTTACTGGTGGAGTCATTGGTCCAAATGTCTTCAAAAACGATGATGGTAGAATATTACCGTTAATGATGAGCGGTATAGGGACATGATTAGAAATTTTTTCGTATCTCGATTAGCTGGCATTAATGTTGCTGACAGAGGGTTCCGACAGTACGAAGCCACATTCTACACAGTGCGCGCTGAGACAGAAGGTCTACTGAAAAATGAGACGGTAGGTCTACTGATCCCCTGCGGTTGCGACAACTCCAGTAGTTTGGTCCTTTTTCTTGTTGGAGTGGAAGTCAGCACACATCGTATGTCCAGATTTTCATGCTGATGCAGGCGTTTTAGGTTTTAGGTTTGTTGCAGGATGCTTAATTTCATCCGCCACAATCCCGATCTTAAGATCTCAATGGATAATTCTATAAATTTGTCTTCTTGGCACAACCATAAGTCCATACAGGTTTTAGAATCTGTTTGCATAACAGTAGTTTGTTATGGATCGCTAGTTCAGATTGTTTTCCTAAGAGCCAATGCGTTTTTCTGAATTTTATGTTTAGTTCTTCTCTCCTTTTTTATTTGTTTTTTCCTTCTAAGTTAAGCATCTTAAGCTCATGTCGAGATATTTAGCGGTGTTTGCATGCGGCACTACTATGGAGTTGGTCATAATTGGTATATGATTAACTTTAAGATTTCTAAAGTTCACTTGGATTGATTAAGCTTCATTTAATTTAATTCACCATTTATTTGCCCACTTACATATCAGGTTTGTTGCCTTCTATAATTTACTAGTGGAGTCAATGATGTTCTTTGCTTTTGCAAGTATTGTCGTGTCATCGGCAACAGTCGCGATTTTTGCTTTTGTTATTGGTATATCTCTAGTATATAGGAGATACACCATTGGTCCAGAAGTGGTACTTCTGCAGTTATTGTCTTTAATTGGGAGTATTCATTCTCATCTCTCTGAAAGTGCCTTTAATTTGTAACACAAATGGTTTAATACCCTCTTAATTTCCAGGCTTCAATGTTTTTGTCAATACTTTCGTGCCTTTCTTTTATTTTAAAGAACTCTCTTTCATAATCATTGTTTTGATAAGTATCATAATAACAGGTGAATGATCTGAAGATAGACTTTCACTGTTCTTTATATGGATATAATTACTTGAATCCCTCTTGTAATAAAGAAGTTTATATGAGCAGGAGTCTTACTAGTTACTTATATCCGTAGGCCAAAAGGTTGGTGCACCGCCTGTAGTTGTAACTGTATCTGCATGTTATCCTGCATATTTACCACATCTTGCCTCACGATGACAATACTTTTGTGTATGATTGTAAGTTTGGCAGTTTTAACATTGACCTTTCGGGTTTCCATTTTAACTCTAAGTTTGTATAGTATAATGATACCGTTGAGTCGTAATGAGAATTTCGTTTTTCAATTGTATTTGTTTTTTAAGATAGACCAGTTTTTGGTCCAGAGACAATAAGACTGTTAAGAGGAACACATCTATTTTCTTTAACATGCGGCTGTGTTGAAGTAAAAAATATGCTCACTCGCAGGACCATCGAACTTTTTCGAGGTTTCGTGTGTTTAAATACTGCCAGCGTAACACTGTGGTGGCCATGAGGTAAATCCACCGTAATGTTATTACAATTCAATTTTTTGTTTACAACATCACGTTGGTAAGAGAAGACACTATGCACTAAATAACATTCGGCAGGATCTGTGAAGAGGGCTGATGTGTGTTATACTTGGTGCTCACTGGATGCTTACTTTTATTCATAATGCAGTACTGGATGTACCGTAATAAGTTATATTTTCAGAGGCACATATACGTAGCATATCCTGTGACATCATCGTTCCGGAATTGTATTATAAATTAAAATGTGGTAACTCGGTACTACGACAATGTGTGGAGTTATAGACACACGATTTTTACTATCGTTACTCTCTCTAAGGCGGTTGTCTAAATATTAGTACTTTCCTAGCTGACTCATCTAATGGCATCGTGTGATGCCACGGAAAAATGATTCGAAAAATATTACTGCCAGTTGGAAATGATAAATCTTAAAGTCCTTTAACTTCTGCAATTTTTTAACGGTCACACATGTCAAAGGTGATTAACTTGGGGTTATAAAAAAATTCGATAGAAATCTTATCATATGTCATCAAGATTTTCTGTGGCATCAAAGAATCATGCAAACTGTTGTTTTGTTGGTGTACGGCTTCGGATACCTTATGAATGGTGTTTTTCAACATGAGACGTGTCGTACGGAAAGATGTGGTAGATTAGACAGGTCGGAAGTGGTTAACAACATGAATCATGTTATTGGAAGCTTGGAAGATCGCGTCAGAAAATATGGCGTGTGTGCCCTAAATTCGTTACGAGGTTAACATAATAAAGTATAATTTTGTACTGTATGAGGGAGCTACCATAGAATAGAGATAATAGAATATCGATAAGCCTCAGTTGAAAATAAACTAAATTCATGCATCACGATTATTTAAAATGTATGCATTGACTCACCTTACATCATCAATTCATGTTTTGACTAGGTACGTTTTTATCGATTTTTGGACATTCAACACCATTTGAAGAGTTACTCTATAATAACAATCGTTTAAATAAATCGACCAAATTTGATTACCTTGAAATCTATTCTTTTACAAATTAGTTGCAAAAATAAATGTAATTTATTCAAAGTTCTCAGTCTGTCAAGCTGAACTGATCGCAATAAAATATGTCAGAGAATAGATAAACTGTCATGTAATATCTACAGACATTCACGAGCAATTAAAAGTCTACAATCAGGTTCAATTACGTCAACAGTAGTGCAGAATCAGTTTTGCTCTCTTAAAGACATGATTAATAATTTCAACAGTCATCTTATATATGTGCCAAGGCATTTCACGCTGACTAAAACTTGATATCTATAAAACTATGAATCTCCGTACTGATTGTCACTGCCACATTGATAAACACCCAAACATTGAGATTTCTCATGATTACTGTCAAATTTGTAAGAGCAAAGAAAAACTATACTCTCCCATAATACCTGTACTATAGTAAAGGTTAAAGTAGAAAGTTTTGAGAGATTTTAATTTTTTTATATTATAGTAAGAGGCTCAAAATAATTACAACTAATGGAAGAGCGCTGAAATTTATAGTATGGTTACGAGACTCCTGTGTTTATGTTTTTTTCTCCTGATTCTGTCAAAACCCAACCTAGTATGAAAAATCTCACCTACTAGAAAATACTGGATCGTTATAGTAATTAATAGTAGATTTGAGTATTATGCATCATATCAATCGACAATTTATGCAATCTTTTCCCACTTATATCACTATGGTTTGCATCTAGTATGTTCTCATTATTATGCTGTTACTACCTGACAAAACGTTTGGCACTTCATTACTGAGATACTCCGGTAAGTATAGTTATTGTCTCTTTAAAAAAATTGATTTCATTCATTTAAAATCATCAGAAGATTGAAGAGTATTTAACAGGGTGATGGCTCTAAAAGCTTCGTTGAATGATCTATCCACACTTGATCGTTCCTTTATTATTCAGGTATTATATGGAAATTTCGAGACAATACTGCCTCGATAGATAGATTTAGCTATTTAAACTCCATTTATTCAATCTCAGTGTCGATACCTTACATGTTTCGTGAAAAGTTAGAAAATGATGCTTTTAAATATATAAGATATATCCTCTTTAAATGAACTTATCGTTGCGTTAACCTCTAAAAGAAATTTACTCGTCTAGATTTTTATAGAAAATTTTACCCCGGAAATGGTTACTTAAATACTGTTTAATGTGAGTAAAAGGAAATTGTTATAAAAATCCTTCGAACCATTTAACTTTGCGTTCATTAGAAAAAAATTATCAACAATTATTTTTTGGGTGATATGGATTTGAGAGTATAAATATGCGTTTGCGTATTGAATTACTATTCCTTCCACCGCTTTCCAATTCCAATTAGTCATCACCCCATCACCATATGATTATCATTAAATTAATTTTGAACAATCATCAAGTATTTTCAATAAATTATTAATTTATTTGAATTTATATCTTTTTTATGCAGAATCATCGATTGATTTATTTTTGTAATGAAAATAAGAAAACATCTACTTTGAGAAACTTTTTATTCATCTCACTCTACAACAGGGGGGCTTTTATGTTATCGGGTTATTCGTTGCTAAATTGTGCATATGTGTATAAAAATGTTTGTGTGTTTAAATTAGATTTCATATCACCGCACTTGGGTACTCGATCAACTCTCTGCGTATGTGCTAGTGGTTTTTGTTCGTTTCATATTATTTGCAATAAATTTTAATCAATTTTTACTTAAATTTATTATTCAAAGATTTAAATATACGAATATGCGAAATCAGTGGGATAATATTAAAGACTGTTTCTTATATTATGTCTCGTTGTTCATTTCAGAAGTAAAATTGAAACGAAATACAGACTGAAATTCTTTGTTGGTTTTCTTCGAGTATAGCCTCTGTGTTGTGTTGTTTACTTAGTTTAGGCATCTTGTAAAACTAAAACGTTTTGTAGCAATAAATATCTTCTAACATATATGAATTGTCATATATTTACATATATGAATTGTTTATTGAAATCATAAAAAGGATAAGTAATTATGACAGTAATTATTTTTGTATATCTTACGTATACGTAATATAGGATGAGTGTATAAAACCGATAGATATAGGCATATGGAGTGGGAAAATTTATTACGATGGCACTGACCAGTAACTACTCCAGTTTGATATGCATATATAAACAAGATGTCATGTTATTATCGCACACCGATCTCAAAAGGATTCTGTAAGTTTCTTACACACATTTTATAGAATATGTAAATATTTATTAACAAATATATTAAACACCCTATAATTTAAGTGTACACGCAGTTGTTCGAAATATGCTTCTTATTTTGATAATAAATTATTTACATCAACTGTATTGAAACCATCAATTTATAAATATGTACAAAAACTGCGTAAAGTTCAAATTAAATTAAAATAAAAAACGCGGATAATAATTAAATTGGTTAACAAAAAATTTTGTTTTTAATATTTTGTTTAAATAAAATATTTTTAATGTATAAAAAGCGGTTTTTATACTATCTATAAAATATGTATAAAAATTTACAGGTGCCAACTGTGTTTTAATTAATAAAAATAATTAAATGAATAATAAAATATAATGATCACCTACAAGCAGCAGTTTCGGTTGATTTCTTTGATTACTCCTGAGATGTTTACACATTAAAATGAAAAGCCATGTACGAGTGCTATAATGTTTTGCATCAGAGTACTTAAGTCTTCCTATATCACATAGTTATCTGTACAATTAGCTCCTAAATACGTTTTGTAGTTTTATGCCACGTATTATATATTATTACATATTATTACATATTATTATATATATTATTACTGTTCACGTCAAACACTACCGGTGTAAACTTTTATACAAAATGTCAATTATGTTATGAGATTCCATCCAATGACCACTAGTATTTTTAGTTAGAGTATATCTGTATCTATCAAACTTGGTACACAACATGGTTATAAACGGTAGTTTTTTTGAGAATCACACCTTTGAGTTGGTAACACTGTTTTATTTGACAACTCATTTAACAGCTGATAGGTACTTTTTGTTGACATTTCACTATGGATGGACATTTCACTTACATAAGAGCAACGCTTGCAAATTGTTGAAATTTTTTCACAAAATAATGGTTCTGTTCATCAAACTTAATGTGCACTTCGTCCACGTTATGACGTATATAATCGTTCTTTAGAGTGGCTACAGTTCGAATAACAATAGATAATTTTCGGATCACGTTTACTCTTAATGATAATGTGCATCTCAATGAGAAAGAATAATCCACAAGCTTTTGTCGAAACACCATTACATACACAGAAAATTACTGTTTATGCTTTTTAGGGGCTGGGAGAGCTATTGGTCCAAGTGTTCAACAACGATTATGGCCAGAATCTTACTGTCAATGGTGAGCGTACCTCGATAAGAAAAAAATTCTAATCAAGACGTCATATTTAAACATTAATGTCATAAAATGTTCTATCCAATAAAGCCCGATTCATTGTTATTAAAAATATATTTCTTTGTTTTATTATGATTTAAACTTGTGTAACTCTTTAAAAAACACCCTTTATTATGGATTGGAAACTCTATCCCAATCCCTCTATAAAAATCCCAAATGTATCATTCGATAGATATACTGTCTATTACTGTCTATTATCTATGTAGTGACTATTATAGGTGAAATATCGGAAATTTAGTTAATTTTCCTGAATCCAATACACTTCCGTTTATAATTTCAGGATGCATTTCTTATCCAAGTGGTAACCCAGGACGTGGAAGACAGGCTGATGTATATGCAGAGAATAAACCCAATGCTCGCGTTTTGTTCAGCGAATGGGCTAAAGTGTGGGGACTGGTTATGACATACATTCGTTACTGATTTAACACTTGTTAAACGTGATATTAAAGTGACGTTTGTGAATCCTGAGTATGCAAATGTACACGTAGGTTTCATGGACGTCACTTTAATATGACGCTTGTGAACGTTTATGCCATCGAGGAGAAACCTAATCAAATCAAGGATAGTTTCTCTCATTAGCTCGAACCTGTCTTGAGTAAAATACATCAACACAATGTTAAACTCATGTTGATTCAGACCACTTCCTGGTAGTTGCTGAATTATAACTTCGCCAGTCAAGCACACACAAACTACGTTTTCAACAAAGTTATCAGTGTACAGCGAGATAATCTTGAGTGATTACCAATGCGGGTTTCGTTCAAACAGATCAACGACAGATGAAATTTTCACTATGAGGATTGTTATGGAACAGATATATTGTCCTAACTCCGCGTACCGTCAAAATTGGTAGCTATATGGAAATTGCGAATGATTGAGTCAAACTATAAGGAGCTAATCAAAGGTAATATTTAGGATGTATTTTATATGAAGTGCGGCAAGAAGGTCTAAGGGTCAAATACACTTCACCTTTATCATTAGAATATGCATCCGTCTATATATTACAAATCAACCCAACTATCACTATACCTTAACAGTTTGGATTGCAGCGTCAACTCACTAAGGGCGAATGCCTTTCTTCTCTGGGAAATATCAGCCCAACAAATCAACGAAGCGAAGACAGACTATATGGTCACCTTTAAAAGATAGATGAGCATTGCGCAGAGGCTTCATTTAAGGAGAAACACAATATGAGAGAATCAATTAGTTTAAATATCTGAGATATTTACCGAGCAATCATTAAATACCGAGAACATGTAATAAAGGATCACAGTAGGTTTACCGATTACTTTACGTCAATGTCAAAGTCTCCTCGTATATCGTGTAAATAAAAACTGGATATTTATCAAGCGCTGGTATAAGACCAATGATAACCTTTGATTGTTAGTCATGAACATCGACGGCACAAAAAATCCAAAAATGAGCAGTAACTAAACATGCGAATGATTCATGAGATCAGAAATAATGGATAATTGTCCTCGGTCCTCGGGAGACCTTCTACACGATGAATGACGTGGAAAGAGACCTAAATACACTCGGTCACTGTATCTGACGATCACTTATTGTGGATCGTACTATTCTTTGAGGTGGCCAAATCCATGAATGAGATGTAGCACCAGAGAAGGAGTAGGAGAGTGGTTAGTCAAAAGATATAACAAATCACAACATTTAGTTAGTTTTAATGGGACTCTTGTTTACTATTTAAAACTACTAATCGCATAATTACCCCAATTATATTTAGTTGAAAGCAGATATTCTTACCTAAGTACAAGTATGTATACAAATGACACAAAAATTCACGGTAAATGCCAAAAAAGCCTATAAATCAAAATTAAAATCACTGAATCTTAGCATCCCAATAATAAGTTTTGAGGGATTTACAAAAGATGACGTTACTAATACTAAATCGCATTGGCTGAGGACTATCTTGTAACTAGATTCATATTTACCCGTCATCATTCCTTTCTTAAAATCAGTATGTATCATTTTGATGAAGTTTAACAAATTTTTTTGTGCTTTAAAGTTTGTACCAACAAAAACACAAGTTACGAGAAGTTTTGTTTGTATTTTGTCAAACACAAGTTTTTTTTGTATTTGAATAAAAGTGTGGCTGATAGGCATCAATTACTGTGTGAATCATATTCATATCGGGAACATGCTTCAACAAACACATGTGAGTATAGGTTCTCGATTTGGACATCAGTGACAAGGAACATGAAACTAGGTCAGTTAAGTTTAAAACCCTCGCAACAACGGCTCCAATAAAAAAAATTGGATAAGTCTGTAGTATCAAATCGTGATGTGGAACGAATAGTGGACCCACTACGGACATAGTAAAATAGTAGGATAAGCACAATCCTCTCATTATTTCGTACTTCAAAATTTCGAAATTTCAATTTTAGAAAACTTTTGTTAGCCGTCTTCAGTATACTGTTTTGCAGTTACCATCTGAACTTTTCCAGGGGAATAGCAACTACTGATCGGCTGAATTAAACTGACATCATTACTTTTGTTGCTTACCTTTTATGTGTGGCTTGCCTCCAGTTGGATACCATGAACCGCAGTTTGGTTTCCGGATCGTACTTATAGAAGCAAGATTCGTCATCATATTTTACTAAAGTTGCTAGACTGCCCATTTCCGAATTTATGTAGGAAAAATTTTGCAAAATGAACTCAAACTGCTTTTGGGCCTCATCTAACATTCGTGAAACCCATATCAAGCAGATTTTTTCATGTATAACAATTTTTTTTTAATATCGCCTATATCTTGGCCTTTTCAATAGTTTCCTGGCAAATTCGTTTTGGTGACAAACTAGTTTTAACTGATATTTTTAGCTGTACTGATGAAATGTATCGGTTAGTTTCGATGAGTAATTTTCGACGTAGGTTAACATTGCGAACATACGGAAGGTGCGTTTACCATTGTTTGAAGTTGCAGTCATCCGATTTACACTTTTGGGCCTTAATTCTCTATTTAATTAGCACTTTTACGATTTTGTCTAAATGTTCCTGCAGAATTCGTTTTGCTATCGTGGGATTTCGATGCATAGCTATGATTGCAGTATCATATTCATCTGCTATGTAGAAACTTTCGAAAGAACGCATTTTGATGTTGGTAGGTCTACTGTATAGATCAAGAACAACACTGGCCCTAGTACACTGACTTGATATACTACTGCATGAATATCATATAAATCTGTAGAAGCGGAATTATATTTCAACACAATTTTCGATTGACCAAATAATTTTACAGAAACATCGATACTTGTGCTCTAATTTTATGTAGAAGTCCTTTATGCCATACCTTATCAAAAGCTTGGGCTAAAACTAGGAACACTGCAGAGCAGTATACTGTTTTTGGTCGAAGAATTTCCTGATTTCAGATACGACTGCGTGCACTTGTTCCACGATTACGTGTTTTTCTCTAAATCCAAATTCATGATCTGGAATGATTTCTTTCTCGTTCAGAACTGGCTTAGGTTTCTGCAGGAGCACTTTTCGAACAGCTTTGAAAGAGCTAGTAACTCAGCTGATTATTTAATAATCACGATATTAAATATTCGCGGCACATCAATTAACAATTCATCAGCAATAATTTTGTTGCAACGTGATCAGTGTAGATATAATTGATTATGAAATGAGAAGTTCCTGCTTATCATAGTGCGTATAAAATCTAAATGTTGTTATCCGATCTAGGAAAAGGAACCGTAAAGTTGTTAGAAAAATAAATCTTTCCAATTTCTTCGGTAATATGAGGTATACAAAGGTAATCCGTACACTTTTGATTTCTTTCGATTATTTTAACTTATTTTACTTTTAATATCTCTTTCGTAATTATTATTGTCTTTAAAGTATCGTTCCATATAAAAGGTGAATTTTCTAAGAGCAAAAAATAGCCTACCGCCAAAAACAGATGATCTTAAAAAATTCGCATTATTAAAATGTACATATATTATTATGAAAGACGTTAAGTAAAAAATAAGTCTGATGATACCATAACATAACCCTTAAGAAAATTAATTATCTTATTTTTCAATTATAAAATTCTTTTATCACAAAACTTGAAAGAACTTAATTTCGGCTGAATTGTTGTTTTTTGTGTTTGGCCAAATAAATTCACCTGGTATGAGGTATTTAATATTAAATGCGAAAACTAATTATCGTTTATTATTAGTACTGATTTTAATATAAACTTACTTTTATTTTCAAAAGGTAAAAAAATACTTCTTATACGTATTGATAGCACAAAGTACCTATACTTACGAATTGCCAATAATATTTCGATTTCCACCTGTTTCGATCGTATATGTTGGTATTCGGTCTCTCTTTTATTCATCCTTACCAAAAACTTATGATATTGATCGACATACAAATTTATTTATATTTTCGTTTGGGGTTCACTGACAAATTTAGAAATGATAAATAACAGTTATATTGTTATCAGTTGGACAGACAAGAACATGTAATTATTTTCACCTGAAGGGAAATATCATATGCAAGAGAGATAAACATTGACATGAGTACAATTACGTATTGCGGTGTGTTTATCGATTTTATTTTTACCTGAGACTTTGAGATTAAACACAACATCTTAAGTTAGTTGATCCCTTGATCGTCAATGATGGTTTCTGTCAGACGAACAACGATCAAAATGATGTTACAAAAAATTATAGTCCAATTAAATAATTTGTACGTATATAAATACATATAAGCTCAATAAACTGTCAATCTTCTTCGAAAAAAATATTTTGATTATCGGAAAAACAATTGAAGTAAGAAATCTTGTCAGATTATTATTATACTTTTTTCTTTTTCGATCGAGCAAGGTCATTTGATCAAGCACGATCATAGTGGTTAAAATCAAAAGGGCGCTCATAATTATAAAAAAAATCAGATTAAAATTGTACCACGATTTGATTATTAATTAATTATGTGCAATAAAAATGCGGGTGGTTTATATTAAATTGTGATAACATGTTATGTGATTTTGTATTCGTATAGTTCATTTCATTACATATATGAATTAATTAGTTATTTGCATGTTTACGGACAGTTTATAATCATATCACATAAATAAAAAATTAAAAACGAAATAAAATGCTTTTAATTAAAATTAATTGCAATTTAATTTTGCTTTCTCTGAAAATTAATATACAGAATTATAATTTTGTTGAATTGATTTTGAATGATTTATTGGACTTTTGTTGTCCGATTTATTGAATTAATCCAATACTTAATCCTCGTACTTACTTAACTAAATTATAAATTTTATAACTAAATTAAAAGGTTAACAATTAGATTAAGCTGCGAACTCGGATAGGCGTCAGTTAATGTGATTCGATTCACTTATTTATTAAATGAGGATGAATCTTTACAAATTTATATATGAATATATGAATACCAGGCGTCACAGTACATCAGTTTTAAATATAAGAAAATCGAAGGATAGGAGTGAACGGTTAACTGTAATGTATGCCAATACAAGACAACCCCTTATGAAAACTTATTTTGTGATTTTCATTTAAAACATTTATCAGACGGGTGGATGATTTTTTTTTCGAATGTAAGAAGCCATCTCTCACAATCTAACAAGGTCCTTACATGACAATATGTTTGATCAACACTCAGGATAATTTTATCTTATTCGTAGTTGCCTTATTTTTCGATTTCGCAAGTGAATGACAAAATCCCTCTAGTAACCAACCCCTTAAAAACTCATCGTACCGTATACTAATGAGGCAGAACAAAAAGATTTTGTGTTCCTAAAGCAAACAAAACTAAAACCAAAAAGCCCCAACATTAATTTAATACAATTCCTTCGGATTATCAGTGATTTGCACTGCTTCTGTGTTGCGGGATTCATAGGGTTGAAATCCTGATAAGATTAGGCCACTTTGTCGCTCATGTTAGTACTATAGGATGGAATGGGCAGATGGTTTACGTAAATTGGCAGATGGTTCTACCTATAGTTGTTCGTCCTCGATTTGACTGTAAAAACCTAAAGTAGGTGGTAAATAAGCGGAACGCTTATTTACCACTAATATTTCAAAGATGGAAAAAGATAATCAAACAATTTATTTTCTTAATTCGAATACGAATGCCTGAGGCACGGTGAATCTTGACACCCATTCTCACACTGTTATGATCCATAAGGAAAGCATCAATTGAATCTCAGCAACCGCTGAGACTATACTACTAAAATCCATTGTGTCTTGGCCATTAACATATCGTCGAATAATTCTTCATAAGGTTTAATTGGTACAAACTTAGGTTATAATTGATCAAACAATCTATTAATATAATATAAAGAAAACTCTTAAGACAGAATAAAAATATGCATTGCCTAATGTACTTTTGTTACCTTTTCTGAAATAAAATACTGGACTACCTTTAAATATACATAAAAACTATTGCTGGCAAGACCATGATATTTTTGTTGCGTTCCTTTATTTTTTACACAATTGTAGAATATTCCCATAGTCTAAACTTATACGAAAATTTCTATCGTAAGTTTTTAATGATACCTATGAATTACATAGATGAATACCAACTGATACAACCTGAGGCGTCATTTTTTTTATCTTCACATGGATCGATTTGGCTGCAGTATGCTTGGTGGTTTTCACTTTGACATTACAAACTCCATCATTATTTCTTTATTTTCTATGTTATTATTTAAGTCGGACTTAACTTGGTATAGAAAACTATGATAGAAAAAAACTGTTAGTTAAAAACAAAAGTATATTTGAATCAAAAATATAAATTTATCAAAATAATCACTTTACAACTTTACCGATTCATCAAATTACACTGTGACATGGCTAATTTTATCTAACTTAACATCGTTAAGTCATTTTGTTTTTCTGAGGTGCATCCACCATTAACCTATTTAGTTCCCACCTTTAACTAAAAATTGATACGCACAGGAAGACATAAAAATCGATAATGGGTTAAAGCATTCTTTCGTTTGACACAGCATACCAATTCCTAATAAATTGTTAAAAAGGTCTCAGTTGCGATGCTGTGCGGGCCTTTAAGCGATAGTCTTCATTTTTTCGGTCTGGTACTGTAAACCATTTCATTAATTTTAATCATTCCATTATAATCTATTGACGAATTTCATTCAATTTCACGAACACCAAACAATGATGCGTTACATTTAGGTTGACTGTCAAATTATAACTACTTTTCTAAAAGTCATCTTGAGTAAGCAAATTATACAATTTATAATTTATTCATTTTAGTAAGACGTAATATTATCATAAATATGTCGATACATAGTAAACAAAAGCTGTTTATTACAAATATGTTCTGTGGTGATTATCGCGAACCTAACCATCACTGATGCAGGTACTTGCTTTCGAAGAGTAATTTACTACTAAGATATACTAAGATTTTTTTGCCAATGAATTCCGAAGTTGAATTCCGACCTTCTTCTATCAAACTTTTGTTGGTGATGTTGTTGTGTTTGAATATCCACCTTAATGGCGACCAGTTCATTAACAATTAAAAAATGTTCCAGTCATACAAAGCAATAATAGAGTTGCGTTTGAATTCCGTTTCAATAACTGTTTCAACTACGAGGTAAAACGATATGCTTCCGTTGTCTTGTAAACAACATAACAAACTGAAGTTTGTCAAAACGATTCGAACGCCAGCGCCTGTTATACACACACTACACACACTACAACAACACCTCAATTTGCGAACCTTGATATTTTTAAAGAGCGAAAATGAAAGTACATATGTATATTCAATAAACATTTCTAAGCTCTTAAAATCCAGTTGTTCTGTAATATAACTGATTTATGCTTTTGAAACCCTGATTAAGTGGCAAATGCCATATAATGATCATTTAATTAATACCATTAGATAATTTATTCTTACAACAGTATGTAACCAAGTCTCTTTTTTTTTAAAATTGCATTTGAAATTAGCATACTTAATTTTTTTTTCATTTCACAGAGAAACATAAAAGATGAATCAAAATTTAACTTCTGTACTTTTATCAACAAATATATGTTAAATTAATAATGTCGACTCATATTTATTCCTTGCCAATGCATTTCATGATTTTTATATATTTTTGGTTTTGGATCAAAATATTGTGTTACCCGAAACCAAACCATCATATATGCATGTACCCTTCACATTGAATTATGTTACAAATCAGCGTTAATGTTTAGAGAGTCAAAAGTAACACGTCGCATAAATTAAAATAATCTTACGATCGAATTATAAATTAAAGTGAATACATATTCTAACAACTGGGTCAATTGTTAAAACTATTTAATATATTTGACGATTTTGTTTTTCTCCATGACGGTTTGTGTTGAAGATGATAGTCACACTTGATTACTTACATACATTAATACAGGTTTTCATTTTATTGTAATCAAGTGATCATAAATATATGTGTAGTAGTGTGTTTATTCGACCGCAATTAACTACCTTGTAATTAATCATTTGTCTTGTCACACTATCTAGTCTACATTTTATCGAAGGAACAAACAACTAACAAACTTAACTCTGTCAATCATTATATGTTATGTATATATGTATGTATGTGTCTAGATACTTTTGACACGGTAATTAATTTAATTTTTTCAATTAAACTAAATTAATTTTTTCGTTTTAATTTGTAATTGGATGTAATAATACATACATATATTAAATATATATATATATATATATATATATATATATATATATATATATATATATATATATATACATATATATATATATATATATATATATATATATATATATATATATATATATTATACAATATAAACATATCGTTATTTACGCATATGCGCGCGGGCTATAAATTATGTAATTAATTTTAGTGTAAACATAACATCACAAGAATCATATATGTATATGTTCATACAAATAGTGATACACATGACGACATTTGTTAAAAACTTTTCTTAATGTTGTGTCCATTAGATCAAATTAACTTAATGATCAGAAATTATGATAGTCGTTAGTGACCCATCCTTTAAAGTCTAATTTTCTTATCTTGTTGCAATTTTCTATTGGAACCCTTAACGTATACCTATATTCGAAATACAGTTAATTATAACCAGTTCACCCGGTTTCATGTCCATACAAAATTAAATTGGATAAATCGGATAAAATATTAAAAATGTTTTTATATTGTATATACATAGTTAATTATAATTAAATTAAAATTATGGCAAAAGAAGTTAAAGTTGAATTCAAATTAAACTCCATTATATTTATACGTGCGGATATCAATTTAACTTGTTTTATGGTAAAATCGATCCAAAAGATTAGACAACACATCAAGCTTTGTTATAAGTAAACCCAATTTAAATTTGCAAATTAATACATATTATAGATCGTACGGGATCGTACCTACGTTATACATAAAAACGCGGTTATGAAGATGAACGATGTACGAAATAAAACACTTGTTGTATACAAGAAATGATTGTTGATAAAATATCAATTATAATTATAAAGCATATTAGTTAGGTTGCAGGTGAAAATTGTCATATACTGATATATAAAACAAAACACACATATATATATATATTTATATATATATATATATATATATATATATATATATATATATATATATATATATATATATATATATATATATATATATTTATATATTACGTATTGTTTAACGATTTTTATCTAGACTGAGCTACATTTATTTAATGCCCAGGTTAATTCGGCTGATCTAGTTATATTTATTATGGGTAAATCAAATCGATGGAACTCTATTAGATCAATAATCCGTTAAATCAATTAGTGTTGAGTAATGTTATTGGTTTAATTTAAAACCCTATCATGGGCGGGACGGTAGTCATATAGTGAAGCATAGGACAAAAAATGTTTTAGGTCACTATAATTGCATTTCAACGTTACAATAAAAATAATAACATTTCATGATGACAAATCTGGTATATAAAATTTCAAATCAATCTTCTAGGTATGCACGGTTATTCTAGGTAAGATACGGATCATGTCAAACGCCAAGTGCTTTGCGTTATATCTCGTGTCGATACTTGATGAGTTTTAACATGTGCAGGTAATATATTGGGAGTTAATCTGGTCTTTATTTAATTAAATGGTTTTTGATTAGCGATTATTTCTATTAAAAATATTGTTTTATAGAAAAGGTTTGGATTTATTTATTTATATAAGTGTAAATGAGTAGAATTCCTTGAATGATTATAGTTGGATGCGGGCTTTAGAAGAGTTTAATTTATTTAAGGTAAGTTTATTTTATTTTAAAAAGAATTAGCATAATTTTGGAATGTAAAAAGTTTTCAGATATCTATTTTGATTTTCTGATAAAGATATTCTAGGTTTATGGTATCATCAGCGTAATGGTTGACTGCTACTTAATCTAGCATACCATATTAATTATATTTATTGTTACAGATTCCTGAGCTGTAAGTTAAGAAATTAAGAGTTAACGGGTGTGAAGATTCCGACAAATCGACAAAAATATGAATGTATTGGTATAACAACAGTACAATAGGTAAATAAATTGTAATATTATTGTAAAATACTACCAAATAAAATCACAGTTAAAATTGATATATTAAAATGATTCAAAGATTAATTGTTTTAAATGAATTACATATATCTTTTAAAAATTACATTTTATCTTTTTTAATTATTTTCAAAAAACCATGAAAACAAATTTTATAATATGTAAATACAAATTTAATAGTTCACTGTATTGAATTTTGGCCAAATCTCAGAGATGTTCCCGGGGTATGGCATATACCTGAATATAGTTTATAGTAAACTCTATAAAGCCATTATAGTTCGACAAAAAACTACGATAAATGTTATCCAATTATTGAGTTGGAAAAGTCGTAACTTAAATGATTGTTTGATTGAGACAGTTGAAGACCTCTGATCCGTGCCAGTTCTGAATTTATTGTTAAATGATGTTCGGTTAAGAATAAAATGATCTCTATTTTTATTTGGCAAGAATAATCCACAATGACGACTTCGCAATTACAGCTCCATGCAGGCCTACACCAAACACTTCAACGCATATTATTGTTCCCTCCGACTCGATATGACTTATTTTAAATTGTATAATAACGTGAGCTTATCACCCACACTTACTGGGAATTTCAGGTTTATATGTACAGTTTCAGTCCACAATCATAACCACGAATGTTTTTTAGCAGTTTATACGGTATTTTTAGACTATAGGAGTACACGAAGGTACCTGCACTGTAGCGCGTGTGCAATCCAGGACATCTAAGAGCACCACATACCTGTTCTTCAATTTTTATTAGTAGACACAATTTATCTATTAAAGAAGCAAGTGTCTTATTCAGACAATCCACCAGCTATGACTCCACTTACAGACAAGATTTACGTATTAAACCCACATCGCGTTAGAAATATGGATAACAAAGTAAAAAAAGTCTGTACAGTTTTTACACCATAACCCTGCCGGCATCTTGTTAAGAAATTAGATTTTCGTTCACTATTAGAATTAACCAGACAAGTCACTCCACTAACTAAGAACGGCCAAAAAAAATAAGTTATGTTTATTTATAATTCAATATTTTATTCATAATTTATCACAAAAAATAAAGCACCCGTAATGACTAAAAAATAAAATATGTATTTATTAATAGCACTATTAGAAGCTTTCGATGAGAAGAAATATTTATCCGTGCTTTTTTTTATATCTATTAGATTTCCAATTCCATTTTCTAGATCGTGGAACTAAATTATTTAATTTTTGGATACAACGGGTTTAACTCCCGAGTTAATGATATTTCTTTGCGATTTAAATTCTTCCAAAAAAATCTGTTGCTAAGATGTTTTGAATTGAGAATATTTTGCAACATAATACTTATAGATTTCCAGTTGCAATAGAGTTTAAAACAATTATTGGCATTGGCATTTTGACTTTCGGTTTGATTTCGATTTTAATATAGAAAGCTAATTATGGTACAACTCCAATTATTACTTGGTCCAAGAATCTTTATGCAGGAAAATAAGATTAAAAACAAAGTATGTATAAGTTTTGACTTTTGAGTTTCAAACGATTTTTTAGCGATTAGACAAGACAAAACGAAATTGCTAATAATTGTCAAAATTTTCGTTAGTTCATGATTTTCGTGTCTCGAGGGTCAAAGCAGTTTCAACAGAAACCAATCGATTTGCAAAGTAAAAAATACAAAACATGTCAAATCTAACTATTATAATTTTATTGAAGCTCCAGGGGTGTGTTCAGATACGGAACCTAGTTTCATTTTTTTTATCGTGTTGTGTTGTTCATAATTTACTCGTAATATTAGAAATGCAATTCGAATTGAGATGCTGCCTCAATTCGATACTAACTGTCAAATAGTTATTAAATCGTACCTTTCGTTGTTAACTATTCTTTATTAACTAGATGGGGTAGTATTAAAATTATCAATTATACAAAAATGAAGAATTGAAAAATGGTCCTTCTATCATTTACAACAGTATCATTGATAAATGTCAATAATGACAATTGTTTTAATGTTAACTATATAGATTGAAACAAAAAAAACCAATGCATAATACGAGATCTACAAGCTTTGCACGTGATATATTGACTTTATGCAATCAACTATATCATTTTGACTGTGCCTCCAGTTTAGTAATATAAGAATTCTTTATGTGCATCAATTTCAATTAACATCAAAACGATTTAAAGAAAATTGAAAAATAACAGCAATATTATTAAAAACACATTTAAAATTTGAACACATCCAAATACACAAACTACAACACACAATAGGCATTGAATCAACTATAGCAAAAATAAAACTTAAAAATGCAGATCAACTCTACTTAATCTCTATATACTGCACAGGCAACCATAACATATTAACCAATAGTCAATTTACAGAAGAATGGAATATAATATTCGAAGAATTAGAACTCAAAAATTTAAACAACTATTATATTATTGCCGGTGATATAAAGCCAAACATCGTAACTGGGGTAACCACACAAATAATGGGAGAGGTATAAAACTAAACAATTGGATGTTAGATAACAGCACAACCTACAGATTAAAGTTATATAAACCAGATGCACCAACATTCCAAAAATCAAATAGCATCCTAGATATAGCAATAATCAATAACAGACTTGCTATCGACACAAATTACTTGGAGGAGAAACCGACGCATACATTTGATAGTGACCATAAAGTAACATGCTTTAATATTGGAATGAATGAAAACATCATAATGAATGAAACGCACCATAAATTTACTTTCAACAACATGAATTGGGTTTCGGACTGCTCGAAAAAGAAAAAATCGAAAATGTATAAAAGATACTTACAAGAAAAGGAACAAACTACAATAATTCCAACCGAGAGGAACCTTGATGACACAGAATTGCAGTCATACATCACGACTATTACCGGACTGATATCTAACACCATTACAACATGCTCACCTAAAATCAGACGCAAGAATAACATGGAATGCTACACAAATAAAAGAATAGAAGACTTATACAAGCATAAAATCGATTAGTGACATGCATTAAACGCATCAAGAGAAATGGTAATGCTCAGGACAGCCAGATTCATCAAAGGATTAATACAATTAAAACAGAAATAAAAAGAACAAATGAATTAATCATACAGAACGTAAAAATGCAAATTATAAATATTGGGAAGACAAACTTTCAAAAATAAAACCTGGAGCAGAAATGTTTGGAAATATCAAAAAAATCTGTCAACCAAAAACAGACAGAAGAATGGAACAATTAGAAATCATGGAAAGTGAAATAATTAATATGGTGGCAATAAATATTGACTGGACGAGTCTACAAAAAGTAGGTACAATATATAAATGTCACGATGAAGCACAAAACCTAAATATTTTAGGACTTTATATTGAGAAACGTACGATAACAAACACAACGCTGGGGAACACAGCAAACGAAAACATAGTACGAGAAACCATTTCCAAACTAAAAGCACAAATTGTACAAGACAAAAGTAACCACTACACGAAAGTTCAATTCAGTGAAACAAACAAAGCAATGCTCCAAGCAACCATTTAATAGAACCAAACTATTTTACTACAGTAACAGAACTAAAAGAAATATTGAAATGCGGGAACAACAAAAAAACATATGGCCTAGATGAAATTCCTAACATAGTACTTAAACATCTACCTGATAATTTAATAACAGAACTCTGCGTACTCTTCAACAATCTACTAAATAATATGTCGTTTCCCAACTGTTGGAAAATAGCAAGGATCTTCCCAATTTTGAATAAAAAAACCAAAACCAGTTAAATCCAAACAACTATAGACCTAAAAGTTTAATATCCAACATCAGCAAAATATACGAGATTCTCATTTTGAATAAAATACAAGACCACATTACCAAACATAACCTCTTACCAGACAACCAGTTCGGATTCAGATATGGCCACTCCACGACACATGAAATCACCAAACTCACCTCAGATAAATGTTACAAACTTAACAAAAAAAATGTACTAGAGCAGTTTTAATCGATATGGAAAAGGCTTACCGATACCAATCGGTATGGTTAGATGGACTATTATACAAGTTGAATAAAATGAAATTTGACCCTAATATTATAAGAATATTGCATGATATGCTATACAACAGGAAATTTGTAACGACGAACGGAAAAGATTCATCAAAACACACATTTAATAATAATGGGCCAGCAATATCCTCAACTCAAATAATATCCAGCGAAAACCTCAACTCAAATAATATACAAACAATCGCATACGCAGATGACATTGTTGTATATTGCGCGAAGCCAAAAATTAACGAGATACAAGAAAACTTAGATTATCTGCATACATGGAAAATTAAGATAAATGAAAAAAAATGTGAAACGATTCTATTCCGTAAACCGACAACAAATGCAACATGGGATACACGCAAAAACTGGAAAAACTTCCCAATAAAAATAAATAACGAAATAATAACAAACAAACCCATAGTGAAATACCTAGGAGTACATCTAGACAGATTATGTTATCTTAATGAGCACATAAACGAACAAATAAATAAAACCAGAAAAGCCTTCATGGCAAATAAAAGGATATTCTACTCTAAATTTATAGATAACAATGTAAAACGAATTTGCTTACTAACATTCGGATGCCCAATTTGGTACAATTCCAGTCCAAGATACTACGAAAAATTAAGAAAATTTGAGAGGAAATGTATACGGCATTGTAGAGGAGTGTTCCGCAAACACGATATGGAATATCTACACTATATATCCAATAAAAAGCAATATTCGCAATTCAAGGCAGCGAGAATTGATATACACATCTTCCAGTTAATACGACAACATATACCTACATAGGTCAACGGGAAACATTACCAACTCTTTAATATATGCTCCCTATTATACAAATCCTATTATAATACAAAACTGTATTCAACCAAATAATATTCCCAGAAGCCTTTATACTTTTAGATCAAGCCGGTTACATACAAAACGATAACCAACTTCCAATAATCAGCCATGTAAACAGAAGACCCAATGAAAAAGGGTTCAATAGAACCAAATTCACAAATCCGGAAAATTATCTGAGATATAATATTGCATTCCTAAAGGAACCAGAAGACAAATACAACGAACTATTAAGAAAATACTGGTGGAGAGCGCAATCCTAAAATAAATTTTAATAAGTAGTATAATTTCGTTCAAAATTTTAAAGAAATGAATTGGCAAGGTTTTAATACAGCATTATTTTTAGCCAAACAATCATTATTTAAAAACAGATCAAATTATTAATATAGTTTTAAAACCTTAACATTAGCATAATAATTAAAAACCTTAAGAAAATAACATGAGAATCTTACCTGGATCAGATGTTTCAATACTAACAAACTTACCTTGGTTTTTCTTGTAATATTCTTTTCCCAACAAACAAATAAGCTGAAAATAAAGAAATAGCTATATTAAGAAAAAAACTTCAATTATTACTTGGTCGCCAAGAATTTTTATGCAGGAAAATGAGATTAAAAACAAAATATAAGTTTTGACTTTTGAGTTTCAAACGATTTCTTAACGTTTACGCAAGACAAAACGAAAACATTTCTAATAATTGTCAAAATTTTCGTTAGTTCATGATTTTCGTTTCTCGAGGGTCAAAGCAGTTTCAACAGGAAATCAATCGATTTACAAAGTAAAAAATACAAAATAATTGAATTCCAACTATAATAATTTTATTGAAGCTTCAGAAGTATGTTCAGATACGGAATCCTGTATCTGTATTCTTAATAATGACAGTTCTAAACTGTCAATAAAGTTCATTTTTTTGATCGTGATGCGTTGTTCATAATTGACTCGTAATATTAGAAATGTCATTCGTAATTCAATTCGATGCTGCCTCAATTCGATACTATTTATAACTGTCAAATAGTTATTATTGTACCTTTCCTTGTTAACTATTCTTTATTAACTAGGTGGAGTAGTAAAAAAATTATCAATTATGCAAAAATGAAGAATTGATAAATTGTCCTTCTGTCATTTACAACAGTATCGTTGATAAATGTTAATAATGACAATTGTTTTAATGTTAACTATAGATTGAAACAAAAAAACAATCAATGCATAACACGAGATCTACAAGCTTTGTACGTGATATATTGTCTTTATATAATCAACTATATCATTTTGACTGTGCATCCAGCAAAACTACCAACACTTAGTAATATAAGAATTCTTTATGTGCATCAATTTCAATTAACATCAAAACGATTTAAAGAAAATTAAAATTTTTTAAATTCTGTGTGCGTTTACAATCAATTAAATTCAATCTTTATTACCTTAAGATATCCACATTGTGAATTGTTGTCTTCTTTTTCTTACCCTTATATTTATATATAAATATTATTATTGTACGAACATCTTTGAACGTACAACACAGATTTAATTCATTTGTTTCACCTTTAAGTTTTTGTGTTTGTTAAATCAAATTTTCAGGATCTAAATTTAGAAGGTATTATAAACGATAGTGTATTTTTTTGTTGTTGCAGTTATTTGTGTGGTGTTTGGTATACAAGTAAATCGTCTTATCATGATTAAAAGCCAAGACGAAATCTTTTTTCTTTTTTATATTATATTCTGCGCTAGGCTCATTGTTTTGTGATTTCATGATTACTGATATGTACTTATGGTATGTATGAAGACGCTTTATGGGAATTAACAAATATTTACACCGTGATTTGCCCTTATGTAATATGAGAATATGCAATAATCGTACTTATGTTAGTAAACTGTTTCTTCTATATTTCAAATGTATATTATCTCGTTTGATACATCTTCAAATAAAACCTAAAATGAAAATTATTGGATAATTAATTGATTATAACTTGACCTTTGCATAACGAATATAATCAATTTAATTTCATCATTTATATATATTTTTTATACTATGGAATATGTATATACTCTGGTTTAGCTCGTTACGAGCTAATTTGGCATAATTGTTTCTCTGGAAGATATTGTTACACGTATTTCTCAAATTTCAGAAAAAACATTACTTCAAGGTTTAGCTACCAATTCAATATTTTTTGAAAATGGTTTAATTTGAAAAACGTTAGGTTACATTTGTTTTGAAAACAGTAACAATTAGTAATTGGGAAACAAATGAAAAATCACACTTAATATTACTGATTTTTACTTAGATTTAATTTAATCCAAATAAAACACACTAACATATTGATTATTTACATTTTACACTTCAGGTGCACATTATATAAGTATATATATATATATATATATATATATATATATATATATATATATATATATATATATATATATTTATATATATATACATATATATATATTTATATGTACATATATATATATATATATATATATATATATATATATATATATATATATATATGTATATATATATATGTATCATCTGCAAACGTTGCTATAGTTGTATCTTCTATCGTTGGCAGATCAGAGGCATATAGTACATATAAAGTTGATCCCAGAACATTACTTTGTGGTACTCCTGTTGTTTTCTTTATTTCTGAGTTTCACTATCTAGTTTTATCGTTAAGGTCAAAAGATACTAGAACAAACTTTCTTTTTTTCAAGTACATCTTCAATTCAAATTGATAAGATGGAATAGATTAATTTCTTCAATTATTGGTTTGAGTTGCTTAAGCAGTAATTTCTCGAATATTTGAAATTATTGGGAGTAAAGAAATCGGCTTATATGAGTTTTTGTCATTTAATTGTTTGTTTGGTTTGAGTATCATGATTACTTCAGCGACTTTCCATTGATTTGGAACGTGTTTAAGTTTAAATACTGCGTTAATTATTTAGAGTAGCTTTCGTAGTCCTCTTTCAGGTAGGGCTTTTATTATTAGTCCTGTAATTAAGTCGTATGAGTCTGGAGATTACTTTGCACTTGGGTTTGTATTGATTTAATTTTTTAATTTTTGCACTGTGACAGGAGCTATATTATAGTTGTACACTTTATGTACTGATGGTATGTTTTCGTCTACTGCTTGTCTAGGTAAAGCCTGAAACGTGTTTTTACGGTGAGTTGCAAATAATGTTACTTTCCAAACAGTACTCGATATCTTTTTCCCCATATTGGCTACTTAGCTATTTATTATTCATTTTTGATTTCTTTAATTAGCAGCTTTAGTTTACTGGACAAAAAGTTTAGAGTAGTTTTATATTCAGGTGCTTGGTTCCATTGCCAAGCTTTTCTCGCTTTTCGTTTTGCTACCAATTCCTAACTTCCAGAGGATAAATAACATTCTTGCGTGTTCTTCTTGTATTTGATGGTGTACTACTCCACGTCGCTGTTAAGTTGTTCTCGTTCTTCTTGTAGCTGTATCGGATTTGTAATTGGAACTTGGATATTAATATTATTCTCAGTTAGGTTCTGAATTTTCTCCAGTAGGTTTTTTATTTGTTAGCCAGAGTTGACTAGTTTTTTTAAAAATCGTTGCACTGATTGTCATTATAACAGGGGTGTGATCTGACATAGTCCCGTCGCTGCTTTCTAGGTATACGGGTATGTAGTTCTCGTCTTTACCTTTGGTGATAAAGAAGTGTATAAGATCGGGTAATTTGTTTTTATCCTTAGGTCAATATGTTGGATGATCACCGAAGTGAAACTCGCCGCTGTATTGTTGTCATGCTGCAAACAACTATCTTTCTTTTTAAGAGGTTACTCTTGATTCCCAGTATATGTTCTTTGCGTTAAAATCACCTCCGATTATGAAACAATATCCAAATGATTTAAATTATGTGTAATAGTCTTCCTTTAGCAGATTATATCTTGAAGGGCCATATATTGTCGATAAGCTATATTTTTTGTTGTTATATATATATATATATATATATATATATATATATATATATATATATATATATATATATATATATATATATATATATATATATATATATTCTTTTATTGTGACTACTTGCATAAATTCTTTTTCAATTTTAAGATCTGTATTATGTTTGATGTTTTCTTTAATTACCACTGACGATCCTCATCCTACTCGTCCTGCTGGATGAATGGCATGGTAACAGCTGTATCCATATAATTTGACATACGAAGTTGTAGTAAAATCGATTTCCGATATTAAGGCATATATCTATTTTCTAGGAATTTAGAAAAACTGAAAGATGTTGTTCTGGAAGATGTTGTATTAGCCCGTTTGCATTTCAGATGACTATTCTTAATGTTTTATTTATTGCTGTTTGAGACATTTTGATAGAGAATGGATGCCATTTCATTTAGCGAGGTTTGCTTGTCTAGCCTATTACTTAGGACCTAAAGACATTTCTTAGACTTGTTTAGCAAGTATAATGTTAAGCGCTTCCATGTTTATCAGTATCTTTTGAAGCACGGTTGCATCTTGGGAGTATAGTTTCTTTCTTCCGTTTTATTTGGTTCTTCTTTGATGAAAGCTTGATTAGTTGTTTTTTCGGTATTACTGGATATTGATTTCGCGATTTATCTCTGTAGATATAAATATATACATATATATATATATATATATATATATATATATATATATATATATATATATATATATATATATATATATATATATATATATATGTATATATATATATATATATATATATATATATATATATATATATATATATATATATATATATATATGTATATATATATATATGTATATATGTATATGTATATATATAAAAATATATATATATATTTCTATTTATATATATATATATATATATATATATATATATATATATATATATATATATATATATTTTTATATAAATATATATATATATATATATATATATATATATATATATATATATATATATATATATATATATATATATCGAGCTATCATCGATTTAACAACCAATAAGTACGTAGTACAAACATACATCATATCTTATTTATTTTTTAGGTTAGGATATATAATTCGGTTAAAAGTATTTAAGCCTCTAACTTCAAATAATTATGAGACATGATGCAGCTTAATAGTTGAGAGAGTTGCTCATCACGCCGCGGACTAGTATTCGATAAATTAACCTGCGCCGGATTACTTTAAAAGCGATTGTGTCTAAGATCCTTAGATTAACTAGTAAAATCATTCGTTGGGCTGACCACCTGCAATGTGCATCAATTCGTATAAATGGTTCGTAAGGTTTCAGTTGAGTTGAGATACGTTTACGGCCTTTTAGCCATAGAAAAAAGGTGCACATCGTCATCATCTAACAATAGATAAACGATAAATATTCGGGTAAGAAAGGAAACGATTAAATTTTACAATTTAATAGAAGTAATACAAAGTTCGGTGAAATGAATGTGGAATAATAGCAAAGTTTAAATCGTGGCACTGTTGTGACAGACCGTTGTGCCATATTTTATATACCACAGATTCATTTACTATACAAAACTCAATTCTTAAAGAACTGTTTAATTATGGTTTCATTAACTTTAGATTCGATGTGTAGTATAGCCTTGTTCCCGGTATTAAAGTATCGTTCTCAATATTATAGTATTAAAAATTATTTATTGTGATGAAATTGTTTAGCCTGCTATATAAAATAACATTGTGGTCACAAAAGTGTATATGACATAGTAAATACATATAATGGTAGTAAGAAAACCCAAGTAAAAATGTTTTAAAGTTGTATGCAATAAATGTACATGAAAAGGGTGGAATAAAATTAAAAATTATATAAAACTTATAATTTTAATTATGATTTATTAATTTATATATTTTGTATATCAAAAATGTGCATATTATTTATGTATACACAACACAATTATTTAATGCTATATACGTATTCATGTAATGTATGCTTAATCAAAATAATTTTTCAGATGGTCAATAAAACTACCAAATTAAGTTATATTTGACATGTTACATGAACAATTCATTTTAATAATTTATTTGATAACAGACAATAATTTAATAATTTGGTTATAACAATATAAGTGAATTTTAAAAAACCCAAAATAAAGTGTTTCTTGTGAGAAAATTATATTTTGGGGTTAAATATACGACCGGATGTTGCATTATTCAATTACTTGTATTTAGAATTGCGAAAATTTTCTTTATACATATATGATTTCAACTCGGTAAGTCCTCTCATATACATATGTACATATAAGGACAATTATATTCAGGACTTCTTCCTTCTCAAAAACTTTCTTAAATCTAAGCATTTATATAGATTTATTGCATGACCGCAATTAATACCTCTATAAGAATGCAGTAAAACAAAACAATATAAAAATCTTTAATCTTGTTAATTAAACAAATGCAACAATACAATAGGTAAGGAAAAAGAAATAGTTAATAATAAATTATTCTGACAGATTTTCTGTTTAATTAAATTTTAAAATAACACCAACAATTAATTTAATTTAATCAAGGTAAGTATATTACCAACTTTTATAACGAAACAGTAATAATTTTATGATTCTTGTGCAAAAAAGCGCAGCACATCTAACACTTTTATATTCCATCATTGTGATGGAATTTTATCACCGGCACACATAGCATAACTTTATGGCCCATAAATTAATTAATTAATGGTATAAAAACGAAAACTATAATAAAAATAATAAATAGTATGCTAATACGAAGATCAAATCTTATTTAAGACCTTTTTAATGAATGCATAAAAGTGGAATACAAATGCAAATAATTAAGTGCTGAATAACCAGAAATAATGAATTTTCTGAAACTTAGTATACCACCTGCCTGAATTATCATCCTATGTGAAATTTAATCTTCTTAATTTACGTTGAAATGATAGTGGTTGTAATATTTTACTAAATCAATATCGACATTTAAGAACCGTGCGCGTAAGTAATTTTTAAATATGTAGCTATAATTGTGCTAAATTAAAATCTGGAAAGAATTGATTAACGTTTGGTAATTATTTATTTCGTTGTCGAGTGTAGTTTAGAGGTTAAATCAATTTCTTATTACGCCGCCATCTGTCAAGTTCAAACGGCGAGAGTAGTCTAACTCTTCCCGAGTAACATAAAAAAGCAATTGTTTGTTAAATACATACGTTGGACTGACCACCTACAATATGCACTAATACGTATTTAGAAGCGATAAAAAGTGTCACTTTTAAAATATCTTCTAATTTAATTTTACTTACACCAAAATAAAAATAATATCGAAATATTACGACTTATCTAGTGATGAAATAAATTTCTGTATGACCCCTGTTGAAGAGCAGAACTAATGGGCCGACCCTTCATCCATGTCAGTACTAGAGACTGCCTTGGAGGTGAAATGTGCAGATGCTGCCACCTAAATCGGACCGATAGACATACTTTCTAGATTTGGCTGTAACGGCGTAAAGTGGGACCTAAACAAGCGAACCACAAAAGAGTTGGGAGCATTGAGCTCCAAAAAGATAGCAAAGTACCGGTCCTTAAACGTGGTTGTGATAAAACTGACGCCTCAAACTACCGGCCCATATCAAATGAGTCAGCTGTGATTAAAGTTTTTGAGAAATGCATTAACCAACAACTGGTGCATTATCTTGAGATTAATAAAATAATTTCAGATAAACAATATGGCTTCCACGAACTACGCTCCACAACCGATCTCTGGACAAATGAAATCTCGCTCTTGAGCACCACGGAGAAGCCTTTGCAATCGCTTCGGATGTATCCAAGGTTTGGCATGAGAATCTCATTTATAAACATGTGGCATACGGCTTGGATTCGAAGACGATCAAGTGGATAAAAAGCTTTCTCAAGGACCGAAAGATCACCGTTGTGCTTAATGAGAGATCATCAACGACTCACTCCCCAAATGCCGGAGTCCCTCAGGGACAAGTAATGTCGCCAACTTGGTTTTGTTATACATCAATGACTTGTTGGATAGCTCTACGAACCCTATCCATAGTTTTGCTGGTAATGCAACATTATACTTTTCTATTTCATTGGACGTCGAGCCTACTGCTTCAGAGTTAAACGGTAAACGGCTGGAAGTTGTCACCTCGCTTTTTTCCGATTTGAGTACAATATTTGAGTGGGGAGTAAAAAATCAGGTCAAATTTAACGAGAAAAAAAACACTAATATGCACATTCTCGCGTTAAAGAAGTCACAACGAATACCGTTTTGAGGTGAAACCCCACGTCCTCGTTGAATGTTACTAAATTCGTCTGCTTGGTGTTCAGATTACCAACAATCTAAATGGAATGAACACATTATCGCATTAGCCAAATCAGCTTCACGTTAACTCGGGTTCCTCAATAGATGCAGATTTTTTAAATCGCATCAGGTTCTCCAGATATATAAAACCTTTATTAGACCTTGTATAGAATATTGCTGTCAGGTTTGGGGTGGAGCATATGGGATTGCTCTTCAGTTGCTGGATAGAGTTCAGCGGCGTGCCATCCGAATAATACGAAACTCCAGACTAACGAAAGATCTAGACAGCCTACAGCACCGCAGAAATGTTCCAGAATTCTGCGTGTTATATACATTTATAAATGGTAAATGTTCTGCAAAATAAAGAAAAAAATACCACCATTTGTTACGCCAGGACGGGTAACACGAGGAACGGTTAATGCGCATAGGTTAACGGTGGAGCTGCCAAAACGTTGAACTGAAGATGCAAAGCGCGAATTCATTTAACGAACATCTAGGAAGTGGAATTCGTTATCCGGTTTTCAGTGTCTGTTGAAGTATAGAATGCACAAAATTAAGGCAGCTATCAACCTTTACTTGAAGGATCGCGCATTGGGTGCAGGAGCTCTGACAGTTACAAAGAGCTAGGACAGTCTTCAAGATCGCTTGGGTAGTAGTCATCGCCAACGTTCTTTTAGCACACCAAATACTCGTTGTTACAGAACCAAATACTCGATATATTAAGGTATTATCGAGATTTTTTCGAAACTTTTCTATATGGTGTCATGCACCTAGGTAGAAGTGTGTATTGTATGCGTAATTCCTTGATTGAATGTATGTATATACAAAAATAATTTGAGATAAAGTATGTATATACAAAAATAAAGAGATTTTTCATCTCCTCTATCATTTTAAAATTAATAAAATGTTAACACTTTTTCAACTCTTATATCAATGGTTTTATCAATTGTCACAGACACAGTTCGTTGAGCCATTCCTATTACAAAATCTTACCTTACGGCTTCTGCTAGAAATTGTAGGATAGGAGTTACTGATAATTTTTAAATGGGCAATATCGCAACGATGTCATAAACAACTGTGAAACTATCAAAACTTTTTAATTTTCCTTTTACAAGAATTTGATTCAGACGCAAAAGCTTTCTTGTATAAACATCGGTGTGACCTCACCTCTAGAGTCCTCAACACTAAGAGATACCAAATATACAATACTATCCATTGCAAAACTAAACAATAATACATACAATAATATTAATTCAAAAAAATATAATTTTTTTATTAAAGATTCTAAATGTTATATTAAATATTTTCAACCAATAAAATGCTTTTAAAATTATAAATTAATAAACCTAATCCAGTTGTCAAACAATTAGAAATAAAATTCTAACCTCAAATTTTCCAAAAGAACTATGTTGGTAACTTCAGATTAAACCCCACGGTAAAGTTTCATAATAAGGTAAATTTGTTAGTGGGTTGGATCAGATATCTTCCATTAGATAACGGAATATATTTCATAATAGTCCTCCTGGTTAAAAATGATTTCTAAAGGATATATAGTTAAAGTTCGTAAAAAATATTTGGTTCATTAGTTGTTTGTGGTAAAGTTAAGCCCGATTTCCATTATGAAAAAATTTTGGCAGTATTTTTTACTGAAAAAACCAAAGCGAGAAAAAAATCAAAAATACTATAGAGTGACAGAGATCGGTTTGTACTTTTTTTATAATGGATATATTTTGACAGATGCTTAAAACATAACCAATAAATTTCCAATTTTTTTTTTTAAATAAGACAAAAAACACTGTGAATCCACAACAATAAACTAATAAAAAATAAACTTAACATAGTTATTCATTATTTCAATTATTTGCACGATGTATTAAGATGAATGACACAAAACGAATTGTTAAAATTATCAATTGACCATAAAATAACTTCTATAAAATGCTTCATAATGACGTCATACAAACGATTTCTCATCCATATACATTTTTCCAGTACTGAATAAAAACGCTTCACTCGATATATTTTGTCAGTACTGTTATAATAATTTTATCAGTAACCATACAAATTTATTCAGTACTGAATAAATTTTTTATACTAGAAATGTTTTTTATTTCTTTCACACTTTAAGAAAAAGTATATTTTTATCCTACTTTGACTATTTTGTCAGTATATTTTTCATAATGGAAATCAGGCTTTAACCAGAAATTCGTTAAAATTATATTGTTCATATCCTTCTATCAAATGTCCTCTTAAATGATTTAATATTTTGTGGTATGTTTGGTATGTTTTGGTACAAAATTTCTTTTTTTAACGACAAAGTTGAATAGTAACATTGTTTTTATAGTTTTCTCATATCAGGTGTCAGACACTTGTTGTGGGACCATAAGTGAAATGACATGTCGTGAATGGATGAAGAAGAGATCTCTGGTTACGAATAAACGTATTTAGAACTGTCACATATAACATATTTAAAATATTTCTTGTTATTAAAGAACAAAGTCTTACCCATATTATTATCATCGGCGTAAGGTACGTCGTTTTCGGCAAACACAACAATCATAAGAAATAAGTTAACTGTTTTCTTGTTATTATCTACTGTCAGATTATCATCTACTGTCACACCAAGTGAAATATCATTCGATTCAATCTTACAATATCCGTAATAGGGTCAATCCAGAACCATTCTTAGTTTAAATTTATCATTTACATATTAATTTAAAAAAGTGCATTTCCAACTACTTGTATTAATTTAGCTTTAGGATTTCTCATTTCGAAAGTTTTATAAAAACATTAAAAACACTTAAATGTTTGCTTTTATGTTGTGCAAATTATGTTGTTACATCATTTTGCAACAGCTGAAACAATATTTAATCAATTATTTGATACCTTTTTTATTTATGAAACTTCAAATTTTAATTAATGTTTGATAAACCCTAAGGTTTAAAAAAAGTTAATATTTTGTTAATTCTTCTTCAGTTCAAGTTCATCTCAAAGATACTCACAAAACTGATGGGATCTTTCTGTTTTTATACTATCGTAATATTGTTTCAATGAACTTCGAAATGATGTAGATTAGAACTTCTATGATTCGACGGTCAAAACATGTGTATGTTTATGTACATATACGAGTAGTCTGTCGTTATTAATCTGTGCTGAAAAATTATTAAATTTATTTTAAATTGTCTCGAATTGATGACATCCGAGAATGACTGCTTAAATCTGAACATGCTTATGTTTGCTAATGATATTTAAAATACATACGTTAAAAACTATAATATCTCGTATTTGTGTGTTTAAATTATTAAAATTCAAATACACAAACAATTTATTTGCAATAAAATTTTCAGAATAAAATAATATGCAGATGGATGGAAGATATAAATTATAAAAAAAAATATTTAATTTGTCTGGCGCGTATATAATCGTATGAAAACCTAAATTAACGATAAATGATTAGGTTTCATATATTTATCAACTAATTCTATTTTAGGTTCTACCTATATACGCGTGTAAATGAAATGATTCACCTGGTTAGTTAATAAAGAAGGTTAAAAAGTTTGCATCACGTTATTATATATTATTTTGCATAACATTTATGTAACACAAATTATCATAAAATGTTGATGGCTAATTGATATTTCCTTCTAATAGGACAAGATTGCCTGTATAATTATGTTGATATTTCCCAAACATTCGATATCCGGTTAAGATGACAGTTTCTTTCCTTTTAATGATCGCATCATTGCAACATAATTAAATATTATACATTTTTACAATAACAACACCTTTAATTACGATAAGTGTTTTTTAAGAATTGTTTTTTGCTTTATAAAAAATGCATTTAGTTTGGTAGAAATGTGTTTGGAAGATGTATTTTAATAAAGAGATGCCTCAAATAATATTGTATTATGTTGTACGAGTTTGTTTGAAAAAAACTACAAAATTCCAAGAATATTCGGATGTCTCCAAGCTAAGTTAATATTTTATTCTAAAACCTTAGTTAATGTCCATTCTAATATCTTAGTAAATGTACTCGAAATGTAATACACGTTTTGATACAAATGATTAAACCAACTAAACGAATTTAGAATATGTAATTCAGTATTAGAATAAATTCGAAGCTACAGGTTCTATGGTGTATCACTGTTGTAAGATAGCTGCTATGTGAAACAAAGTATGGAATATAATCCAGCCAGTTTGTTTGGAATTAAGTACAAGGACATGTATGGATATAAGCACATATAGATATCACGGTTACGCCTCCCCGCCAATGGTCAAAAATATAATAATATTCTCTGATACGTTCTGCCCTGAATTTGGTTCTACCAGCTCGGTCTAGTGAATTATGAGCTGTTATAACTGTTTGAAACATGTAAAGAAAATCGTAATCGAACCCGATTAATGCGAATGAGCCGAGTTTGAAAGACAAACAAATATTATTAAGTGGCTTTGCAGCAATGTTCGCCCCAACCATCCGACAGTAGTCAAAAGAAAGTTGGGAATATTGAAATGAGAAGTCCTATCCATTTTGTAGACGTTGGATCTTTTTGAAAGGATAAACTACTGTTGAATTTTGATAAACTACTTCTTAATTTGCAAAAATCTCGATTTGTCATTCAAAGCTACACATATAATCTGGTTTAAACAGTTTCTGGAAACACTTGAACATTTTGTTCAAAATAATTCAGCATTGAAATCTATCTGGTGCCTTGTCAAGGATCTACAAGAAAATCCTTCTAAGACTTAGTTAATCGTCTTTACTAGGCGCATTTATTTAAATGGCTTGACTAGTCCATTTTATTACCAAGCGCTGTGCGATGTCCTCTTTGGCTTTAAACTCGTTATTTTTTTGGTCTGTATTTTAAATTCCCATACAGCTAAGTTTCTTCTGTTATTCGTACCCGATGAATTCGTGGAAAAGCTTCTGTGGTCGTATTCCCAATTAAATACTCTGCTCTATTCTCGTTCCTGCGTTTCGCCACCATACGCACATCACTGCGTTTCTGTGTCAATCGTTTCGTCTTGTCTTAGGGATAATCACTCCTATAGTCGATGTAAAAACACTCCATTACCACAAATATGCATTCTTTTCAAAAACATAGCGTGATGATCCACCACTTGGTTTGGTGAATGTACCAACGCGTTTTCTCCCGCATTAGAGGCCCTTGATCATTCAAACTAATCGTCAATTGGTGCCAACATTTCTGAAGAGAATATCTGGTAGTTTAATCACTTAACTCGTAGTCATAAATTCTGTGTAATCTTTAGTGTAACATACCATCACTTCAACTGTTTGTTCGTACTTATTTACAAAAAATTAAGATTTAATTGTATGTCATTACTATAATGATTTTCTATTGTTTATAATAACAGTTAAATTAAACTTTAAAATATATTAAAAATTAAATGTATATATCACCTAGATTTTGTATCAGTGAAATATCGAATTTTTTGATTCGGATAGCTTTTATTCGGAGGCGATAGCCTTGTAACATAACAACATCAAAGTTACAACATGTTACAAGTCACTTCTAAAATCAAACCCGGCCGATATTTCCCTTCGCCAAACCGAGCCTAATTTAAAACTATGTATTTCAACACAATTTATAAAATTAATTTAAAATCCAATAAAGCGCTACCCAAATAAACTTCATTTGTTATAAAAGGTTTCTAATTAGGATAAATGCAGGTGTCCAGACCTATAGAGCTTGAAGCAGAGTTAAATAAATCATGTTATTTAAATATAACAAATATATCCATTTTACTTCTTTTCATGACATTTATTACCAAATAATTTGAATAATTATTATCGTTTTTATTTTAAATGTTCTTAGACTTTTGAGTTTGAAAGTTAGATTCAATTTTGTTTTGTCTTTTGAGCCTCATAAACTCGTTTATTTGATTAAAAATATTGTGTATATTATTAATGGATATTTTAGAATTAAATATTAAGTGATAATTATGAAACATTAAATATTATTGGAATGAAGGTGTCTACAAAGCGCACGCAATATGTTTCACACGCCACTTTTACATTTAAAGCAAAATAATTTCGCAAGTAAATCTTAAAATCACATACATTGGCTGTGGACGAATACTCGGGTTAATGGTTTAGGACAGTAAATTTTCGATTTTGAACATATTTGCCTAGCCTACCGTGCGAATTTTAAAATTTTAAACTATATTTAACCGCCCAGGTGACTCAGTGGTTAAAGCTGTGGCAGTTGGAGCGGGAGGTTCGAATGAATCGGGATGAATCCCGATAGAGGCAGGATGCAAAAGGGATTTTTCACCATCTGATTACGATCGGTGGTGTTAATGAACACATCTATGACCCCCTGTTGGAGTGCAGAACTCATGGGCCGACCCATCTTCCATGTCAGTACTATAGGCTGGCGTGGAGCTATGCAATGCGTAGATGGTTCTACGAAAATCGGACCTATAGCCGTACGTCTTCGATTTGGCCGTTAAGGCGTAAAGTAGGATGTAAATAAGCGAACCGCGAAAGAGCTGGGAGAGCTTTGAGCCCCAAAAAAGATAGCATAGAATAAAATATAAAAAAATAAAAAAAAATAAAAACTATATTTATGATTTGATTTTTTGAAAATTAATTTATTCAGTCAAATTTCAAACTTTTCGTTTCTTTCTCTGTGGCAACCATCATTTTTATATTCTTAAATAATTAAAGTAATAATAAAAAGTTGTCGTTGAGTAGCGTTGTGGAACGATGTCATGACCTTACAATGCAAACTGGAAACTTCCTTACATGTAAAGCGTTCTACATAGCTCTTATTTGAGGACACACAAATCTCCTTATTTTTGTTATAGTGATGAAATAGATGTACTTTCAAAGGGAATATAGTGCCGTAGAGGTTTGTGTTGCTTTTGTAGCATCACTGTAAAGTAGATAGGCTGGATAGATGTATGAATTATGATTTTGACGAAAATGTATGAAAGCGCGCTTCATACTATAGGAAGAATTACATCTCGTGTTGCCTTTAATCAATAACTCAGGACTCATTTCATCGTCGAGAATTACAAGTCATTCTCGACGATAATGGCTCCATAACTTCTAGAGAACGATCATACATTTTTTGATTGCTAAAAACATATAAACCCGCTACGGGTATCAACTCGGTTCAGTTGAGCTACAAATCTTTAAATTTATATAGATTTTTATATTCTAACATAATATGTCAAACGAAAAATAGAAACAATGCTTTTTCCCCTAGTTTTTACCCAGCTTTTTAGTACAGTATTTCAATTTACCTAATCCAATGTTCGATTTGGGGTAAAACTACCATTTACCCGAGTATTCGTCCGCAGCCACTATGTATTTGATTCAATATACGTAAATATATAGGGTGTCCCTTGACTTTGGCCAAATTGTCATTCTTTCTTTGACAGAAACTCAGTATATTATTGCTAGTTGACGAAATGAGTAGCTTAACGCTTCAACAAATATAATTCCAAAACAAACATCTTTTTTGTGGCTATATCGTGAAGATATTGGTTTGCCCTACTTTTGGTTCCAGCAAAATGGTGCGCCATGCCACACATCGGGCGTTACATTAGTAAAATTGGATCAAAAATTCGATGGCCGCATTATCAATCGAAATGGTGACGTAAATTGGCCGACAAGGAGCTGCGATTAGACGTCTTTAGATTTTTATTTTTGAGGTGCCGTGAAGGTTTACAAAAAATTGAACATTTGGAAGCAACCGTTGCCAAAATAAATCTGCGCAAAATCCAAATGTGCCCATAAATTGAACCAACCGAATGGAGAACAATAAGGCCAACCGTGGCTCCCATGAATATAATCATTCTCTATATATAATCAGGAGGATTGTACTTTCAAACAAATAAATAAATTTGGAAATATATTGTCGTTTTTGTTTTATTGAATTTTTAAATTTGAACTTCATACTGGGACACCCTTTACATAAATACTAACAAAATATTTATGTTTTATGTTATAGTTAATAAACTGATGCTCTCGGTTTAATTAAGCCATAGCTTAGTACTTCTGGTACTAAACATTATACATTCAAAATAAAAGAAACCTAAAGTAATCGAAATTCAAATTCAAACAAACGAAAACAATTATTAAATTATGTTCATAAATATATCGCTGATTTTCAAATGATATTTTTGATTTTAGCACGTGAATTACTAGGACGATCAAAAATATAGACTTAAGAGTACAAAACTTCTTGTTTTACATCTTGTTTCAAAATTGCATATGACATGTTTGTTTGATTGATTTTACTGGGGTTAGATCTTGATCAATTTCACGGTACATAATAATGTTTTTAAGTCTTAAAAAATAAAATATTACTATACGAGTAATTAAATGCTATATTCATTCACCTAGAATGTTGAGTTTGTACATTATCATTTTTATAAATTTTTTTCTAATCATCAAAAAAGAATCAGTTATTATTCGATTAGAGCCAAAGTTATTTCTCTTCTGAAGCCATCATTGGTACCATAACCCTGGAATATAATAGTTGATACAAACAAGTATTGGTTAAGAATTGGTCCATCCATAGCTCACAGTGAAAAAACTGATTTTTATGTATGTACCAAAACTTCAAATAATTTTGGAGGTGCACTGACTCAGACGATTCTAAAATTTCATGTTCGCATGTATTGTGATCTAAGATATCAGAAAATCATAATGGCATATTGGTTACTCGGGGGTCCATCCATACCTCACAGTAGAAAAACTAAATTAACATTTATCTTTTAACTCCAGTTCAGAATGTATTATTGGCATAGATTCAATGGGTGGCTTCGGCGTATTCGGCATATTACAAAGTATTCGGGTGAAAGTTCTAAGTTATAACACAATTTGGACAATAGTTGAATGAAATGATTGAAATGACAATTACTCATATTAGAAAATATAATTAAATATTAACGAATATATGTCACAACTAAGTTGATACACAATAGTAATTTAACTTTATTAAGAACCATGTTTGACTTTTTCCTTGAATTCTTTCAAATAAAATTAAAAATGTATCGCCCACCTAATACCTTACACACATACCAATTTCTATACATATAATTGTCCAAATCAATTACCATTTAAATACCAAACCAACTTCTATTCATCAATTCCTAATTTTGGGGAAGTTAAAAATCTCATTTAGTTCAACCATTTTGCCACCAAAACCAAAAGTAGAAAAACGAAAATGGAAATTTTATGAATAAAATTTTCCATCAATAAACAAAGGGGTTGGCTTTATAGTTACAACAAAAAACGACATTTTTTGTGTTAAACCATTTTAAATCATTAAAGGGTGGTAGTACATACAGCAAAATATGGTATGTATATACGACGACATATAGGATATAATTTCGGTATTAAAAAAAAAATGTAATCAAGATTGTATATAAATAGTAATAACAGTAATATGAAAACTATATATAATGGCGCCAACTTTACCGCCATTGTGTATAGATTATCTACCACTACTATAGTGTATACGGTGCTTTAGTTTTACTTTCAATCAATCATATTTTTTATATGCCAAACATTTAAATTGTCGCATTAAATAGTGTTTTCAGTTTTTTATAAAACTATTTTTCGATTAAAATAATAATTAGATTTTCCAACAAAAAATTATATTTTTTGTAGCGGCGCGCTGCCATACGCGTTTTACAAAGCATAGTGTATAACGAACAAACTATTTTCTGGATATAATTATTTGACATCCACCCTTAATTTAATCAGACTTCCTTATCAGTTGTATACAGTTTTATTGGTGATAAGATTTTGGCGGGAAAATTAATAGTAACCAAATTGACTATATAATTTGTACATTTCAATTCGCGTGACTTCGATATCTTTTCACTATTGTACATACAATATATAGTTTAATCGTCTTTGGGGATAGAATAATAAAACGATACAGTTACTAGTTATGTTTTAGTTGGATATTTTAAATATGAATGTTGTGTTTTGATAAGTTTATTGATCAGATTATATTACGTTGTTAATTATTGCATTAAAGATTAAACTTTTATTAATTTTTATGTTTATTGACTATTAAAAACTGCAGCACACCAGGTTGTCTAAGGATACGTTCCTTTTGTTGCTTCTTAATCTCGTATCTGGATACTTAATCCGGAATTTTTGATTTACTGACAAAAAATTCCAGATTAAGTAACTTTCTAGGAAACACCGCTAACCACAGCAATTCACTTGTAGTACTCTGAAAAAAGAGGACTTAACAAACGATGATTTAAAGGATAACTTTAAAATTTGTGTTGACGCGCCATTTAACGCTGGTTGGTAGAGCACACAGCTATAGCGAGGAGCTCTGGGCTATATAACCTACAATATTTTTTACCCAAACGAGAAGATTGAAATTAGATATCTAATTAATACTTAAATATAGATACAGTAGGCGTTATTTCAAACGATCATGTATTAATATAAATTTTGCCCTGTGGTTGGGGCCAGTTATATTTCGTAAATATTACGAACGAAACATGAGACCCATAGAATACCACCACAGTATCCAGAGCTTGTCGTAGGAGGTGACTAAATCTGGTTGAACTGCTGGGCTGACGACCCGCATCCATGAAAAACCATAAATGTTAAAAATGTCAACAAAGAAAAACAAATTTGTGTTCGACAAGGAGATGCGCTGTCCCCGATACTTTTTAATCTCATGTTGGAATACATCCTTCGTAAAAGAGAAACCGCAAAACAATATCTTATTCCGACAATCCAATCAACTTTTTACATATCAGAGGTAACCACACGTTTCAAGGAGTAATGCGATTCAAGTATCTTGAAACTCTCATTACTCACGGTAATAGTGTAAGAGAGTATATCAAGGTTTGCCTTTGCCTTGTCGATGGATCATGTATGCATGTGAGAGTTGGACGTTAACCGGATAAGTACGAAAGATGTCGTCTAGTAGTTGAGAGAAGAATTTATGCGTGTGATATATGGCCTAAAACGCGTTTTGATGTCACATACCTAGTTCTTTTCAATCACGAGATCAGGAATTTAATGCAAATTCTTAATATCCTGCATACAATTAAAGAACAGCGAGTACGCTGACTCGGTCACGTTCTGCGTGCTGATCCGAACCGAATGACACAGCAATCTTTGAAGGGAGGGCTGCCTTTCGATAGGCGACATTTACCGGTAAATGTCGACATTCGCCGAATTTCGGACTTTAACCGTAACATATATATCCTTCGGAGCAGTAAAACAAATTTTTTTTATCCAGTTGTGTGTGGACAAATTAAAGACAATACTCCAAAACTATTCTCAATTACCCGTCTAGCACGTGAGAATCGATAATTGTAGTTTGATTCATCTACGGATAAACCTCCAGATCGATTTTTACCAGAAAATGGTGCATCAAATTTTTTATTTTCATCACGAATTCGCATCACGAATGGTGCCTTTATATTTGACGCCGGTAAATAATCATCCCTTGGAATATTTAGGGTGGTGGTATCTCCACATAGTACCTTCCCAAAGGAAGTATTTTTAAAGATTCCACTATCACTAAATCGCCCGCAAGCTCCAATGTACCGCCCAGTTTGCGCAGTGGTTAAAACACTGCGGCGTAGAGCGGGAGATACCGGGTTCGAATTCCAATAGAGGCAAGGTGCGAAAAGCGATTTTCAATGAAATCATCTGAGACCCAGTTGATGTTAGAATCCGTGTGCTCTCCCATCTTCCATGTCAGTACTATAGGCTGGCATGGAGCTATGCAATGTGCAGATGGTTTCTACGTAAAGTAGTATAGTGGGAAGTCACAATGGACCAACATAGCCTGAGTAACAGATAACACTACAGCCAAAAAAAAACTCCAATGTCCACGAGCAAAAATGGAATACACATCGAAAACCGCCATTAAGACGATACTGTGCGATCCCTTGTAGTTGAAACAAGCAGATCCACTATTCGGAAAAGCCTAAAAAATAATTAATTAGCTCCACTTATTCGGAAACCCTACAAAATATTCAAATTCGGTTAAAGTGAACATTTTACCTGTACAACACAATGTTTCCCGTCAGGCGCTCCTATACAGTTGGGGAAGTTCCATTTGTTGTAAAAGTCTTCGCCACTCTTTCCATTTTTCCTCGGTTAATTTTTCAAACGCTGATGAAAGTCCCAAATTGCTTGACACATTTTGGAAATTATTTTGGTAGTAGAGCTTGCTGATACTCTATAATTGTAAGATAGGGACTTCATTGAATCGACACTTGCGAGATATCTAAATAAAGCAAAAATATCATTCACAATGTATGTTTTAAAACAATAAGTGTTTACCTTAATGTTAATGACAATCGTGCCCCTGTGGATATTGATTCCCTGGATAGTATTAATTTTTCGATGGCAGTTTCAAATTTATGTAATAGTTCGTCAAAAAGATCCACACTCATCCGGTGATAATTAAAAAACTTGAAGCTTTCATGAAGTCTCATCTCTTGGACCAAATTTTCGTAGTGCCCTTGTTGCCCTCTACCTTTCAACAAGTTATTTACCCAACAGCTGGGAGGCATTTGGTGTAACATTTTAGAGTAGACCCACAGTAATAGTAGCTTCAATTTTTTATTCTAGACAAATTCGCGTTTTGAGTTAATTTAAGCATTTTCCGTTTAACAATAATTATTACTCAAAAAATATATAATCTGTAATTAGTTAAAAATTTCACAAAAAAATAAATCACAAAATGTCTATATGTTCTTCAACAATAAATCTTCACTCAAAAGGTATCTAATTTTTTAACAAGATTCACACTGCTTTCACAAAAAAATAAATCACAAAAACCACAAAATGTCTATAAAACATATAGACGTCTCGAAAACAAACAATACGTCAAAATACTATTTCTGTATGTACGTATATGTGTTAAAAAAACTGCGCCGATATTCGTCGAATATGTAAATCATCAATTAAAAAGTGTCCGCCGAATTTCTTGTGGCAGTCGGTCGCGCCGAATTATCGTCGGATATGTAAATCGACCTTGAACCTATTCTAGTTGGATCTAAGTTATCAATGGAAAGTATGTTACAAATAATTTGATATTTTCAGTATTGATTAAAATTCCTTTTATAATTTTAAATTTTAATCGATAAAGCACTAGCTAATTCAGATTCCTTATAACAATTTTTAGCATTTATTTAATGGACGACTTATAATTCTAAAATGGGTTATAAGGGTGCTCCTGGTTATTTTAAGATACAATTCTTCAATTATTAGGTAATAATTGTAGAAATATTATAAAAATAATAATTTTTAGATTATTTCTTGTAAATATTGGTTGTATCTGTGGCTTACATGGTCCATTCTGAAGTTAAAATTTTCGATGACGCGTTCGAGCATTCCGAGTAAATTTTGCTCAATGATGCGTGATGTTGTCTTCTTATTCCTCATTCGTAACCGGTTTATTCATGTTTCACATGATCTATATGACTATGTAGCAAGTAAATCCATCTTGTAGTAATAAATGTCGTTGAGATCACGTATTTCAATTTTAGGCAGCACAAAGTCTATTAATATGGAGCGATAGCATGCGCCATTTTCAGTTACGTTCCGGTCGTGAAAAAAATATAGACCGATTTTTCCATCAGCCCATAAACCACACCAAACTCTATTGTTTTGTCATTGATACCTTTTCGGGTTAAACTTCAAGCCAAATCAGAACCTCTTCGCTCAACAAAATTGTGGTCGTACAACAGTAGATTCTTCTACAAGATTTTCAAGAGTTCAAAGACCGTTTTAGTCTTCACCATTTTAGTGAAGATTTGGAAGGTCAGTCGGCTGCAATTCTAGCACGAGTTGAAATTTCAATGCTTTTAAATCAATGTCAAACTAGACAAGCTGTTGAGAACGGCATCGAATTGATTCATCTTGTACACTCTCAACTAACCGTCACTGCATGTACTGTATTTGATCGGGTATTATTCAATAATGAAAATTATGTTTATGATGTGGACCATATTCCTCGTAAAACGCTGATTTTCTTATACAGCTTAATAATTTGTAAAGTGTAACCGGGGTGTTTCCATAATGAAATATGAAATAATACTGAACAAAAGTACCATAATTGTTTGATACGACTCACATGTGCTCTTTTATAAAATCCCTTTTGAAAAGAATCTAATTTATTTTTTTTAAAGAAAAATTTCTAGTATATCTGAATCAACGCATGTAACAATTGTTATTATTGCCGATGGTGCCTTTGTTTTAATGTATAATATCAGATGACAAAATACAAAATTTCAAATATTCGAGCCTGTCGGATAGTGGAAAATTACTTTACGTTTTATGTGTCAAAAATCAAACATTTATAGAATATCAATTACTGGCGATGTATCTTTGGTTGATGATGTTCTAGGTTTATGAGTATGCTTACTTAATTGGTTAAATACATCATTTAGGTAAAATACATCAACTATAATAAAAATCTTAAATCTTGAAGTTAAAAGAGTGCTCGTCCCAGGTTATTATAGAGTATAAATTTAAAACCACATAATATATTTTGATGCTCCTTAAATTGTACTCATATTGTTATATGGGACCAGTTTGCTCTACTATAATAGAGAGTGAAACTCTATATTATAGTAGAGCTTTGTACTCTAAAATCTTACCTGTATCTTACAGAGAAAACTCTCCTATTTAGCTACCTATCTGTTCTAACGTGAATACTGTATGATACCTCATGATATGAGACATCAAGGGGACATCACATCATATCATGAGATATCATACTGGTTTCACAGTATGACAGATAGGTAGCTAAATTTCGACAGATAGCTAAATTTCGCAAATATTCTAAAATTGAAACGGAATATAAATATGAAAATAAAGCACACCTAAGTAAATACGCACTTCACACTTCAATATGGTTAATAGAACTTGTGACTCTTCGTTTTCTTAGTTTTTAATCGGATTGTAATAAGTAGCCGGTTGAAGCTTAATGGTTAAAAGAGTTTCTCATCACGCCGCAGTCTCGAGTTCGATTCTCGCCGTAGACCAACAATTAACATGCACCGAATAACATAAAAATCGATTGTGTGTAAAAACATTCGACCGCCTACAATGTGCGCCAATACGTTAAAATGGTTCTTAAGGTCTCAGTTTAGACGCGGTAAGGGCCGTTTACAGCCTCTAACACATGTCATATAACTCTTTGAAAGAAGTGGAAGAAAGTCAAGTAGGTACTAAAAGTTTGAATCTCGTCCAAATACAATCGCAGTAATGAAATATTAACAATAGTGTAAAAACTCCATCTGCCAAAACAAAGTAGTGTGTGAGAATAGCGTTATCACAACAGACCAAAATATCAAAAATAGAATTACTTTTACAATAGTAAGGAGGAGAGTATGAGAAATGTTCTTAGCCGTTTGATATGAACACCTGTATGTATCTCACAGTAAGATTTATTTCAACTCGATTATAACCATATTAACCTATGGTACTCATAGGTTAATATGGTTTGTGTAGATTTCAGAAAAACTTTTAGGTACATATTTATATTTATTGAACATAAGGTTCAATCTCAATGTATTAATAAACCATAACGAAATTCACATATAAATTTAAAATTCAATCAATATATTTTTCCCTAATTCATTACATATTATAATCATATACTTATCTTGAATCACTACTGTAAAAGCTAAGAAGATCGAGGTATTATGTAACGAAACTCGGTTTCATTAACCTTAGACTTAATTAAAATCTATAGAATTTCGAATAAAGATTATATCAAAAGATTATATCGTTCCTGATAATTGTCACATCTTTTATCGACAAATGTATGATAATATTTGTGAAATAACAGAAATTCAAAGACATCAAGGTGCATATTTTTTGCGGCGGTAAAATTTCTTTCAATTTTCACTTTCAGTTTGAACCAGACACATGCACCAACAACGTTTTTATTTTCTTCGTGGTTGATCAATAATATTTTTTGCGTTACTCTCCAACTTGTCACACTTTTCCAGTTTATATAAACAAGATAAAAAAATTCAGTTATAATCAATTACATTTAATAATAATTATATAAATGAATCTCATTAAAACAACAAATGTCACTCAAATTACACTCAATATCATGCAGGTGCGATTCGGTGGACGCATCACGATAGCGCAAAAACATAAACTCTGTTACTGTAGTTATATGTATGTCTTAAGGATATGTATTCGAATAAAATTATACTGCTAAATTATTAAGTATGCAAAACCAAATTAAAAATTGAAACCTCAAATTAATTTGGTTTAATTTATCGAAACTAATCTATCGAAATATATAGACGTATTTATAAGATATTTTGACGTTAGGGCTTAATAGTTGTCAAATTTTGTTTATAGAATGTTTTATTAAATTAAATTATTTATATCATAAAAACATTAAGATATTATCTTTGAGTTATAATCATTTCCATCACAGATCTCATAAATTTAATAGTTTAATATAATATGAACATCTTTATTAATTTAATTTATATTTTTATTATCAAAAAGATTAAAAATTTATTTATTACGCTTATTTTGGGTGCGTACATTAAAAACGGAATTGAATGTAAATTAAACTTGTTACGGGTTTCGAAAAATATAAATGGCAAATTGTGTTTGAGAAATGTTAATTTTAATCGTAAAATGTTTTTATGAATATTTTAATTGAACAGATGATTAAGACATGGACATGTAAATTATAAAATAATTATATTAAATATAAATATAGAAATATAATAGTTATATCATGTACGAGTATAAAGTATGAGTATAAAGTTTACAGTCAGTGAGTAATATCAAAGTGAACTTGATTGTACGTCTTTCCGTGTATAAAGTGGTAACTATACAGGACGTAACGCAACTTATGAACGTAACGTAAGAAAAATTAAGAATGAGAATGTATGCCTGCCCGTGTATCGGCCCATGTAAAACTTAACGTAACGTAAAAAAATTTCGAAATTTCGTTCATTTATTATCTTTCAACTTAAAAACGTAATAATGCGATTTGTTACGGACAAACTTAAAAAATTAAAGCAAATGTCAAAAAAGCAAAATCAAACAAGACAACAAATTCTAGTTTGTTCCGTGATAAAAATTAATTGTGTTTGGAAATAATTTGTGATAAAATATTTTAATTGTAAGTGTTATAAGTTTGAAATATATTTACATATAATATTTGTTAGAATAATAATTTAATTTGGGCACGAGAATTTCATTAAAAAAATTATTATCCTTGTTCAAATTAAATACGAATATTATTGTACATATATTGAATAAGTTATTTAATGTGATATGCTGTTTTACAAGTTATGTTTTTTTCAGATGGAGAACCAAATTATTAATGATATCCTCATTGAAAGTATTCGTGGTCAATTCTGCATATATGATAAATCAGACAAAAATTTTAAAAACACACTAATAAAAGCAAAGGCATGGCAAGAAGTGGCAGATGCAACGGGATTGACAAGTATAGATATGCTCGGCTATACTTTATTCTATAGGACCGTTTTATATTTTTTAAATTAGCTTTGCGGTACATAATATATTAATTTTAAATCTATTTACAGTGGAAGAATGTCGCCGTAAATGGTTGTGGCTTCAAGAGCGTTTCAATAAGAGCAAAAGAGGCGTGATCAACCATCGGGCAGCTGGGCACTGATCCATGAAGAATGGCCATATTACTCCAATATGGAATTTTTGTAGCTTTTCATCCATGTCAGAATGTAAATTTGTTTTATTAACCTAATTTAAGGTAAAAACCAACTGTAATGGTAATTATTCTTTTAGAACGAGGCAAAACGTCTTTACAAAAGCATCCTCTGTATAGATGCCTACGAGGAATATGAAGTGCTGGAATAAGAGTTATCGATTGATACAATCAGCGGTGAAACTTCTTCCAGCCATAAAAAGTCCTCAAAAGATAAGAAGTTTGATGAAGCTTGTGAGGCAGTCAAATCCGCTGCCGAACAGATCAGAAGTCAAAACACGGCCCAGGAGACTCAGACTAGTCGTTCAAAGATTAATGAAAATTTTATGAAGTCTATTTTTGGTTTGATGAAGCTGTTATCAGAATTTGACCAAGATGAAGCGATGGCCGAATGCTGCAATACATAGTAGATTTACGCAGAGCCCGTTAAGAATAATTAATCTAACAAATAAAATGAAATTGTGAAATTATGTGATATATGTTTATTTTTATTTTTTGATTATCTTAATTTTAAGAAATAATTATTAATTAATTAAGAACCATTTTTATTATCAATTATTAACATAAATGAATTTAAAGAATTTTTATTGAAATATAAAATTTTTATTTCATCCAATTTAATCCGCCTTCTTTATTGAGAAATGAGCAGAGTTTATCTCGCATTTCTCAAGCATTTGTTCCACCTAAAGCATGAATATTATTAGATGGAACTATTGATTTTAACGCTTGCCCAATTTCCATGCGCCATCGACCTTCATGGATTTTGTGATCGGCACCTTCCCAATCGATAAAATTTAATGGCATGTTAATTTCCGCGCTTCCTTTGTTGAGACGGAGAAAGTTGTGTAGTGCAACTGTGCAACACAACCAAGCACAACTTTTTCAGCATTTTGTGGCAGCATATTATAAGTTGTTAGTAAAATTCTCCACCTGCTCACAAGAATGCCAAATGCATTTTCAATTACCCGCCGTGCTCTGGATATTCGTTTATTGTACATTTCTTTCTCGAAAACGTATCCGAGCAGGGGCTTAATACCACCCTACTCGGATACGTTTTCATCAAATTTTTGGTGAGAGTAAAAGCTGCATCACCAACGAAGAAATGCGGTACTATGGTGTTAGATCCTGGTAAGCATTTTGGTTTTGGTATATCCAATTTGTTGTTACAATTTTTTTTACCTATTCTGCTTGTATTAAATATACCTAAAAACATATTTTTAAATATATTAAATAAAAGTAATGTAAATAGATGTACAAGTACCTCCATCACTTTGTTATCCATATGCACCGACATCAATGTTGGTAAATGTATACCGTGCATCACAAGCAGCCATTAATAATATACTGAAGTATTTTTTGTAAATAAAAAACTGGGTGCCAGTTCCAGGTGGGCACTGTATCGCAACATGTTTGCCATCAATTGCCCCTAAGCAATTTGGCATATTCCACATTTCCCAAAAGTCATTCTCGATTTCATTATAATCGGTTAAACTCGGCTCACAAACATATAATGGCCCGATAATACCAAATTTTCTCGCACGTTCCCAACACTATAAGTCGCCCGAACCTTTCCCGAAGTTTCCAGTTCTGATCGTAATAGATCCAGCAACATAGTGAATCCATCATAGTGATTTTGTCATCCTGGTATGAATGAAAAATTGTCCGGGATCTAACTCCTTCATTTTAAGAAATGTGACTGTGAAATATCCACACGTTCTTCTATTTCTGTTTATCTCAAACCCTACACGATTGCTTAACCCTTTTTAACTGCAACTCTTTCAATTTTTTAAAATTGAGAAGAAGTTGAGTTAAATTCTCAAGTTGAGATAATTGATTTTCTGCATTCATTCTACACTAACTTCAACACTAAATCTAACTTCTAATTTTAATATAATAAAAAAACCTCAACTATATCTATAAAAATTTCTGTTAAATATTAATTTATATTTATTTAGTCGCCGGTTGTAGCCAAATGGTTAAGAGAGTTTCCCATCACGCCGCGGTCTCGAGTTCGATTCCCGCCGTTGACCAAAAATTAACATGCAACCGATCGACATAAAAATGCGTTTGTGTGTAAAAGCATTCGTTGGGCTGACCACCTACAATGTGCACCAATCGTTAAAATTGGATCGTAAGGTCTCATTTGAGATGCGGTAAGGGCCGTTTACGGCCTCTAAGCCATAGATTATTATTAATTTATCAATCAAAACTAACCTATAAAAAAAACTGAAATATTTAAAAATTAATAATTTCTATTATTATTGAAGTCAGTAAATTAAACACTAGCACTATCTATGTAATTATATTATATTATATCACTATCTATTATAAAAACAAAAAATCACTTCTAAAATATCAAAAACTAGCTATCGAGTGTAAGAATCTTACGAAAAGTATGGTTCAAACGTCAAAAAATGTAACAAATTAGATTCGTTAAAATTCTTACGTTACTTTTTTAAGTTTTTACGTTATCTATGGTTAGCTCTTCAGCCCATGGATAACTAAACGTAACGTAATAAATTTAACGAAATATATACAGTGGATGAATGTCGCCGTAAATGATTGTGGCTCAGAGAACAGTTCAACAAAGAACAGAAGAGGCGGGATGAAACATCGAGCAGCGGGGCACCGATACAGGATGAATGGTCATATTACCACAATGTGGACTTTTTAAAGCCTTTCCAAGCAAATCAAATGTAATAATAATTATAATTTTAGAAAGAGGTATAACTTAAATAAATAAATCGACGGAGGTTATAAAGTTTTGCAGAAGATTTATCGATTGATAACATCTCAATCAGTGGTTGAACTTCTTCTAGTCATAAAAGAAAAAAATATCAGTTACATTCAAGTTTTTAAAGTCAATTAAATCCGCAGCCGAACAAATCCGAGGTGAAAACACGATTCATAAAACCCGCAGTATTTCATTTGGATTTTGAGATGGAACTATAGATTGTAAAGATTGTCTATTTTCTGTACCCGCATCGTCCTTCGTGGATTGTGTGATTAGCATTTTCCCAATCGAAGAAATTTGATGGCATGCAAATTTTGAAACTGACTTTGCTGAAACGGAGAAAGTTGTGTAGTGCAACACAACCAACTACAATTTTTTCAGCGTTTTGTCTTAGCATATGTGGAGTTGTTTACAAAATTTTCTAGCTGCTCACGAAAATACCAAATGTTTTTTCAATTAACCGACGTGCCCTGGATAGTCGTTTATTAAAAATTTCTTTTTCGTGTACTAAGTCCTCGACAGGACACTGTTTCATTCAGCGAAGGAATGAGGTAAGAAGGTGCTCGTTCCTGGTAAAAATTTTGTTTTTGGTACTTTCAATTCGTTCATGCAAATTGTTTTCCCAATCTGCAAATGTTAAGTATATTTATAAAGAAATTTTTTAAGTAAATTAAATTAAAATAATGTGAATACAACTACCTTCAGCACTTTGTAATCTATATGTACCGACTGTAATGTGTGAATAAATATCGTGCATCGCAGGCAGCCATTAATATGTTACTTAAAAATCTTTGATAATTAAAAAAGTGGGTGTCTGTTCGAGCTGGGCACTGTATTGGAACACATTTTCCATCAATTGCCCTAAACAATTGGGTATATTCCACAGTTCCCAAAAGTTCTTTTTAATTTGATTTAAATTCTTTTCACATTTTCCAATACTATAAGTCACATCCTTTGTTTGCTCATTTTCCAGCTGAAAGCCATGATACAAATATATAAGGTATGCTCCAAAATAATCATCGAACCGCCATGTTATTTTGTTCTTACATCATCTGGTATCGAGTATATAATATAAAAATTTGGAATAAAATGTCGGTGCTTTTTGTTGTGTTTTGTGTGAATTAAAATTATTAAAAATGTTGATAAATTTAAACCTAAAAAGTTATTAAATATATTTACTTAAATAGTAATAAATAGTGTATTAAAAGTAAATATATTGTGATTGATAAGTGTATCAAAATTGTGAAAAAATTATAAAACCATTTTGATTAAATCTTTTTATATTAAAATGCCTATTTGAGCTGTTCAAAATTGTTGTGACAACAAAAAAAATAGCGATATGTCGAAGGTCATGTTTTTTCGTTTCTCCAAAAATAAAACCCTTTCTGACTTATGGTTTATGGCTACCGGAAAAAAGAAGGTTAATGTGAATCATGCAAAAATTTGCTCAATTCACTTTACGGAAGACGATTGGAGCCTTAAACACAGACTTCTTAACATTTCGATCTTCAATACCAGTAGTCATTTCCATCGTCAGCGAAAATGAGTCCCAAACGCACTGCCATCACAAGGTTTGCCTGCAAATAAAACGATGGAACAAGCAACGTCAAGAAAGCAACGAGCGAAAAAACGATGTAGAACCGTAATTGTTGAGAATGCCGTCGAAGAATACGATTTAAGGTTTGCATAACGACAATACAAATATTTCAATTTTACTTCATAAATATATTTAAATAATTCACAGAAATTCTCTGCAAGCTGATGCAACGTTGATAGAATTAAGTAACCCGCTATTTGGGTCACTCCGTTGTTCTCATCCGTTGAAACACAGACAGAGTAAGTTTAAGCAAGCTCTTAAAATTATTTTGTATTGTTAATGCTTTAAATATTTCAGAACAGATTTTGAATGGGTACATTGAATTAAAATTAGACAAATGGAAACGGAAATGGCGGCTCTACGTAAAGATAATTTAAGAATGAAAAATGAAATGAACAGTTTTCGACATTTGGAAAAATCTGTCAATGCCATTTTTACTAGTGGACAAATAAATTGGTTAGGGTAAATTGGTCATTGGATGATATTTCGTCGTCCATTTTCCTTCATTCGGCAGGCCCCCGTGCATACAGATATTTGTATAAAAAAGTTACCCATTGCCAGGACCATCAACTCTTAGAAAGTGGGCTGCGAAAATGGATGTTCAACCAGGAATTTTAGAGCATGTATTAATATAAATGAAGCATAACGAGCTGACAGAAAGGGACAAATTATGTGTAATTTTATTTGATGAAATGAAAATTAGGTCAGAGTATAAATATGACAAGACCTACGATACAATGCTAAAGCTAGCCAACTATGTTCAGGTGGTGATGGTCAGAGGGCTTGTAAGAAACTGGAAGCAGCCAATTTTTTACAATTACGACTGCAGAATGAGAGTTGAAATTTTATTCGAAATTATAAAAAAATTGTATGCAACTCCATATGTTGTTATTGCTATTGTTTCCTATATGGGATTCACCAACCAAGGGTTGTGGAGGGAGCTTGGTATTACATTAGAGCAAACTTGGTTTGAAAATCCAGCTGATCAATCCATGAAAGTTTTTGTATTTGCTGATGTACCACACCTCATCAAGTTTTTAAGAAACCATTTTCTGGATACTGGTTTTATTTATAAAAACCAAATTATTAATTCTGCACATATAAAAGAATAACTGCAAATAACATTGTCATGAGATGTTAATATCTTATATAAAATCACAGATATTCATATTAACGTGAAAAATGCTGGTCTCCAAAAATTGAAGCTAGCAACTCAATTGTTTTCACATACCACTTCGAGTGCTATAAAAAGAGCAATTTCATTAGGATTATGCAAGTCTGAAAATGCTTTGCTTTCTGTAGATTTCATCAAACTAATTAACGAATGGTTTGATGTTTTTAATTTAAAGTCGACATCGATTGATTCTAGAGATCGTATGAAAGCTTATGGGTTGGCATTGGATGTACAGAATAACACCATCAAAGAAACCAGTACTTTCGTATCAGTACTATGTTGGCTCCAACAAAAAGTACTTTGCTGCTTTTTCAAAAGGAAATTTTATTAACAAATGCATCACTTCCACAATTATATGAATATCTTAAAGAAAAATACGGAATTGAATATATTATGTATTTCATAGCGATTAAATCAGGATGTTTTGGAAAACTTTGTTAGTGCTATACGTGCAAAAGGTGGTCTACACGATCATCCTAGTGCGCTAGAGTTCAAATGTCGGTTATGGGGCTATTTATTAGGTAAACATTTTAACAATAAATAAAATTGATTTTTAAGATTAAGTAAATAATTATTATGTATTAAGAAATAAATAGATAATTCTTATGTATTTAGAATTATGTGGTAAGAAATAAATTTGTTTACTATTTCTGATTAACTTGTTGTTTTTTTGTGTGCAGGGAGATATGAAATGTAAGTGCATGCCAATGAAAGCAATAATATACAGAAAGATGAAGCAGTACTGTTAAAATTAAACTATGGCAATAGTGAAAGTGAAATTGTTCCTGTGATAATAGAAAAACTACATAGAAGTGTAGAACTGAGAAATGTGGAGTTTGATGAATTGACTTGTGACATATTAGAGAACCTGGCAGGCTTTATAATAAAAAAAATCAGTATGGTGAAATATCAATCTACAGTATGGTGGAATATCATGTCATCAGAAAAACCAAAGCTCATGGACTTGGGTGGATGAACTATCTGAAGGAGGTCTATACAAACCTTCAACTCATTTCATGGAAATAATAATAAAATTAGAAACAATATTTAATAAAATAAACTGTTGTGATAAGATTAGCATAATGCAAAATTATTTAAAACAACACTTAGAAGAATGTGATAAATATTTAATCAAAATACCTGAAAATATTAAATTATTGTTTTTTAGATCTAGATTATATTTTAGAATAAAAACATTAAATAAATTATTAGCAATTAAAACAAAAAAAACTTAAAAAGATAAATAAAACTATAACATAAAACAAACATATCTAAATATTATATCATTTGATTCCAAAATTCAGTCAACAATTAACAAATTTGCAGTTTATTACGAAACGTACAACATTTTTATTCCCAGATGACGTCACATAGCCACGTGCGTTCAGTTGTCAATCATACTATATATATATATTTGTATCATGGCTCAAAGCCAAACTTTGAATGGAAATTATGTAAACTAAGTAGAAAATGTATAGACTATATATTATATTGTTATAAAAATAATACTTGCAATATAATTAATGCCAAACGATATTACTCGTTTAGCTGAATCTTTTCAGAAGTTTGACAAAAGGTCCAGCAATATGATGAATAATCTATTAGTCATCCAGGAGTGTATGACAAATTATCCGGAATCTAACTTCTTCATTTTTAGACATTAAAGTATCCAACGTCATTCTTTTTCTTTTAATCTCCCATTTCACGTTTGTTTACCCCTTATCCTTTAACTATGAGTATTTCAATTGTTACGGTAAAGCTGCCGAAACCTTGAACTGAAGATGCAAGTCGCGAATTTATTTATCAAACATCTAGGAAATGGAATTCGTTATCCGGGTTTCAATTTCCGTTTGAGTATAAAATGCACAAGTTTAAGGCAGCTATCAATCTTTACTTGAAGGATCGCGCGATGGGTGCAGGGGTTCTGGCAATAACAAGGAGTTAGGACAGTCTGCACTGCACTCAAAAGTTCACCCTGCACTCATTTAAAACTAAACATAAAAAAAAGTGTAACACAGCAATATGGGGAGTAAAAGATTGTTGAAATCTATCATTTAAATAAAATGTTCAAAAATCTGCGTACTGCCGCTAATTTATCTTTTCTTTTATCATTTCTATTGGATAAATCATCAAATCTCATGTATCTCAATAAAAATAGAAATCTTTTATTCAACATACATAGTTATGGCAAATATAAATAGTCCATCTTTTAAATAGTCCATCTCGATAGAGCAGTATAATTTGTGTAAGATAATCTATTAACTCTAGCAATAATTGAGATATAGTTGAGTCACTATCATGTGAATTCAGTAGTTCTTCATGTCTTTCAAATTCCGATAGTTCTTCTTTGGTACCAACTATTTTATGAGGATCAATCTTACATGTCAAATATATATTGTAAGTAATATTATTATTAAGTATAACAAAAACTTTTTGTTATACTTAATAATAATATTTTTTTAAAATAACTAATTCAACTTATATTATTAAAAATAGTTAAACACAATTTCTAATCACCTTGGATCAAAACAGTAGGAAAAGTAATGCATTACTAATCACAGTAAGGGGAGAGTAAAAAAGACAAATGAATATTGTACTGGGTCATTTTGACCCAAGATGAGTAATTAAGGATTAAACATTTTATTAGTACCTACTAGTTACTAGATAAGTTTTTTTTTGAAGCCATTACTCTACTCTACCTCATTTTTATTTGAAGCCATTACTCTACACTAAAATTGTTAATCGTTAATGTGAAGCAGGAGTTTTTGTTATAAATTGGTGAAAACTATTGTTACTCGAAATTTCTAAAATGTCTAATAAGAAATAACTGATCTTAAGGAAAGAGTTCTTGTCACTTTATGGAATGAAAAGCGTGAAATAAAGGATGTGCAAAATCATATTTTCGATTTGATAAATTTTTTAAAACGATATAGGGAACACGGAATGGTGAAAACTCTCCGACAGAAAACGAAAAACTACAAAAGTCGTTTATACTGTGTGATAAATCTATAAAATCAAACTGATAAATTAATCTTTCCACAAAGTATTTGTTATATTAACAATATATGTAAATGGAAATACTAAAGAGAGTATTAATGTTACACTTTTAATTATTATTTTTAATTTTGCTTAATATCAACCCACTTTATAAAACCCACTAAAATACCATCGGTAGCTCCGAATCGCTCAAATATTTCGGCTAACACTATTTTTAATATTTCAATGCTACAGATATTGTTATTTCAAAATAATGGAAGTAAGTACAAAAAAACAATAAAGAATGAAATTCTACTGAATAACGTCGACCATGTCCCTCTCCAGCATTATGTGTAACTAACAACTGCCAGCAAACTCGAAAATGTGCGACTATAGCCCAGATTTACAATTAGTTATTCTTATTTTATCCTCTTCACTATCAAACGTCTGGCGGATTGACTAGAAAGAAAATATTAAAGCATGTTACCTTACATGAGTCGTTTAAAATATTATTCGGTTAAACTAATACAATTTTAATGATGTTTTCAAACTGATAATTTATATATATATATATATGCAAGTTTTTGATGAGCTTATGTTGTTGTCAAGTTTCACAGTCTCGACATATCAATGGCAATTTCACGTACGTAAACAATAAGAGCACAATTAAAGTGTCAGATAATTGTGTTGTACCTCTATCTATTATATATTACAATCAAATTTAATACAAAAAAATTAAACCAGACCGCCTCAAGATTTGTATATAAGTTTGTATATAAGTATTTAAATCATACCATTTGCTTATTATTGTAATTAATCAAAGAGCCCTCGAAGGCTTACTGTTAAGAAAAACAAATAAAACCCATATAAATTCCCATATGATGGTAAGCTCTATAATATTGCATATAACATATTTACAATTGTTGCATATCATTAATCTTTGTACAACTATTTGTCGACTGATGTCTTTACATGTAATATGTACATACAAACATATTATAACAACACTATTATCACTTCAATGTTTATAATCTTTTATATTGTAAACAAAGAAATTAAAAGAAAAGTGCTTAAATTAGTTTTGTTTGACAAATTACATTTATGATTATTTAATTATAATTTACAATAATTTTTTTTTCTACTTGGAAAGCAATAAAATTGTGTTCATACATACATACAAGTACAAGTTTATTTTATTTGCTGTTGATTAACAAGATTTTATTGTAGTCGCATGTGTGCTCGTATTTATATGGACTACGTCCATTTCTTTTTTTTGTAATTTTACACGGCACATACGAGAATATTATGTAACCCTCGATCTGTGTGTTCACTGCTCATATTTGTTTGTAATGCTAGTCTTTTATATTTATTTTGGCCAAACTGTTATTTTTAAATGTACATACAAATATATTTATAGGTATGAACGCCATAAATATGTACACACAAGGCGAATAAACATTATTTCAAGCATGAAGTGTGAATTAAAATTTTATGTCTGCCTTTATTATGTTGTTACTCATATTATGAAGTTATGCATTGTAGGTAGTTAAAAAAAAGAATTTATTAAAATTATTGGTTACGATTCTGTTCGTGTATCAATTTAATTTGGGATGTCGATTAATTTAAAATGGCCAAATACTAAGTTATTTTCTTCATTTTATCTTCATCCAAAAATGAAGTACTTAAATTTCAAAACCTACCCTCATTCCCTTAAATTGGTTGTCTATTGGTTCTTCATTTTTATATGTATCTGAAATACATTGAAAATTAAAAAACCGAAAAATTCCCAGACTTCAAATTTATCTTTTGAATAAAATTAGATAATTGATCAATTTTAATTTACAAAAAAAATGTTTTTTTCTATCTGTATTAATTTAAACTTTGGCTACATAGCAAAATTAGTAATTTTATATTTTATAATTATAATGATCTTACTATATATCTTTATATACACTCAAATATACCTTTTTAAGTGTAGTTTTCGTATTCTGTGTATTTTATTGGTGGAAAAAATAATTTTTTTTTATTGATTACTGAAAATCGATATATATATATATATATATATATATATATATATATATATATATATATATATATATATATATATATATATATGTGTGTGTGTTTATATATTATCATAATGATATATATGATATGATAGGAAAAGTACAAGCCAACCAGTTACGGTGATTTTAGGTATGTTACCATTATCCTGGAGTTAGTATAATTATTCTCACATTTGGATTTGAATTTGTTACTTTTGTTGATTATTGTTAGTTGGATAGAATAAGAATGTTCTAGGTTCATCATATATACGAGTATGTAAATGTCTACGACAGTTATTACTGGAGTATTTGACTTTTATTCGGGTCATCTCATCATATGCTGTTAGTTATTGTTATCCCTATTTCCATCCCACCACTAGTTACGTGACGGTTGTTACGTATTAATGACCCGACAGCAATATATACTATGATGATCTATTTAAGCTTAGTTATGTACTTGTGTGAAATTATAAATAAATCGGTATATTGTTGTCATTATTAGCTACCTATGTATCATTCACTCTTGTCTGTTTATATTGGGATATTATAAATTCACTTCCATTCATACCATTATTAGGTAGGAATTATTATTACACTGTAAGGGTCGGGTCCTGATCTGAATAGCTGCTATTATTATGGTGAACGATTCAAATGATTCAAGATATTTATTGATTTATCAATTATATATTAATTGTACCATTCTTTAAGCAAGAAAATCGTTTGATCGTAAATACTATCCAGCAGTTATCCTTTTAGTTCTCTATTATGTTTAAAAACATCTTAAATAATCTTAAATAAAATTTTATATAAATTATCGTTATAATCCTCTCAGATGTACGTATATCTCAGAGGGAAATTTATTTGACAACAACTACAAACAACATTATCAGCTATTATTTATATTCAATATCATTATTTCCTAACTTTATGATTATCTTCTCCATTTACATAATCTGATATGATATGAGAGAAGAAGCACAAACCAACCAACCACGGTGATCCTAGGTACGTTACCACAATCCTGCAGCACACTCCGCAGAGCTTCGAGTAGGCCCAGCCCGCATCTCAACACACAAGGCTCAGGAAAAGGAACGCTAATCACAGAACCTAGGTGACAATCCACAGCAGATTGACCGCTTACCACACCATTAGTAAATCATCACATATTGTTAGTACAATCACTTTCACATTGGGACCTGAGCCCACTACTCCTGTTTCTATTGTCAATTGGATAGGTGAGGACCAAAACTGGAATACTTTAAAAATATCTTTGGGTGATCTCCTCATATGTTGTATTACGTATATATATATATATATATATATATATATATATATATATATATATATATATATATATATATATAATATACATACATATATATATATATATATATATATATATATATATATATATATATATATATATATATATATATATATATATATATATATATATTTATATATATATATGTATATATATATATATATATATATATATATATATATAAATTAACAAATAAAAAATAATTAAATTTTGTAAGCACGTAACCCCAGATCCATAGATAAAATCTTTCATAAAATTTATAAATGAATCTCCAGTTGCTGGGAACGACTTCGAATTGTTGATCGATTTTGACCTTCTTCAATACTATGCTGTACAACGTGGTTCGCTTGTTCGGTGTGCACTGTCCGATATCTTGATGGATGTGTGTTATACTTTAGAGTATACGTAGTCACCGGTTGTAGTTTAATGGTCTCATCACGCTGCGGTCTCGAGTTCGATTTCCGCCGTTGACCATAAAAATTAACATGCAACCGGATGACATAAAAACGCTTTTGTATGTAAAAACATTTGTTGGGGTGGCCACTTACAATGTGCACCAATCGTTTAAACTGGTTCGTAAGGTCTCAGTTGAGACGCGGTAAGGGCTGTTTACGGTTTTTAAGCCATAGATTATTATACGTAGTGCAAAAACGATCCATAGTTAACCAAATTAAAATGTTGGCTCCCATATCGGTCGTAAAACAAAACGGTGTTGCGAACTTAAAACGAACCTTTTAGTTTGTAGATACAAGTCTGTGTACTTTAAAGTCGAACAGTAATAAGCAAGTTTTGGTTTATTAAATTTAAAAATAAATTATGTTGCAAAATAACACTGCTTACAAATAATTTAACACTGAAAACAAAAATTGCACAATTAGACGATATGGTAACTTGGGCAATATGGCATCAGAATTGAATTAAAAAATATGGTATATTAAAAATTGTTGCTGGTGATACATTGGTGATCTATTAATATAGAGATATTTACTAAATGTATCAGTAGGTCTTATATCCTTATATTAATAATCTCTATAATGATACATGGATAACTGGTTCATTTTTGTAATGAAATTTCTATTTGGTTTTAGAAAATTTACTCAGATGAGAAGTATGTAGCTTTAATTGTTTGAATAACGACTTTTACTCTGTTCAACTCAGAAAGTTGGCATGCAAGCGACGGCCTATTTAACTAGATGATTATAAGTAGAAATATTACCGCCCAGGTGGCACAGTGGTGAAAGCTGCGGCAGTTGGAGCGGGAAGTACCGGGTTCGAATCCCGATAGGGGCAGGATGTAAAATATGTGAATGATGTGTGAATGAACAATGACCCCCTGTTGGAGTGCAAAACTCATTGTCCAACCCATCTTCCATGTCAGCACTATAGGTTGGCATGAAGCTACATATGTTGGGTGCAGATGGTTAAGAAAATCGGATCCATAGCCGTACGTCCTCGAATTGGCGTAAAAGTAAGGACGTTAATAAGCGAATCGCGAACAAGCAGGGTGTACCTTGAACCCCAAAACAGATTAGAGATATATAAAAAAAAGTAGAAATATTTTCTATTTATTATAAAACTGGCTGGAGCACAATACCATTTGCTTATGCTGGTTCATTTGCTTATGGCTTTTGATTTATATTTTTTATTTGTAATAATAAGCGTAAATATTTATTTGATACTGTGTACAAGTTTCAACTGTGTTCAACAAGCGAATGATTATTAAGCTATATCTCACCTGTTAGTATATTGTGAAATATCTAGCTTAGGCGACGAATCGCAAACGACTACGACGGCGTCTCAACTGAAACCTTCAGTGTTATTAATAAGTATGTATTTATTCACATTGTAGATGCATTTTTCGCATTCTTTTTTTTACGGCTTTTACAGGCCATTATTGGCCCTTACCTTGTCAACAATCTGACTCCATCGGTTTCGATCACGAGCCAGCTCTTCATATTGTTGCAAGCAACCACAAGGTGCTAGACGCTCTCTTCGCCGTGGAGCCATCGTCGCCGACAGTGACTTCTTCGCCTACCGAAAGGCGGTTCTCCCTTAAAGGTTCGCTGTATCATTGGTTCGGATCAGCACGCAGAACGTGACCGAGCCAGCGTTCTCGTTGTCCTTTGATTGCATGCACGATATCAGGAATTTGCATTAAATTCCTGATCTCGTGGTTGAATAGAACTCGGTATGTGCCATCAACGTCGCGTTTTGGGCCATATATCACACGCATGATTCTTCTCTCGAATGTTAGAAGCCATCTTTCGTACTCATCCGTCAAAGTCCAACTCTCGCATCCATACATGACAACGGGTCTGGCCAACACTCTGTACAGTTTCAGCTTATCCGCATTTGCGAGATATTTTGATTTCAGCAGGGACGTACAGGATACAAAGCCCGATTGCCAGCGGCAAGGCGGACCTTGATATCCTCTCCCACACAATTATCGTGAGTGATGAGAGATCCAAGATACTTGAACCTCATTACTCCTTCAAACGTGTGGTTACCACTACTGAAATCACTTGCGTCGTAGTCTCTAAAACCAGAGATCAGATATTTTGTTTTGGACTCATTGATTTTGAGACCAACGGACGCTGAAAATTGTTTCAGTGGATCAAGTATCTTTTTCACTCCGTTGCCATTTAATCCAATCACATAGATATCATCTGCATATGCAAGTTGACTGGATTGTCGGAATAAGATATTGTCCTGAAGCATTTCACTTATGACGTTTTTTTCCAACATGAAATTAAAAAGTATCGGGGATAGCGCATCTCCTTGTCGAAAACCAGTAGCATGTTCTCAACTTTAAGACAGCATTGTGATTGCGTTACTGTCATTTTGCACAGATGTACGTATTTGTTTGGTATTCCTAGATATTGAAGCGCATAGCCTCTCTCGATTGATCGAGTCATAGGCTTGCTTGAAATCTAGGAGTACCTGGTGTACATCGCCGGATGTTTCGTATAGTACTTGGAAAAAATCATCCGTAGCGAAAAAACTTGATCAGTGACTGACCGATTTCGACGGAATCCTCCTTGTTAGTCATCGACAATTTCCTCCGTCAGAGGAGTAATTCTTTACAAGATGATTTATGACAGTAAGTATCACCCTTCTTGAATATTGGGCATAACGCGGCCTCTTTCCATTCTTCGGGCATAATTTCATTTCGCCATAGCAATCGAACAAGGTCGGCGACCAGATAATGATCACTGTCTACGAATTTGGTTGACGAGCGATACGATCTCAAGTCTTGGACAACCCGAGCTCGCCCTTTAAAAATCAACACATGGTCAATTTGGTTTCGGGATGTTTTACGTGGATGCGCAAGAAATCACATTAGCTGGTTAGCTCATCCGGAGAGTGTTAAGTTTTTGGCCAACCTCGAGAATTGAAATTGAGACCATAGCATGGTACGAATTCTCTTAACCACTTAGCTATAATCAGCGGCTTCAATGTAATGCCGAATATAATAAAGATTTTTAACTAATTATCTTTCCGAATAGAACACCATAATGATCTTTTATGATTTTATCTATTTTTGCTTCTTTTGTTTAAAACCAAAAGGCATTTTAGCTTTCTTTTTGAAATCTTAATCTCGGCAGATGTAAAAATAAGGATATGGATTTTAAAGCGATATAAATGCCATATTTTGATTACTTCCATTTATATGCTTTCAAGCTAATGTTGATCTTATATTTGAAGTCCGTTCTAATTTATTTTCATTTTCAAATAATATTTTTGAGAAGTTGGAGTTGCCTAGGTGGCTCAGTGGTTAAAGCTGTGGCAGTTGGAGCGGGAGGTACCGGGTTCGAATCCCGATAAGGCGCAAGATCGGTGGTGTTTGAACACATCTCTGACCCCTTGTTTGAGTGCAGAACTCATTGGCCGACCCATCTTCCATGTCAGTACTATAGGCTGGCATTGATATGCAATGTGCAGATGGTTCTACGTAAATCTATAACTGTATGTCCTCGAATTGGTCATTAAAGCGTAAAGTAGGACGTAAATAAGCGAACTGCGAAAGAGCTGGGAGAGCATTGAGCCCCAAAACAGATTGCATAGTATAAAAAAAAGAAGTTGGAGTTTGCTATTTGGAAAGTTAGATTAGGGAGTCTTACTTAAAAATATTTTTTTTTCGTGTTTTTGTTTGTTATCTCAAAATATTTATTATACATTTTTAATTTTATCTCGACGTTATAATTCTTTCCCTCGCAATGGAAATCAAAATAAAATAATTCCAATCACAAAACAGTATTATCTAAACAGTAGTAGCTCGCTATCTGGAGCAACGGAAATTTCTATTATCCGCGTGTGTCACCGTTAGTCAAAAAAATATCCACCTTACTTAAAGCAAATGGTGGTTAATAGTTGTATAAAGTGTTTTATGTCGTTCACTATAGTTAACAAGTGCAAGTTACGTTATTTAATTTAAAATTTAACCAAAAGTACATTTTTTTTATATAAATAAGTAAAAAAATTTGACAATATATACAATGATGTTTTCAAAAATGAAAATGTAAAAACCCATATTTTTCGTAATTTTCCCATCAAATAGCTAAATATTTATTTTTATAAATTTCAATATCTAATTGAATGAAAAATTATAGTTTGCTGTTAAATAACGTGTATTTACTATAAATAGCACATTAAATTGGATTTTTAATACAGAAAAATGCTTGCTCCGCATCGCTATCCGGAGCCGCCAATCGCCATCCACAGCGAATATTAAAACACGGCTAATATCTTTCAAGTATTGCTTTAGAAAGTTCCAAGGTATGAATTTTGTGAATATTTAACATCAGTGATGTTATTCGGCGCAGCATGAATAACAGGCTATTTTTGGGCTGTTAGTTCGCTTGTGACTATTTTAATTCAATTTTTACATTAAATTATGAAACTCTGTATAAAGTGCTTATCGTATAATTTAAATTATCGGTTTTTTACAGACAGTTTTTTATTGTATTCTAATATTCTAATAACTTCATTTATTTTTCAAGGCTATGGACTTGGGCTTTACTGGTTTCTATACACCTGTATAACATAGAATCCTTTTAAGCATTTCCACTCATGATGTTCATAAGTCTATATATTCTTAGTGATATCTCATTTAACTGAGATTTATATAGAATATATGATAAATGAGTCTACTAAATCACAATCCATTATTAAGTACAGTAAAATCATTAAGTACATTTTCGTTTTCTGATATTTATTTATGATACTCATTTCATTTTCAAATACTATTGGAAATTTAGGAAAAAATTTAAACGGAACTGTGAGATGTCCATTTAGTTAAAGTTAAAAAGATATTTGGATTACTAGCTGTCTGTATAAAGCGATACTCGTCATTTTCATTTCTCTATCGAATTCTAATAGAATTTTTTAAATCAACATTTCTTGAGTGAGAATATAGGTAAAGCTTTAACTTAACTGTAAGAGTTTTCTTTTCCATTCTTGTTCTCCAAATGTGTATGTATGGTGTTGATTTATTAAGCAAAAAATTAAGCGAGTGAATTGTACAAAATTAATTTTATTTAAGATATTCTTTCTTAAAACAAATTATAAACATTGAATCTAATATTATTAGCTTACCTAACTTCACTATCACTAATATTATTATTTCACAGTGTGTTTTTAATGCAGTGAATAGTTTGACGGTTATTAATCTTATTTATAATCGTATATAGTCTAACATTTAGATTGCTCGGCCTATAAAGATAAATCAGCCACATGTTTTGTTAAATATACCTTATTCCGTTCAACTATTGCTCAACCTAATGATTTTCAACTATAAACCCAATACAGTTTGAATTAAAATTTACTAATACTCCACGAACATTATCTAGGCTTCCTTTGCAGCGGGAAGTTACGGGATCGATTCCTAATAGGGAACGAGTGCAAAACGGAAGTTTTCATCACGTGATCGATTAGTTTCGTTAGCTCCATTAGTTCTTAATTTTTATGAAGTGATGAAGTTCCATCTCATTTTATTATGTTTCAAAACCACATTTTTAAATTTGTAATTATTGCAGGTTAGGTAAAAAACGTCATATTCTATTCAAAATACGCGATTTGAAAACTGTTGTATTCAAGATTTTGTAATTCTGCCTTTCGTGACTTTGATTAACAAAATTGATTCTTGAACAATAAATTGATATCATTAACTTGTTACATAAATAACCAATTTTTGGGGTTAGAATATTTTAAAACATACATATAAATAGTCAAGTGACTTAATCATTTAATCATGTAGTGTATAGATAACTGTCGTAGGCTCATTTGTGTAATGTTTCGAATGGCAATAGTACTTTATATAAGTCTATAGTTTTAAGATGTCTCGATCTTGAGTAGCGAACATCAACAAGCTGCCAGGCTTATGTTGTTAATTTTCTAAGAAACCGTAAAACTAATTGTAAAGTTAAAATTCTAATTAAACAATTTAAAATCAAATTACCATATAAATAGCAATAATATAAATAGAATAATAATGTTCGTTACTTCTTATATGTATATGTCTTATCAACAAAACATAAATCTATCAACATCACATCATCATTAAATATGTATGTGTATGTACAGTACATAATTCATTGTGTACATACATAACCATACGAGTAATAAAATCACTGGTTTTACCGATTAAATTTCAGCAGCAATTATTTACTAAAAACAACAGAATTCGTATTTATTTTGTGTAATGTTTTTATTTATGATTTTTCAATAATTTGCATAATAGGTTTTCCACGAGGTAAAAAAGCATAAAACAAAAATTAACTTTAATTACAAGTAAAACTATTTTATTAAAATATACAAACTAAAATATGCAAAAAAAAAAATTGTTCTGTTATTATTTACTTGTTTTTTTGTAAAATAAGTATGTACATACATAAAAACCCAAATGAGAACAGAGTGTACACACAGTCACATGTACTGTACATAAACATATTATAGGGTATGTATGTTTATGCATATATTTATATTACATATTTATGGGTATTTATTTTTACTTCTTTTGTGTATCGCTCAATTTTTTGTTTGTTTTATTTTTTGCCGCAGTCTTATCACTGAATTTCGATCTTTGACCAATGGAAACTATTTACTTTGTTCTGTGCATAAACGAGTAGTATAAAAAATTAATAATAAGCCAGAATTATTTTCACTATACTCGTACATAGGTTTTGTCATAAATAAATATTTAAAATATAGTTTATCCTCTAGTCAGTGTTTTTTTTTAATTTTGTGATTGCAATTATTTGATGCAAACTGATAATTTGTTATATTATACTTTATTGTTATGGGGGAATTAGAAATATAATATTATTGTACATATATTTATTTATCTATTAAGTGTATTGCTGCGTTGTTTACGATTAAAATGAATTAAAAACGTATGCATTTATTTTATCCTTTGAATTAATATTTCTTACTACTACGGTGGCAAATCTAGTTTCTCCGATTTAAATTTCGTCCAATAGGTTGAGATCAATAAAATCTAAAAGGTTGAGTTGAAATCAAAGAGTTGTCTTTCTGACTGCGATGTTTTATTGCCTTTTAACATTGACAAAATAAACATGAAAGAATTCCTAAGCCGTCACAGACTGTGTAATTACATCTATTTAAATTTTGGAAATGAGATGAACACTAAAGCCTTCTTCCAATATAATTGCTTCCTACCCTCACACTCAATAATGACATATTTGGTTTTGAGTTAACCTTTCCATTCTTTTTTTGCATAAGGGTTCAAAATAAATTGTATTTCAGTATTACTCCTTGAGTTGGACATGTATTCGAATGTAATTGGAACACATATTACTTAAAAACTTGCCAAAGTTCTTTTGAAATTTGATCATCTTACTGCGATGGAATAAATATATAAATTTGAAAAGAATGTTTTATTCTTATGACTTAGAAATTATGACTTGGAATGAATTAAAAGCTTTATACGAATGTAAAAACATACTAATGTTGTTTGATAGCATTCTAGATATTATATGAGCATACAATTTTAAGTTATAACTTAAACATTAAATTGTGACTACTGTAAAAGTACCGCCAAACAACAATTAAGAAAATAGCGATTCGTTCATCTATATGGTCCTACAAGAAATCCGGAAATTAAATACGAAGTTAATGTGGAGCTCTTGGATTTACAACTACCAAACAACTAGACTTCCTCGGAAACTTCTAGTAAAAAAGAGAAATTAAAATTGATTAGAAGAAATTGATTAGAGAAATTAAAGTTATCCAGAGCCATCGAGCCCCTTAATATAAAATAATTGTTAATTGGTATTGCAAAGGGTAAAGCTTTTGATCAAAGAAGTTAATAACAATTCAATTACTTCAATATTATAGTTATATTGTTCTTGTCCGTAAATAGCGTGCAATGATAGCGACCGATATCGCTATATAATTCTGGCGTACAATACACAACACTCTTCTCTCGAGACTACAATCGTATAACGTCGATTCCGAAGTAACCGTGATGTCAAGTTGCTCAGCTAGCTGATCTTGATTATGACAAGCTAGCACTTATAGGATATGGATATTTTGGGAGATAAACTATTTGCCAGTGGAATCTAGTTCGAAGAAGCTCCATTAAAAAAACATCAAATTGAATTTGGGGATTTGATTATAGATTGATTAATAAAAAAGAGATAATTAACTCATTGTATTATCTGTATGTTATTAATGTATATGCGTCTCAAGTTGATTGGAATAAAGAAATGTATATGCGTCTCAAGTTGAATGGAATAAAAACATAATTGAATATATTCTTAAAAATAAAATGCTCAATGCTTTGAACAAATACTATCGAACTCTTCGTCCTAGTAATATTATAAATCGACGCTAATTTCATGTAGACGGAATATGTAAAAAATTAAAATTATTTTTTTTAATTAAATTATTCCCATGAAATTATATATTGAGCAAATTACTTAAAAAAACAATATCAAATTGTCATTAAAAACAATTTGATGTACATATAAATAAGTTACAACCGAAACACATGGTGTTCATGAATTCATCATTTGGTGTGTTTTTAATAATGAGAATGATGAAATATGGTTTCGGTTTGTAAAAACTCTGTATTCAGTGGTTATTCTTTTACAATCGTATCAGATGCCCCTCTGAATAAATTCTTTGTTAGCTGAGAATTTGGAAGAATCTTGTGAATCACTAAGTGGTGGTTTGCTCTTCTGCACTCTCGTTGGTGAAATCTTTTATTGAAAAGCATGATTATACATGAGATTTTAACATTGAATTTTGAAGTTATTCTAGTACTTGTATTGGTGTATTGTTGTATGTAAACCATTAGGCCAGTTTCAATATGACGATGACGTCATTGAATAGACGTTTGATCGAAAAGATCACTGCATCTCATTATATGCTACCGATCTTGATATATGCATTCGTATATGTAGTACTGTAATCGTGCGCGACAATACTAGCGAAGATACTCATAAGGTTAATTATTTGGTTACTAACTAATCGCTACAAATTTTTTATTGAATTCAGAATTTGGTGGAATATAATGATTTTACAATGGAACCGGCTCGCAAATACAATTCCTTATGATTTTTAGGGGTTAAACCTGTGTTTATGGAGTAAGGTGGAGATATCAGGTTCGAATCCCGATAGGAGCTGGATGCAAAAGTGAAAAACGATCTTTGTGTGAATAAACACATCTACGATATAGTGCACACTTCTTACAGACCATTCTATCTTCCATATCAGTCGTATATAATGTCGTAAATTGGGACGTAAATAAGTGAAACTGACTTTTCGAGGAGTGTCTTGATTTCCAAAAAAGATTGGAATACATAAAGCAAAACAAATCAAGTTAAACAGATCAAGTTTTGATGTATGAAACGTCAGGCAAAAATCAGTTTGAAAACCAATCATTTCAAATAAACTGGCAGTAACCCAAACCATATAAATTGCTCGCCAATTTACGAGTAAGCTTGTTTTATGAACATTTTTCAATGTACATAGATTAATCTCGATTATTAACAGTGGTTGTCAAATCTCCAGATGCACATTACTGTATTATTTTATTTAAAAAATAAAATGTAAGTTTGCCCTTGTTATCATTAAGTCTAGGCACGCTTCTAAGGTCTAAAAATCACTTCCTTTGCTGTTATTGGTTTTATGAAAAATTCCCGCTGTAGTATTTCGTTTGAAAAAAATTGTTAATGTTAGAAAAAAATTTGATTGTGAAACTTATATACGACCCAGCAAAAATACTTATTCTAATTTTATTTCATTTCATTTATGATTCTAATTGTTGATTTATTGAAATTTAATGTTTTGCATATACATCCCCCATGCTTTCACCATATTTGATATTGAAATGGGAAGTGTGGTATAATTGCAACAAAGCGCTACAATCTGTCATTAGACTAAATTTAATCTTGAGACAGATCTGTTATTTCGTTCAGTTTCGACAAATATTACTAAAACTGTTTTCAAACTGGTTATTAAAATATTATATTTATTATGGGGACTCTTCACCAGCAATTAAAAAGATTCACAAGTGGCTTCCTGATTACGTTCAGGATGCTCAAATGAAAGAACAGTCTGAAGAGTGGATTACTACTGTTGGATCTGCGCCGAAGAAGGATAAGTACATGCAGCTTTTGGAGATGCACGCGGAATAATCCACATTGATTACCTTCTAAAGAGGAGACCAGTTAATGGCGAATATTACTTCAACTTATTCGTTCAACTTTTTGAAAGAAAAACGACCACATTTTGCGAAGATAAAGTTATCTTTCGTCAAGAGAATGCACAGAAGCACACGTATGTAAGTACCAAACTTAGAACCCTGCGACTATTTCTCGCTTCCGAACTTTTAAAATGGCAGGAGATCATCGATGCAACAATCGCCTATTTTGAAGGATTGGAGAAATTAAGGAATTGAAAAACTGGGAAAACGTTGAAAAACATTTTTTTGACCGAAAATATTTTTCCTTGTTTAATTTTTACGAGACTTCTCTCTCCGCCTTAATATATAAAAAAAATTTTCTAGTAAAATCAATGTTCGTTGATGGTGTCTATTATCGTTGACTTGAATTCGTAAAAATTTAATAATTGTTCGTGCGAAAATATAAGAACGAAATAATTATTAAAATAACTTTTTATGTTTTGCATGTGGAACGACTAGTTCCCTCTACTTAAAATACAAATTATAATTTAGTAAACTATTGTAGTAAACTGTTTGTTTTTGTTTTCCCTACTAAAGATAAGCTCAGTAACCTCAAGTTTTAAAGGGTCCGCCAAATAACTTCTTTTTTTTTTGAAAATGCTATAAAAAATAAATACTGAATATTTTCTCAAATTTCTTTTTTTATTTAAAAGTACAATCCTTCCGGTTAGTAATGGAAAATAAGTTCATTCAAATGTCTGCCTCGGCTGGCCATGCAGTAGCCTACAGATCGGTCAAATTTTTAAGCACATTATCGATTGTGTGCAGCTGTATTTCACCAATGACTTCACGAATATTGTCCTTTAAAGCGTCAATTGTCTCTGGCTTGTCGGCGTAGCACTTATCTTTGAGGGCAACCCACAAATAATAGTCCAACGGTGTCAAATCGCAGCTCCGAGGTGGCCAAACGACATTAGCTCTGCGGCTGATAATGCGATCTTCAAAAACAGGGTGCAAAACATCGAGTGTAGCTTCAGCTGTGTGGCACGTAGCGCCGTCCTGTTGAAACCAAATGTTGCCAATATCCGCCTCTTCAATTTTTGTGAACAAAAATTCGTTCAACATGGCCCGATAACGATCGCCATTGACTGTAACGGCCACCTTGCTCATTTTTGAAGAAAAATGGCCCAATTATGCCTCTGGACCAAAATCCGCACCAAACAGTGACTCGTTTTGGGTGTACCGGCTTTTCAATGTATGCGTGTGGGTTTTCCGTGCCCCAAATGCGACAATTTTGCTAGTTCACATACCCGCCAAGATCAAAATGAGCTTCATCCGAAAAGATGATTATTTTGGCAAAATCGGCATCTTCTGTAAGTCGATCACAGGCCCACTCAGCGAAGCGAAATCGCATTGGTTGGTCAGTTGGCCTCAATTCCTGAACCAATTGGACTTTGTATGGCGTCATACCAAGGTCTTTATGCAAAATTCGTCTCAATGATGTCTCCGAAATGTTCAATTGTTGAGAACGACGGTGAATTGATGTTGATCACGCACGTCACGCACACTTTCTGCCACAGTATCAATACTTTTTGTATCAATAGTTTTTGGCTTTTCACACTTTAGTTTATCGATGAGGATGCCAGTTTCTTTCACTTTTTTCACAAGATAACGAACATACGGAGCTGACGGTGCTTCTCTTCTTCCAAAATCCGTACGCAATTTTCGCACACATTCTGCAACATTACCATGATTTTCAAAGTAATGTCGCAATATTTCCCAGCGTTGTTCAAGCATATACAAAACCATATTCGTTCAGCGGAAGAATAAAACTAATTATCTGTTAAATCAGACATGAGCTAAGCGTTACCATTCACGATATAAGCACTAGTTGAAAAAAAAAACTTTAGATGGCGGTTTAGTTAAATAGGACAAACTACAGAATTGTAAATTGCTGAAAGTAATTTCGCTCACCAAAATTTGAAACGCTTATTCCTCTTGGTCCGTGTTTATATGTAAATGAGTTCATACTTTATTTACAAATTTGCAAAAAAATACTACAATAACATATCTCTGGTTGTCATATCCTTTTATAATTGTATTTCTTTCATTATTGTCTACCAGTAAATTTTCGTCGATCAATTTATCTGCAAATCCATCTTTACAAACTTTCAAACTTTACTATTCACGAAAGGAAGATAATTGTGAAATTTTTTTGTTGTTATCAATCTTTGATGTCAGAAACAAAATTTCGAATTTTTTCCTTGACATTAAGAATTCACATAATAATACTTAATCTGTTTTCCTTGAGGCAACGGATAAACTATATAAAAAATAAAATTGGTTAGAGACCATCCAAATAATTTTTCATTTCAAACTTTAACAATTTGAATTAAAAACAGCTTTATCCTTGAATCTTATAAATCAATTCGATTACCTTGGAAGTATTACTCTTCTTGGTTTTTTTTAAATGAAAACTATCAAATAAATAATTTATAAATAATTGAAAGAATATACTACAAAAATATATTTTGAAATACAGAAAATTATTGAAATTAAATAATTAATAATAATTGAAGATGAATTGAATTTAAATATTTATATTTGATTATTGTTTTGATAATATGAAATCATTTTACTGTGTTGTACATTTATGGTTAGTGAAACGTGTATGATGTACAATTGAACAAATTACATCCGTTGGTAATAATTAATGTACATACATAATTAAATTGGGTTTTGTGAGCTCCGACAGGTTCTATGAGTTTAGAGAGTCGATTTTTAAACACGTACAGAAGACTTGTATTGAGTTCTAGTTTTTTACTTCGATATACATACTCGTGTGTCCGTATGCTAAGATCTAAATCATAATTATTTATCATAATGGCGCCTAAGCTTCCCTGAAAACCAACAACGCCATAATATATTATCGGCAAATTTCAGTTTCTTTTACAAATTCCAACTAATCATAACCGCACTAAATTGAAGATATACGTTTTGTTTTTTAATAAGAAGATCAACTTTAATTAGATCGTCGTCCAAAAAAAAAACGAAAATAAAATATGTATCTGTGATGTATACAGATACAGTTCTTAAAATAAAATTAAATTTATTTAATTTCAACAGAACCGAACATATAAAGAAAAGACCGCCGGGTTTTGTATCATAATATATTTGTATGTACATCGGTATAGGAGAGGAGGCTGAAATTCCAGTTAGAAATTAATTTTTTTATTCTAAATTAAACAATTTGCTAGAAAGATATATATAATTTTTTTCATATTTCTTCTAACATATAATTTTATAATTTAAGATGATTTACTGTGGGAAATGCTATAAATCTTTATAATGACAGATGACATGTATACTGTGTTTTGTATTTTGTTTATGTACGTATATTCCGTTTTGTAAAGTAGTTTTTTATTCTTTTATCTTTCGAGACGTTTTTTTTGTGTCATTGATAAAAATTAAGATAAATTAATTAAATTGATTTGTTGCTTTTTATTTTGAATTATTAACGCTCGTAGTAAATTGATGAATATTATTCTTTTGAAGAATTTATTTATGTAAAATTCGTTTTCACAATGAAGAAAGCCAGTTGTGCTAATCGACATCGGTTTAACTGAATTAATTCTTAAGGTTAATTGTTTTTTATCGAAGTTTTAGATAATAGATTTTAACTGAGTTAGAAAACAGGATTTTAAAAGTATTTAATTGCAATGAGGTAAAAAAATGGTTGCAAAAATGGAGGCAAAAGTTAACTGTCCTGCCCATATAAATTTATTTAGTAAATGTCAAATAGTATCGATTCATGCATTGAATATGTTTATTTTTTAAAGTTATTTTAATTTATGTTCTTTATATTTTACAGTAAACTAAAAGAATTTGATTTTAATATAATTGGAGACTAACAGTACGTATCCGGTTTATGGACGATTCCGAAGTGGATCTAAATTAAAACGACAGGATTAAGTCAAGCTTATCACTGTCTTAATTTCACACGGTAAATTGTTTAAGATTAGCCGCTTGCCACCGGTAGAAGCTATGACAATATACTTGCGTACACAGTTCAATAATTCACTTTTACTTCAAGACTAGCCGTTTGCTACTGGTAAAGTCTATTCCTATTTCACTTTTGAACACTTTAACACTACTCTGATCAAAACAAAACTTGTCGGATACGACGATTTAGCACTGCTCATATATCAATCATAAATCAACTATCAATACCGCTTTGAGGCGTTGAAGTTATAACAGCTCAAATATTTTATATCTGAACATATTTAATTTTTTCTCTAAAGGTGCCCAATGCCCATACACCTGCAAGCATGCTTGACAAGCCTGCTCGTCAAGCATGCTTTATGCGTTTCACACACTACACAATCTTGTTGTGCAATCTTTATTTCTATTTAACAACGTCAATCATAAAGTACTAAAAATGTCGAAAAGGAAAATCTGTGCGACTATTATTATAATTTTAATAAATGAGTCAACTAAAAACAAACCAACACCAAGGAAAATGTGGATGAAAGAATGGGTTAAAAAAAGACCTAGGTTTTCGCATGAAAACCTTCTGAAAGAGCTGCAGTTATCGTCGTCTGGAGATTATCAAAATGTTCTCCGTATGGATTACTCAACATTTTCAGAGTTGTTGCAAATGGTTACCCCAATAATTTTGAAGCAAGATACAATTTTACGAACTGCAATATCACCAGCTGAAAGGTTATCTAGCACATTACGATTTCTTGCAACAGGACAGACTATTTCTGTATAAAGTGCCCAAAATTGCTTCAAATAGAATATCATTAATCGCTTTTTGTGCGAAAATTTATTGTTCCGATTTCAATTTGGAGAATTCTTGTGCCCAGTGCTTTCCTTGAATATCGTATTGGTTATCATCACGATTTAAATGGTCACAAGCTTGTTGTAGCAAATCCATTTTTGTGGTTCTATGCTATCTGATATTTTTCGTAACGCGCTGGTTTTTTAAAATTAATTCGTTGAAGATTTATATTTTCATCCTCAATACTTGATATCTGAAATAAAAAGAGTTCACTATTTATTCACATATTTACAAAAGTAATATTTTCATCATAGGTACCAAAGACCGAAGAGTGAAAAAATGTCGCAGAAATATTTGAAAAAAAGTGGAACTTCCCAAACTGTGTCGGCGCTATAGACGACAAACACGTCGAAATACGTAAGCCATGTGATACAGGATCTTATTATTTCAACTACAAGCAGACCTTTAGTATCGTCCTTATGGCTGTGGTGAATGGAAATTATGATTTCATAATGGTGGATGTTGGTGCTAACGGTAGAGTTTCGGATGATGGAGTGTTCGCTAACACAATTTTTGGAAAAAAAATTAAATAAAAGAAAACTAAATATTCCTGAGTCCGAAAAAATTGGAAATAGTGAACATGTTTGATATTTCGTCAATCATTTTTACAGAATTGCGCCTTCAATCACCCCCATACACTCTCAAAATGATTGCGCAATCACGATGATTGTCAAGCATGCTTGTAGGTGTATGGGCACACCTTAATGCCCCATCCTATTTTATTATACATTTATCACATAACATACTTTTTTCTTTAAATCAATTTAGGGAACCTTTGTTACAAATGATCATTTGTACGTTATTAAAACGGAAATACGGTCTAACATCCTGAAACTGATTTGCATCACACAAAAAATAAAGTATGATGTAGTTCTGAAGAAATCCAAGACCGATGTTTTTTAACTTTAATGGAAGGAATTTTAATGGTCCAACTATCTTGGTAGTATAAAAGTTACAATAAAAGTATAGACAATTGCTGAAAAACTGAATTACACTGCTGTAACACCGACAATAAGTAATCAAAAGGATTATTTTATCATTCATATTGTTACTTAACTGACTATTGTCGTAGTTGCTCGTTTATTGTATGGCCCACATAAAAAATTATTTCTATGATGGAACAATTTTTAACATTGACAGTGAATACATTTTTTAAAACATACAAAATTGTAAATATGCGAATCGCGAAAGAGTTGGGAGTGACTTGAGCCCCAAAATAAATTGAAAAGATAAAAACAAACAATATGTTATGGAGCCGAGCCATTCTAAACTACTTCGGAATTGCTTATTCTAATCATTGAATGATCTCTTGGATCCCCTTCCTATTAAAATTAGGACTTGGTACTTTTCGCTCCAACTAATGCAGTTTAACTTCGGATTAACAATTCAGTTATTATATTTACTATCGGCCAGTATATAGGAGAGCTTAAATTTGATAAACTACATAAAGCGCACACGTCACAATATATGGAATCCTAGCAATATCCACATTATCTGATAAGACCTTAAATATTTTAATAAGTTCTAATCATCATGCAACGTGAATAAGAGCTGAGGCGATTTCGGTATAGAAATAGCTACTCTACTTATAGTTAGTCCAGATGGCGAAACTCTTATTAAAAAGTACACATTTATAGTGCGAGTAAATGTACTAGTTTTCGCAAAACAACAAGTAGCCGTTTTGATTTCTGTGCAATCGTACACAGTCTGCACATTCGGGAATCTTACAAAGCACTTTGGGTAACTCCCTTCATTTTTCGTCGCGTGTATACCGATGAATGAATTTTTTAGTCATTTTAACGAACATATATGTTATGTGTATATATCTATAGATTGTATTATATCTGTAAAAAACAATTTTGCAGTTTTGTCACTAATTTTTAAATTTAAATAACGTTAGTAATAAATATTCTATCTGTTTTTGAAATATTAAAAACAACCTAAAATTTCTCCTGAATTCACCATTCTATATGTTTTAACGGTTGTATATTCTTGAATAATGTTAAAATGCTGCATAAGACTTCCTCCACAAATGAAAATACCGAGAAATAATTGACTGTCTATTATAATTAAGGTAAGTGCAGACCAATCAGTAAAGTGTATAAACTGTTTCCTGCATCAACTTATACGACGTTTTATTAACTAAATATAAAAACAAAAGATTCAGTTATACCTAATGTTAACGAATTGTTCCGCCATTAATTTTGGGTCGCTCAACTCTATAATAGAGATTTAATTTGGGATCAATAATTAAAATAGCACAATATTTGATATTATAGAAAAACGTCAGTACTTCTCGAAGTGACTTGTGAACAGAGAGAAAGTTAAAATATTAGCAGTCCAGAGAACTCATATATTTCTCATTTAAATCTCGACTTGGCAATTGCACCTTTCTCGAATCGACAATTGCACCTTCGATGATCATCTTCCTAGTCTCTGATTGGTCATCAGTGCTGTCCCTTAAATTGATGAGTTCAATCTTTTATTTATTTGACTGACCAGAACTTAAATTTGAAAATATATTTGCATTAAAAATTTATGTTTACTATATTACCGTTAAGGTCTTATCAGTGAAGGTCTTTCTTAGCAGAATGTTCTAGATCATGTATCGGTAGAGCTACAAACCCAACATTTTGTGGTGAGATCTAATTTCAATCTACACATTTGTACGTTGTGTAAAACAATCGGCATACCATGTTGATGAAAATGCTCAATACAAATGAGGATCCGATTTAGTATTTTTTTTACCCATTTTAAGGGCAATGGACCAATTTTGTAATTTACTACGTGGTTCTCGTATACTCCTTTTGGTAAACGAAACATAGAGTTATATCCCATTTATAATTTCTACATTACGATATACGACAATAGTTATTGTTTGTAGCTTTTGCTTACAAGCACTCAATATAAGGAAATTTAGAAATTTCTTTATATTTAAATATTAAATTTATTAAATTAAAAAGTTAATGTGTTTGTGAAAGGATGCATTTTATGAAGCTTAGATTGGTGGAAATTAATCTGATCAGCTGCGTTGTTGCAAATTGTTTCGAAAATGTAATATTTTGTAATATTATTTTATTATTTACCTTCTTTTAGTTTTAGGTCAAATAACATCCATTTAAATCAAATGGACAATTGTCTTGATTTTAGAAATTACAATGTACTGACGTTTTTTTTAGTTTTGACAACATTTTTCAAGAAATACTTAAATTCGGTGGTCAGTAATGTCATTTAAATTAATTTAATTAACTTAAAATACACAAAATAAGGAATAGAATCGGTCGCTAATGGTTAGTATAATCGACGTAATCATATATATATATATATATATATATATATATATATATATATATATATATATATATATATATATATATATATATATATATATATATATATATATATATATATATATATATATATATATATATATATATGTATATATATATATATATATATATATATATATATATAGATCGAAAATGTGCTACTTAAGGTCGATATACGCAGACCATCTGCAAATTGTACTGATCTAGGCCAGTAGGACTGATATGAAAGTAAAATCGGCACATTAATTTTACTCTCATGTCTTCAACAAATCACTGATTAGAATCCTTGATCGACCATTTCAAAACTATAAACTGGCATCGAGCTTTGGAATTGCTATACCCATCGGTACTATTCTCGCTGCCCAAGTAGAACGATATAAAATACTTTATTAAACGAAATATTTCAATTATTTTAATTTAAATGTTATCATTTACTACCAACTAAAGTCCTTTTTAGTTACTTACTAATCTTTCTTAATCTCTTGAACATTAGATAAAATTGTTTAATCTTATGTTCAAGAACATTAGATTATATATAAGTAATTTAATAACATAATAACTAACACATTTAACGTTAAAACTATTTTTTATATTCATAAATATGGTTCCCTACTGAAGAGACAGAGTATTAATAACATTGCCAATAATTACGCTTTATCATAACAGAAGTTGGAACTTTTGGGCTATTCTATACTCGACGTACAAGTTGTAACAAATTTCAGATGTCAAACCATTAGGAAACCTGACCATTATAACCAAATATTTAAAGTTAACCCCAGCCATAGTACAGTCGCCGATTGTAGCTTAATGGTTAAGGGAGTTTCTCATCACGCCGTGGCCTCGAGTTCGATTCTCGCCGTTGACCAAAAATTAACATGCATCGGATGATATAAAAAGCGACTGTGTGTAAATACATTCATTGCTGACCACCTACAATAGTGTGCACCAATACGTTAAAATGGTCCGTAAGGTCTCAGTTGAAACCGTTTACGGCTTTTAAGCCGTAGATTGTTAGCCAATATTACTACGTGTTTATACTATGACGTCGGACAATGTTTTCTTATATCGTTACATCTTCGAGTATGTACTAATTGTATTAGTGGAATCGTTTTTTAAAGTAAACAAAACACTTGAAAATATTTTGCGTGAAAACCGCGATCCATTTACAATGTAATTTTATAGTGCGCAACTCAACTTAAATTTACACAATCATAACAACAAACTTACTGCACGTGATATTCTCATTCATGATTACATGTGAGTCGGTACAAAACGTAAATAAACAAATCTTTGGTCAATTTAAACATCTTATTTATATGTATACGTATATTAGGTATGTATGTTCAAATTTAACTGACCTGTATTTAAAAAAATTATGCGTATTTTAATTAGTCTCTACATTTGCATTTTAAATACACATACATATATTTCATCCATGTGTTAAAACAATTCGAATTTTATTACTGCATGAAAAGGCCCTAAAAATTACCCCCTGTTACAACGACAACATATACTCGTATAATTCTGTTTTAAATTCAGCGTGGTAAATTGCAAATAACATGAGACACCGCCTCTTGAGTAGCATTTTATATACTTGTTACTGTATGGTAAAGTAAATAAAACATAACACCAAAACTGTTAAGCGTATATAAGAATGAAATTGTTAACGCCCACAATTGTATTTTATTCACTCTAAATTATAGGATTGCATTTTGGTTTTATATACCCCGTTAGCAGATAAACAATAAAATTATAGCAGTCAGGTCGACAGCTATGGCTTCCGTTTATTATGCATTTGAGCATGAATTACTTTCCGTTTTCATTATTCTTTGCATTTTTTTATACATTGCAATAAGCTTTTTTATGCATGAAAGCTTTTATGAGTTAACGATGTCTACGTTGTCTACGGTGGAATGTACTAAAAATGAAATGGAATATACATTTTTATATATAACTTATTCTTTTTATATTGAAATGATTACGCCTCTTTATTTTTGAGGAAATGGAAATATATACTTCTATTTCACTGAGAGAATCATTGTTTTATAGTTGTCCCGTTCAATTTTACATTGTATTATGATCCTTTTCTCTTTGTAGTTCAAGTTTTTTCTTCATTCAAATATGTCAACGGTTCATTTCAATGAAAGTTTTCGATTGTTCAACTATGCGTTGTCAAATTTGGCAGTTAATTGTTATAGTCAGTATGATGCTGAGTTTAGAAAACTATAATTAAATTATTGTTTTATTAATTTTGCGAACTTTAAATGAACTTAAGGTGCGTCACATTGCAGAAAAGTGTTGGGAATCTTCGTTTAACTTGTGTTTAGTTCCATTTCACTAAATAAGTGTTGGTGCTTCATTCATTCGAGTTTGTTCTTATAATAAAACTCACATTTTTAATTTGTTTTTGTTTTCTAACAAGTGAATTCTAGTGTGGTTCATCAGATACTTTCATTATTTAAATTTTTTATTAGTGCCGTCGCCTTATATAGAATTGTCTCATAGTAAAACGGCAATTATTTAGTTTGTTAGTAATTATTTAGTGATAACTAAATTGTGTTGAACACTTATATAAAATGGTAAACATTTTTATTTGCATTTACCAAATTTGTCAAGAGCTTTACCACTTGGTGGAAAGTGCTCGTACATTAGTGAGTGAATTGTATGTTTTCCATATAATTGCTTTTTCAAAATGAACAAAACAGGCTTTTTCGATCAAATCAATGAAAAAATCTTTAAGTAGGTAATGGAAGCTTTCTTAATTGCATTGTTAAGTTCTAACAAAATTACCATAGATGGCAGGTAGTTTAGAATTTTCAGTATCAGAATTAACTCTATTCTAAATCATGTTACTTTATTAGATTGAATATTATTCTGATTATAAATAATTTACTGTTTCAGTTGGAACATTGTTAAATAGTGAAGTACAGTAGTAATATATCAGCAAGAACTTAATCTAACATAATTTTCAACTCAATTTATATGTGATGACTATATCACTTTAAAGATATAAAAAGTAAAGTTAGTTTTATGTAGATATATTTCATTTATGGCAGCTATGAAGTTAGAACTTGTAAGTTGGTTCTATTAAAAAGTTCGGATTCGTAATGCCATCATTTATATAGTTATGGCAGTGAAAAACTTTCACAAGTTCAATATTGATGTTATAGACAGTTATGATTAACGCAAAATAAATCAAAAAACATGTTTTCTTAATGGTTTATCATGAATATATACTTAAGATCAGGTTACATGAAAGATAAGAAATTATCTAATTTTCCTCAAATACCTTAACTCAACTATCTGAACATCCTAGTGCATATTGGACTATTTAAACCACCATTTGCATAAATTCTAAAATAAACTGTAAAATACTAAACATTTTAAATAATTTCTATAAAATTCATTAACAAATATTCATGTGACAAAACGTAAATGATTATCACTCAGTTTTTAAAATACATTATTAGTTGTGTATTTAGTAATTTATACAATTAAATAGGCCATAACATGAAGATTTAAAAATAACATTTAGTTAAAATAAATACAAACTTGATGAAACCACAATTGGTTTACATTTATTGAATTTATTTATCAAACATCTAGGAAGTGGAATTCGTTATCCGGTTTACATTTTCCGTTTGAGTATAAAATGCACAAGTTTAAGGCAGCTATCGATCTTTACTTGAACGATGTGCAGGTGCTCGGACAGTTACAAGGAGCCAGGACCGTATAAAGGTCAGTCCTGCACCCAATTTAAGCTAAATTTAAAAAAAAAGTCACTTAGATATCTGATGAACATTATGATATTCTGTAGTGAAGCCGTTTATGTGACACATAGTGACGAAATAGAGAGGACCTCTGATTTTGAAGTAAAAATTATATTAACACATTATATATGAATATATATAATGAGAATCAATATGTATCATTATTTTCGTTGCTTAATTGGTTGCTTATATTTCAAATACAGACACGGTGTTGAGCATATTATAAAAAACAATTATCGAAAAGCCATACTGAAACTTCGAATGAAGTTGGTAGTGAGAGTATAGACCAGCCACAATCCGTATTAAATATAAATTTAACACCTTAAAACCGATAGTCACTAATAGTGCACAGTATATTGATCAAGACCATATCCAAATGACGATAACCACTGTGTTAAACACAAAATTTAATAATTAGTAATTACATAGTAGATTCAAAATGTATCACTACTCGTTTACAAGATTTTTTGAAATGCTCTTATACATTTACTTACAAGAATACACACTTTGGTGATAATATAGAGAAATATCTTGGATTGGTCTTTAATGTCTGTTATTTTACATTTCTTTTTTGTAGAGAATATCTGATAGGTAATCTTAATAGATATTTATGAGCAGATATACTTAAACCATCAATATTTTTAAAGTTTTAATAAATGCGCAAATCACGACAAGCCTGGTCTTCACAAAAACAAATGTATGCGATTTTGATGGGCAATCACATAGGTTATTCTAGAAATGAGAAAGCAAATCTAAGAATCCTTTTCAAGCAATAACAGTATAATGTATGAAATCTATCGGGATATTTTTGTGACCCGTCAAAGACTTAATTTGGCTGATTACATTATTCAAATTGCTATGTAGAGAAATAAATGTTAATGCTCATATACAGTCTTTCCAAAGCCATTCCAGCACGCCAAGGCTATGATCATGAAGAGTATTTATGAATAAAACTACATAAATATTGAAATTTCCAATGTTAAATATATAACACACCAAGCGAATTGTACGTTCTACGACCAAATCTAATTTTTAAACATACATATAGTTTTTTAATTAAATCAATTATATTGGTGATAGAGAAATTTTAAACTAATTTGTGAAATAAATATTTTGAAATTAAAGTATTATAAGTGAGAATTTATAAGTTTAAAATAAACGTCACCATGAAGTTATGTATATACCTGCGCTTTGTGTTTTACCATTTAATCAATGAATTCTTTTCTTAAATATATTTATTCATTAGTTATCAAAAATTAAATTTTAATTCTTTAATTCGAGGCTTTTCTTTTAAGTAAATTGGAGAAACTAAGAAGAAATAAATCTTGAATTTCGTATTTGTTTCCGGTTTTCTGAGTATACGAAACATTGTAAATTTCACAAGACCCATAAGTCGAAGATTATCGAAATCTAACGGTCGGTTGAAATGCATATTCTAAAAACTGTATCAATATCAATGATCTAGAAGGTATTGATGAAGAAATTATATTGCCGTTTGTTGGCTCATCCAATATTATTTATTTTAATGAGTGTGACAAAGATATTAAATTTCACTGAAATATTTGAATTTGTTTTAATTGAATATTATTCAAATAATTATATGATTGAGAGAGCTGATAATGACTACTGCAGTGAAGTTTCTGAAATATTGGATACAATATATAAATAATTTTACTAGAGAAAATGTCCGCAACCGTTGGTTCCAATATATAAGGCAAACAACTTAATTGCCGACATTTTTACTACACAGCTCTCTTACAAAATGATAACACCGCTAAAATAACCATCCCCCGACATGAATCCAATTGAGCCAGAAATAGGATACCATCTAACATGAGCGACCTCCAGATTTCTTCGGATAAGAAATGGAGTGCGATCCTCCAATTCATTGTCAACACATAATAAGGTCAATAAGGAACACCATGCGAGGCATTGTAGACACAATCGGGCAGGCAATACTAAGTATTTATTAACCAATACAATTTTTTGTTTTGATTGAATTGTTTGTTGTAATTTAAATTTAAATATTACCAACATTTCAAAGGCTAAATAATGTCTGGTCAAAATAAATTAAGCCGTTTAAAAAAAATCTTCTTTAGTTGCTCGGGAGTGTAATTTACCTAAGATTGAGAAAAATTATATTTTAAATTACAAACGTATCTATATATTTATATAAAGCTATTAGTTAGTTAAATTTCTAATCGGATTGATTAATGGTGAATTTTGTATTATATGACTAATAAAAAACAAAATGTTCAGTTTGTTCATTATATGTAATGAGCAAACTGAATAATTACTACCGTCGGTTGCAACATTAAGTAAGTTCGACTGTAATTGAAACAACCTTTTGAAGAATTATTGAAATTATAAATAACCTATGTTTGACCGTTAAATTCACATACATATACTGTTTTAAGTGTATTTAAAAAATAAAATGTACTAAGAGTATTTTTTTGGCAGTTATGTTTTTGTAAACGTATCGAATACGTCACAATAGCACTTGATTACCAACTTATAGCAATATTTCGATCAATTATTTGCGCTATGTAACTCAGTCACAATACTGTGTGAAGGTTGAGAACAGGCTAAAAGTAAAACACCCATTTGTAGAAGTAAAACACCCAAGACAATATCTTATTCCGACAATCCAATCTACTCTTTGCATATGCAGATAATATCTGTGTGAAAGAGATACTTGATCCACTGAAACAGTTTTCAGCTTCCGTTGGTCTCAAAATCGACGAGTCGGAAACTACATATCTGATCTCTGGTTTTCGAGCTTCTGGTCGCTTGCATCAATATGAAAAGCTATGATTGAAACCGAAGGAGTCAGATTGTTGACACGGTACGGCCCTAATTATGGAATGTAAAAGCCGTAAAAAAAATAAATTTAAATTATCACCTACGCAAATGTCTCACTGCTCAGTTTACACAAAGATACCAAAATCGATGTTAAGTTTATCATTTATCACAGGTATTGAATATCCAATTTATTTACAGGACCGAAAAAATTTTCCGAGTCTTTCTGTTTGGTATAAAATGGGTTTGTCTACTAAAGTCAACATTACCAATACGATTTTTTCTATATTCCTCTTATCTCATAATACATTCACTAAAGGTCTAATTAAACATAATAATTAGATGCAGAAGATTTGGATATCGATGCAATTGGTAACACAATTGATTGTTTACTATTATGTGGAGAAAAAGGTTTGTTCACCAAATCTGGTTGTGTTCCTCGTAATAATTTACAAAAATATTTTCGACCATTTCTTATTTTTAATCATATGACTTAGTTTATCAATAAGCCAGTCTTGGCGTGCTTTATACCATATTTCTAAATAAAACCAAATCACTATTTAATTTGGGTAAAGTGATAAATTTATACTTTGTTCATAGATCTGAATCAACCACAAACGATATTATAAAGAAATAGTTCATATTAAACAAATCAATTACAATTAATAAATAAATAGACAAATAATTATGTAAATCAGTTTTATTATTTAATTGAAAATAATAAAAACTATTATGAATAATGCAATAATAATAATAATAATGGGGTAATTACATTTTATATTAGTCAATTAAACGGATTTTTATATTATTTGCGTTTAAACATGTTTATCGTCGTATATTAATGACGTAAATATGTAAAGACGTTACGAATAAAATTTTGTTGTTTGTATATATCTTTACATATCTTCATAGTGATAACGATTTTGTTTTTTTTTGTTTTTTAAACTTTGTTGAAATAATATAATATAAAGACAACAATTTTATTGTACTAAATTTAATTGAGCGAACACACATAAATAAATTTTGTTAATAAACTCCAATTATATTTTAAAACTATAATTAATATGGTATAATAAAGTTTTATTTTTATGTATACTTCATAACTACATACATGTACATATTTAAAAAATATAAAAATTATAACCTAAAAAACATAATAGTGTAAATATTTATTTTTTTACTTTATTTGTGTTTACATTTAATAAATAAAAATAAATAATTATTTAATAATCTAGACCGTTAAATTAGATGATAATTAATTTGTTGTAATTTTTATAGTTTTATAGTATGTACATATGTGTAGTTAGGTATATGTTATTTTTTATAATATAAATTAGTATCAATAGTAATTTTGTTTTGTCTATTTAAACTTAATTTTGATATTAATCGATAAATTGAAAAAAAAGTTGCAAGATTTATTTCTAACAATTATTGTATAATATTTAATTTGAATGCATTTCGTTTAATTTGCAGTTTGTTTATTTGGAATTATGCAATAGAATACTTTCTCTATTTTGGTCTATAAGTATAAATAATTATATATGTACGAGTACGCACTACAGCGTGGAACAAGAGATTTTACATTAACATCAAATTACTATATACTGTGATAATTAATACCTATACTATTCTTATGCCACCAATGTAGCAGAGGGAAATATTGTATATGTTCTACAACAATATAGCTGTGAGTTATTCTCTAACATTCACTAATCTTATAGCGGGAACTCTGATATCTACATCTTTTCATAACTGGCCAAATGGCGCAGTGTTTGAAACGGTGGCAGCGAAAGAAGTATCGACCTCAAAACGTTGGATGTAAAAGCAAATTTTTATCATTCGATAACGATGTGGGTGAAATAATCTACGACTATTGGAGTAGGCATAAAGCAGTGGAATGTGCAGATGGTCTACGCAAATCGTGCATATAATTGTACGTCCTCAATTTGGCTCCATTTGGCGTAACGTAATGTCTATGACGTTTAAATAGAACTGTAAAACGTTGCAGTTTGTCCTGCATCAAATTTTTGTTTCATTTTAACACGTCTTCGTAAAACGATAATGTAAATCCTAATCTAGAATTGTGAAGTATTACATCATAAATATATCCAACATAAGTTCCTTATTACATTTAAATATACATACATATACTAATATTGTATAGGTGTATCCTTAAAAGGCATCTTAACTAAAAAAAATTAACATGTTATCACACAAGTTGATAACTTTGAAGAACCATTTAATTAAAAAATCGTTCAGCTTAATTAATAGTTTTATAGCTTATATTGTTGTATGACATACAAATTACATACAACATAGCCTATAGAAATCAAAATCGTTTATCCATATCTCGCAATTATCATATCACTTCTTACTCCCGTTTTAATTTGTAAAATGCAGAAACCTTGATTTTATGTTAAACCTATTTGTAGTTTTAGAGTATAATACGCTGGGTGCTATACTCAAGGTAAATCGCAAGAAAATGTCAAATGACATTGTACAGAAACCACTAGTTATGTCCCAATAGATATGTAATGGGAGTTTAATTTGCCAGTTCAGAGCGATCGGAAGTGTTCAAGAAAGCTGTAAGAGCTATTGAGGAATGCCACATTAAAATTAAATGTCGGAAAATTGGATTACTCAATACAGTTGTAAGCAGTTTACGATGAAAACTTCAAAATCATAAAAATGCGTGTTGGTTATACGGGGTCAGTTCTTGATCAACAGGCTTTTATACATTACAGCAAAATTTCCACCTAAAGATTACTTCTTATTGGGTGATGCAGGGTACAAATGTATGGTGAACTTTATTGCAATTGTAACCCCACACAAGCGATTCAATATATCTGAAGACAAACACGCTTCAATCATGCTTATTTGAAAGCTCGAATTACTATTGAGAAGACATTTGGTATGATTAAGGCAAGATGGTGAGCAATATTCTTCAAAACTCTTGAATTAGAATTGAAGAGGTGTGTGCCTGCTGTGTCTTTTATAATGTTTGTTTATCAAACGGAGATTTTACAGACTTTGAATCGCGGTAACGGCGTAATCTGAAAATATTATAAATAATCCCAGAGACTATAGAGAATGAGATGCAATGGAGTCTGGGGATGAGTTATGTTCACGGATGTAGAAACAATAATTAGTTTAAATGTTTAACTAAACATTTTATAGTTAATTGATTAATTCATCAAATAAAAATTATAAAATAATTTCAGAATTCATAAAATTTGGTGGATTTTTTTTATTCCAGATCTGGAAACTGTCTGAAAACATTTGTTTAACGGCAAACCGAACCAGTTTTTCAATGTTCCGCACTCTTTTCCGTATTTCCTCCGATGTATCCCTTAATATTTTTAACATATCCTGTTTTGGACTCTGCTTGGCTTTTTTCTCTGGCCACAATATTTCCAAACAATCAGAATCGGAAGTAATCTCCATAATATCCGATGAACAATTCACACGACCGGAACTACTCGATGAGCAGGTTCGGCACTGCCAGAAACCACCTCATCAATAATATAAGTGGGTTGCAAACTATGCTTATTTTTTAAAAATATCATGAAACTGATCAAATAGCAAATGACATGAAAACAATGACATTTAGGGGAAATATCAATTGTCTTTGACAGTTTCGGAAAACTAGAAAAAGCATAGCACCACCATTCTTGAATATCCCAAGAAAATTATTTATAAGTAATTATGATTTACTGAAAGGTCAGGCTTATTTATATTTTCAAAAATACGAAACTCCAGACTTACGAAAGATCTAGACAACCTACAGCACCGCAGAGATGTTGCAGGAGTCTGCGTGTTCTATAAATGAATAAATGGTTAATGTTCTGCCGAATAAAAGGAGAAAATACCACCATTTGTTACGTCACAACGAGTAACACGAGAAACGGTCAATGCGCATAGGTTTACGGTGAATCTGCCGAAACCTCGAACTGAAGGTGCAAAGCGCGAAATGGAACTCGTTATCCGGTTTTCTGTTTCCGTTTGAGTATAAATTACACAAGTTTAAGGCAGCTATCAATCTTTACTTGAAGGACTACAAGTAAAGATTGATCAATCCTTTTTTTTTCTGCAAAACCATTATAATGCAAATAGCAATTGCTATTCTAACTCAATGAATTTATCTGTGGGGAGTACACACTTATACAGACATGGATTGCTAATGGAGAAACTTGGTTTTACCGGAGTGTAGTGGTTCTGTCGTGGATCGTCCTGAGATCAACAGAATAAATTTAGCATAATTATAATATAGAGTTTACCGTTTTCCCTTTTTGAGGTAATGGATGTCGATTTTACCATGTGAATTCTAATAAATTGTTACCATCACTTTTTGGCTGATAGATTTGACACACTGTTTCTTGGGCTGTTCCTTGGCCTCCGGTGTATGGTAATTATGGAATTTATTTCACCTATAGTTACTTTTAGTATTCGATTGTCCAGTATCCTGTGGATATTCCATAGATCACCATAGATATTCTAAATGATCGCAAATCGTTGATATAATGTTTGTTAGGCCCAAGAAATTTACTTTTTTAAGGAAATTAACATGGATAAATGCTTTCAAATGTGTTATAAAACTGAAGTATCTGACGCCAAATTATACATTTATCATGACAATAATATACGTTCCTCGTACTATCACTTTCACAATCATTATAGATTGTGGTTAAACAAAGATTGTGGTTTCATCTCTCATATGTAAAATATACGCACCTATTATTAAACTTTCATGCAAATATGTCACTCAAACACAGTCATTTTCATACTGACATAAAAACTGGATTTCATATCATTGAGCAAAAAATATCAATTCGCGTTTTTATATCTGAAATCAAGTTCCTAGCGATAACAAACACAATAATTTCCGACTGTACTGGTTTCCCTCTGTTGTCCACCTTCGTTCTTGTGATCGTATCACCATCATCATCTGTTATTTAATTACATTTTTTATATCAAAAATTCAAAATATTTATATCACGAAAAATAATAATGCTGATGAATATAAAATTGTTGTTCCTCAATCGTTACGATAAAAGTTTTCATTGTATAAATTATATTTGCGGCAACGTATGTGGATTACGTCTATGTCTCTCCTGGTTGGCGAGTTTTTAATTTTTTGATGACAAGTTGCAAATATAACAAAAAAACTATGTGGACAAAACATATAATTTCATTATAATTTTATAGTTTTTAATTTTAGTTGTACGAACAATTTATTTTTTGGCTTTGTTTTAAATATTTAATAATTAATAGTGTTATTGTTGTTGCTTTTGAATTTTATTTTACGTCAAATTTTTCAAAATTTCTGCGACGGTACAATATTTAGAAAACATTATGTGGATTGGTCGCCACGCTAACTCTATTTCTATAACCTTTGACATGCTCGTGGGTAACCTACAAATTATTATTTTTTAAATCAACAAATAATAATCAGCAATCGTTCCATTCAATTCTCATTTCCCATTGATCTCAAAATATTCACATAATTTTATTATTTCAATTTTCAAGCGATTCTTAAATTGAACTTGTCGTTGTTATATGTACATAAGTACGTATACAAGAAATGAATATGTATGCAAAAGAATAATTTCTCACGAAAATCTTTAGTTTTTGTTGTGTTGTTATTAAATTAAAATAATAAAATTACATGTTCCTGACATAAAAAAAATTAAAAACTTAATAAATATAAATATTAATTAAAATAAATATAATTTATTATAAGCTTTTATAATTGTATAAATGACCATAAAATAACAGAATTGTATAGAATAAGTCATTTTTGTCGTGTAAATCGAGTTTGGTAACCTATGGGTAGGATAAGTAATTTGCATATTTTTACAGTTCGAAATGTTATTTCATAATAACACTTAATTTTTTTGGTTGTTTAGTAAGATACTAAATAGTATTTAAGTTAAGTTACCCCAGTATATTTTAAAAATTAAGTACCTAAGGCTATAAACGTACGATTGACGTATACCATCTAGATTTACTCCACCGACCATAGTTAGATTATTCACTTACCCTAAAGTTTCGGCCCAATAATAATTTAGTCACATACATAGATAGTTCTATGAGTAAGTCGGAAACCCCATTTTACAAACTAAAAGATGAATAAGAAAGTAACGATATAAAATTATGGTATATTCACAATTGGCGACAGTGGACAGACGATTATTGCAAAATGAAAGAGAAATGTTAAATTTCAGATTTAGATACAAGAGTGGAATCAATTATTCTAAATAATGAATCTCGTTACCAAATGGAATAATACTTCAGAAATAGACCCTGGAACGACAAAAACATAAAATGTTAACTTAGAACAAATTATTTCAAGAAATAACATTTTGGTAAATACAAATTTTGAAATAGTTAAACTACAAAAAAATAAAACAAAGGACAGCGATTAGAGGCAATAATTTGAAGTAGAGGATCAACGATAAATGACAATATATAATTTGGCCAAATAATTTATACAAAAAAAATTGAAGAAGTCAAGTAGAACCGTATCAAGTAAGTAAAAGAACGTGTATAAGTTTTTCTTTTGTTGGTAACAAAATGTACTCGTTTACACCATTAGGGCTAGAAACCTAGACAGGGTTTGCTATAATATATAATAGTAATATAAATAATTCACAAAACTATTTACTTTTAATAGTTTTTAAAATTCTTTATTTATTTTTACAGTAAAAATCTTCCTTAGTCATGTTTTTTATTACATATATTAAATTTTTCTAGATTGACTTCGAAAGTTCCTTCTCAGTAATTGATTATTTTCTGAAATTTATTTTACCATAACTTAAGTTAACATAAAGTTACATTACATAAATTATTTTTAAAAATAGATCTAGTATAATATCTGGTAGTTGGATTTACTTAAATTATCACCTAACTTTTATTCGTAGTACAATTTATTTTATTGCCGATTATAGCTTAGTGGTTTCTCATAACGCTGCGTTCGAACTAGAGATTCTCGTCGTTCAGCCAAATTTAAAATGCTCCGAATGACTTAAAAACCGATAATGTGTATGGGGAATGTTCATTTTTTGGTGGTCACCTACAATTTTAATGGTTTATAAGATCTGAGTTGAGACGTGGTTAGAGTAATGACCGTTTTACGATCTTAAGTATTGATTTTATTCTTCAATAAAAATTTATTTTCCTGTTTTTTGATGATTTCGAACTGTTCGAAATTAATATTGTATCAATATCTGTAACTATATTGATATGGAGAGCGTATTCGGATTCTGGTTCTTTGAATTTTTCTGCTATATAATATCTTATATTATCACTTTAAATTTTTATCCTCATGCTGCTGATATCATTCATATATGTGTTCCCGTTCTGTTCTATTTTATTTAAATATTTTTGAAATTAAAAATTTTTCACAGAAAAATATGTAATACATATAATAGGATTTGTTAAGTTCGACTGTACGAGTAGTTAACATACTCAGATTCTGGTTCTCTGTTTATCATCGTTTATTATCATAGTTGACGCAATGCCACAAAGAACCTATGGTATAGACAAAATATTTCATCAAAGCACACAGAAGCGTTCTACATTCTTATCAAAACGGAGCAGTTTAATCTAGGACGGAGAATACAGTACACGTATAGAAATATTCCTGGAATTTAACAAGGTTATCTGGTACATTCGATGAAAATGGCTTTTGTAACAGCCATGGACAGTAAGTAAATAAACCAATATTTTCAAGTTGTCCCTTTTCATGGAAAGAGTGTAATTGGTCAGCTTCGACCACTTCAGCTTAAGATTTAATAGGGCGATATTTTAATTTATTAAAATAGCTGGTTTAGATCATGTGAAACACAAGTGAGAACCTGTTTAGCTAAACACTGTAATTTCGTAGTCCTCAATGTCAAAGGCACCCACATAACTGTTATCTTGTTATTGCAATCAAGAAGGTTCATAAATTTCTTGAATAATTAGCTACTTGTTTAATTCAATATAAGCCTAGCTTGCTACTTTGCAAGTAAATGTGTTTAATTACGTGCAACGATACCATAATAACACCAGCCAGATAAAAAAGAAATAAAAAAAACATAGACAATAATATGCTCAATGGACTCAATTAAAATCAACCTGGAACACAATCAATTGACGATTAGCCTGTAGTCTGTGTCGGATGATTTTTCATCCATTGATACTAACATTTAGATTCATCACGACGATATTCACTAGAATCAAACTATAGGTACAGATTAATAGTGGTTAATACCAAATTAATTGTGGTTTATGAGAGTCCTAACTAACAGCTGACAACCATTCCAGAGATATTTGGAGATCTCCTTAGTTATTGTTATGATAAGTCTTTAAAAGAAATCTTTTTTAAAAATAGTAAATAGGTGATCTTAAGAATCACAACTTTGACATTTTATGAAATGAGGTTGTATAAATTCCTTTCAGTTATCTTTAAAAAAAATTTTACTTAATTTTTTATTATATGTATTTATTAAAAATTTTTAATACTAATTTTCAAATAGAACTGTTTTATAAAATAATCATTTTAATTAAATACTTGCAAATTATAATTATAAATTGTTTATTAATTAAAATAAATTAACTAAATATTCTGTTTTATTTTTAAAAATCATTACTATATTATTGCTGAGAAAATATTTATTTTCTCAGCTCTCAGAAAATGTTTTGAAAATTTTCGACTGATTTTTCCTACATCAGAACACCAAATAAGTCTTTAAATCATATAAAATTTTAACATGACAAGCTGTAGCTAAGACAGAATTGGGGAAGAGACTTTTTGTTAAGAAATTTGGTCGAAAATAGCTTGTAGAGCTTGGGTGTATTTTTACATGTGTGAGTTAAAAGGTTTTTTTAATATGTAAACCCCTTGCTATACCCATAGGAATAGTAAGCGATATTAAAAAAATAAAATCCATTTTAGTGGAAACCAAGACTATGAATAACTTAAAAATTATTCTACTTTGTATGCTTACACAATAAATTTGGAATAAATTGTAATATCGTGGCTTTTGTACCTTTTCAATTTTTGTCAAAAATTTGCAGGTTTCATTTTTCATTTATATAATGGTATAGGAAACAGAAATAAACAATACCTATGAGCCGAAATGATACGAATTTTTAAATGACGGCAGAAATATTTATGAAAGGCAACAAATACCAAACACTTTTTTCTCTTGGTAATTATATTAGACACTACTCTCATATTAAAAGTACTACGGTGATTTTTAAGGGTGTATTTTCGAAGTCATTAACGCTCTCAAATCCTCGATTAATAATACATTTTGCAGCAGGTCACTAACCTAGATAAGACACTCAAAAATACAAAATAAAGTGATAATAGCAATGTATGTATATATATTAAAAACAATCATTAAAACCTGCAGCGAGTGCAACGACAACTACATACAAGAATCTTTTTCTGAGAATATAATTCATACCTAAAAATCATCTATTTCACTATGCAATTTTTTTGTTATTAATAAGTGATAATACAACACTGTTGTATTGTCGCTTTGGGAAAAACGTTGTTATGGCAATAGCCTACTATTTATTATTTTTGGCGATTTTTATTAATAAAAATAAATTCATTAGAATCAAAGTAACACACAACAAAAACAAAATTCTTATATAACTATCTGTCAACTTAAATATAATCTTTCATGTTGTGAATTTAAGTTTTATCTTTCACACCAATTCATTATATTCTCCACCCAAATATAACTCGTGGTCCTCTTAACAATCGATAATTTTTTCGAAATGTCACTCATGCGTATCCCAAGCTTAAGAAATTCATTATAGCTTAAGAAATTCATTATTTCGTCGCTGGGATACGCATTCGTGGCATTTGAAAATAATTATCGATAATAAGCGGACCACTAGTTATATTACGTCTGATAATTTGTTTCGTTAATTCTTTTGGTATTTTTTGATTTTTTTTAAACCCAACTCAGGCTCGACTGAAGATCGCACATTGTGATATTCTCTCCCAATTACAGCACATTAATTTCATCAAGGAATTGTGAAGTCTGTACCGCTTTCTAGTGCCTGGACGATCGTTTGTTCCATTGAATTCTGCACACCATATGGTTATAGTTTTATCCTTCACCTCTTGATTTTTCTAACCAGAAGATGAAAATTATCAGCACATTTTGCATCACTTGTTGTGTAGAATATGAAAGCAATTATTCTGCAAATTTATTAAAACAAAGATTCTGTTCGTCTTCCATCTACGCGTCCACCTGTGATACGCGATTTTGAACAAAAATATCTTTTTCATCAGATTCCAAATTTTCTTTTATAGTATCATTTTCGATCAATCGTTCATTCGAAACTGTTTGAGCGGCTAAAAATAATTATTCATTCATGCAATCATCCCGTTGCAGTTCCAATACCAGGTTTATAGATGGTACACCTTTGATCATCTCCAAGATATTAGAAGTAAGTTAATCGAAATTAAACTCAACCTCCATTTGTTAAATTCCTCTGCAGGCGATAATTTTCTCCATGCTAAAGGTAATTTTTAACATTTTCACATTCAATCACACAAACTTAATTTCGATCTTTTAAATTTCGTCGTTTTTAAAAGTAAAAAACCGAGTTTAAAAACAAATCCTCCTTGCAGTATAGCATTAAAATTTTAGAATACGAATATAACATTAGGTTGAAACCATATACAAAAACATTGCTGCCACATTTCGTTATTTGAGGATCTTGATTTTTTAGCTATCGGAATTTAAAAGATGACTTTTACCAGACCTGGTGGCGCAAAACTGCTATGGATCTCGGATCATTCATTCATTTATTTGTGATTTATACCACATTATAGTGAAACTGGTAGCATCAAAGCATATGAGGAAGAGGAGGAGGAAAAGCATCGCAAATCAGCAACATTGCGAGAAATGGTTCGAGAAGAGAATTTCAGAATTAAACGTAATCTACGACAAAGCACTATTTAATTCACGAAACATCACTGGTATCTGCTGGTAGCATGAGACGCATAATAAAAACTGAATTACGATTGAAGCCATATTATAAAATAAGATTTTACACTTGCACAAAAGGTAGTTCACCTAACAAGAGTAAATGTGTTTAAGTACTTTCACGTTGTTGGCGAATTAGAGAATACGGTATTTACTAATGAAAAAATTGTCAGATATATTAAAAGAAACAAAACGATCGTATTTGATTCGAGTGTAAATCAAAAGGTAATTTAGACCAGCTTACTACTCTACTCAAACTTAAATCCGATAATTTTTGCCCAACTCCATTCAGGAGGCAAAACTTCTAAAGTACTGCCTCCTAAAAAAATATGAGGGTGTCGAAGCCTTACAGTTTACTTTACACCAAAAATGGGGAAAATACTGTTCCAACTATGCCTATGTCAATCCAGTCAATATCATACCAGTCAACAGTCGAGTGGCTATCAACTATAAGCTGGTTCGAATCCAACCGAGGAGAATTGCAATATTTTTATGTGTATTTCGGAGAGCGTGAAATGTTATCTCTTCAACGGCACGGCGAAAACGGCATACACTTGTTATATAATCTTTTTTATATTATTCTTTCATAAGAGTTAAAATCTAAAAACAATAACTATAATTTTTTAGTTATAAAATAAAATTATGCTAATTCAAATTTTTTTATTATACCAATTGTTTTATTTATTTTTAATATACGTTAATAAATTTACTGTAATTAGTGTTTTAGTTTTACGTTTCTGTTAATTTTCTAGTTAATTATAAATTCCAATCTAAACTGTCGATAAATGTGGAAATATATGAATTATAAAAAAAATGGTTTTTGTTGGTAAACCAGAATAATAAAAGTACATAACTATTTTTTTATTATATAATATTCTTGAAAAGTACACGATGGTGGCAATATAATACATATTTGGAAAACTTCACTCTCGTTAGTTTTCCAATTGTGTTTTCGTGAACTAAATTTTCTAACCAACGTCAGACAAAATATAATCGATTTTTAAAAAAAAATTTATTCGTATATTTCAGTTAGTTTGTGGAAGAATTTTATGTTCAATTCTATAGTTTTCATTTTTTTTAACATTTTCTTCTGCAATGACGCAATGACTAACAGTAACAACCAAATGTTTTCGGTTTTATTTATTTTGTAGTTTATTGTTAAAAAAATGGAAAAATTCCGAAATGTCAATTTTAATTTAGGATATATATCATATATATAAAAAAATGTACTATATAGGTTACGTCATATTCTGGAATTTAAAAGTATATTCATGAGGGAAATTAATTAATTAATATGCATTAATTAAAGCAAACAATTAGATGGCTGATAATATAAAATGCTGATACTGGTAAAGAGAAATATAGTTAAATTTATTTTATGATCAACCGTATCAGCTTTGATAACGTGATTTGAGATAATTTTAAAAAGAAAATTTTGCCGACAAAAAGAAATGCAAGTGATTAATTTAAATGTTCCGAAATTCATTGTAGTGGGATGTTTGATACGTAATTTTATTTTATTCGAAAATGGTATTGATGAGGACTCTGGGATTTTATGCTTAAGTTTTAGAAATAAGTTATATTTGGCTTGTGTGCTATTATACAAAGCAAGCATTATCATATAAAATATTTTTGAGGTGAAAAATTATTTCAACAATTATTGCCCGAACTCAAACTTGTGTTTAACAAAACTTTATCTTTTTTTAAATCGAAAAAATGATAAATCAGATATTTCGTTTGGGCATTTCGCATTCGTTCTTGTTTTCCATTAATTAAATACAAATTTGATTATATAGAGTTTCAGTTTCTCTCGTTTAATTGGACTTCTCAAATCAGCAAAAGATATTAAATCCTCATCAACACATTCAAAATTTTCTACAAAGTGGAGGTTTTTTCTTTGACATGCACGGACCACGTAGAAGAAATTGTTCTAACAGGACTCAACAAATTAATTGATGGCCCATTGTCACCTAGTCTTTCTTAAACTACTATGTCCATTTAGGTCCATTGTCCCATTTGGTGTGAGCAATATTTCAATCTTAAAAATTAAATTGCATCTGTTTTGGGTAAGAAGAGATCAAAGCAACCGAATATAGAATTATAGTTAATCAAGCTCTCAGATTCGCTAGTCAATCATGATTTTTAACTCCAGTGGTAGTGAACTGTTAGGGAGATAATTTTACTAAATAACAATGAAATTGTTACTTGGTTTCAAATTCAATGATCACTTCACTAGTCAATAAGTCCATAAAATGACACATAGATGGCGTTACTAGAATTTTTCTTTATAATTGTTATTTAGTAATACCTTCGAACGAACACATGTATAAATTTGACAGCAACCTGATTATTGATTCGTGAGTTATAGCATTTTGTGTGAAGCAAATTCGATTTTGAAACAAACTTGAAAAAAGTAAATTTCGAGAAAGCATTGCTTTTTGATGAAAGAAATACAGTGGACACCAAATAATGCCTTTGATAAACATTATTCGAACGTTGCTCCATCGAGAAAAATGGTAGAGTAGTGGATTGCTGAATTTAAATGTGGTCGCACCAGCACAAATGTGTCACCAAATGGACACCCAAGTGAAGTTGTTATTCCAGAAACATCAAAACAATCCACAAATTGGTTATGAACGATCGCAAATTGAAAGTGTACGAGCTAGCTGACATTGTATAGATATCAGATATAGTGTTTTACCATTTTACATGAACATTTGGGTATGCGCAAGCTCTGTGTAAAGTGGGTGCCGCGTGAGCTCACAGTCGACCAAAAACAACAACGAATTGATGCTTCAGAGGAGTGTTTGCCGTTGTTTAAAAGCAATAAAGTGGAATTCTACCGTCGGTATTTTACAATGGAGATAATGGTTACACATCAATTTTCATCGACTATCTCTAAAATAGAACCACCATCAACAGCGACTATTACTGTGCACTTTTGGATCGATTGAAGACTGATATCGCAAAGAAACGGACACATTTGCAAAAGAAAAAGTGTTGTTTCACCAGGACAATGCACCGTGTCACAGATCGATGATAACGATGAAATTTTGAATTGCTTACCCACCCACGATATTTTCCAGATTTAGCCCCCAGCGACTTTTTCCTATTTTTAGATCTTAGAGAATGCTTGTTGGAAAGAAATGATGAAGTAATTGCTGAAACTGAGACCTATTTTGATGAGAAAGAGAAATCGTATTGTATAAGTGTTATCGAAAAGCAACATTATATATATATATATATATATATATATATATATATATATATATATATATATATATATATATATAATCGAGTTTTTTCAAAATTTTGTTTTTTCTTACATATCCTACGGACTATTTGAATGATCTGTTATATGTATGGTATAAAAATATTATTGAAAATATGAAAATAAGGTATATTGTAATATGATAAGTTTGAGAATTTATATATAGAAATTAATTTTGCAAGATAAGTTTTGACTTAACAGTGGAAAATCGTACTATCACTCGTCGAAATACGAGGAAATAATAATACTATATCGAGATTTTTACCTGCTGAGTGTTTGGTTAAATTTGTTGCCAATAAACACCTATATTGATAAAATGTAAGTTGTAATTATATATTTTGTTTAAAATATTTTCAATTTTGTCTTTTTCTTGCGCCTATAGAAACCCATGGAATAAATATTGCAATAAGTCACATGTATGCATACCCGTAAATACAAATAAAAAATGTAAACTTCGCAACATTTTATTTTTTATTACTATATATTACAAGCGTGTGATCAAGACCACTATTAGTGGGGTGCATACCATAACATAGTATCAACAAATTTAAAATCATTTCAATCGGATACGACACATTTTATGTTATCGAAAATGTCAAGTTGTGAATTGGAGCTAAAATGGAGTATTTGCACTAAAATGGAAATTGTATCGAAAATTCTAATTATAAATTATAATTACAAAATATAATTACTTAACCTATAGTTCCATTTTGGTTTCTAAATAAAATGTTCATCAAAAGTGTATGTGATTGAACATATGAAAAATTAGTGCTAATTAAATTTAGATTGAGTGGGTAAATTAACTTTAACTAATGATCTAAGTGCCTAAACTCGATTCATCATTTATATGGGTACACGTTAATGTTAGTGGTTAACTGAGGATCATCATCGATATCTGATTTTTACCAACTGTTAGTAAACATCAATTTAATGTTTTGATCTGAACTATGGATTAAATCTATGTAGATTTAATCCAATGCCTCACTGCTATACAAGTAATACAATTAACACCAGAACTTTTAAATCCGTTGGTTCTTAATTCACATTTGGGTTTTATACATCTTGTTCAAGCTTTTCTTAAATAACAATTTCAACTTATTGTGTGAAGTGTTTTTCATAGTTTTCTATCATCGTTTTAGAAGTTCCATTTCGTACATAATTACAGTTAAATCAGTTTCAAATTTTAACAGCAACGTTCGTTTATTTATAATGAATTGCAACTAATTTCAATATACACGCCTAAATATCGCTTAAAATAAAACGATCTTACTCGTGTTATAACAATTGTAACTTGTTTGCGTTAGTAGATAACTTGTATTGTTTTTGAGGCGAGAAAAATTCAGAACGATCGGTTAAAATGAAACCAATGCAAAAAGAAATTTTCTATATGTGATTCTCTTCGGTTTTCAGCGTAAACTCTAAAGATAGAACAAATATTTAATGAATGCTAAATTTATATGTAGCGCTCCACAGACGAGCCTCGAGAAGGTCCACCAAAATTAATTCATTAAAGTTGACGTAGATCCACGATTGACACAAGAAACTATTGCTGATGGAATGGGTTTGAATGCAGTGGCTGTATCGCGAATATTAAATAATCAACTGGGATACACAAAGAAATCTGCTCGATGGGTTTCATGAATTTCAAAAAAGACCCAAAAAGAGGTTCGAGAGCAATTTGCTAAATTTTTATTTAATCAATTCGAAAACGTGTAGTCAGGCAACTTTTGTACAGTTTTTACTAGTGACGATTCTTAATTCTATGATGTCCGTCTACTTCAACCAATCAAAAATTTTTGGGGATAGCGTACGGTAACTGCAAAATGCAAAACCGATGCTTACCAAAAGTTTTAAAATTTACATTATAACAACGCGTCAGCTTCCACCGCTTAATATTAACGTGGGGTTTTTAATAATTAATGCGGGTAATGTTGAGCGTGTAGATGAGCTTAAAACAAAAATTTTGAAGACTGTCTTGTGATGTTGATCTATGGACTTAAGAAATGCATTGAAATGAATGGAGATTATGTAGAGAAGATAAAAAATATGAATATTAAGAATAGATACGAAAAAGTTTTTTTTGTTGTCTGGTCAATTGAGCGAACTTTTGGCATTTTCGTCGTATAACCAAATCAAAATCTGGCAAGTTTTTTAAGACTTTTATAGGCTATTGCTGGCCCGTACCATGTCAACAATCTGACTCCATCGGTTTGGCTCACGAGGTAGCTTTTCATACTGTTGTAAGCAGTCAGAGAATGACAGATCGCTCCCTACGTTGTGGAGCAATCGCTTTATATTTTATGCTGTAATTATATTCTATGAAAATAAATGGTATGTTTTGTCTTTTGTGTCAATGTTCTATAACGTTGAAAGATGACGCTGATTTAATTTTTATTTATGTTAAGTTATTGAATTGTATGTTCAGTAAAATCAAAGAAATAAAAAATGAATCCATTAATAAATACTTAAGTAGCCTGTCTGGCGAAAAAGATACCGAGTACACTCTTTGGAAAGCAACAAAATTGTTAAAACGACCTAAACTTCAAATGCCTCCAGTTAGAAACGATGATGGAACTTGGGCTAAAAGCGCAAAGCAGAAAGTAAAATTGTTTGCAACTCATCTTGAAAACACGTTCCAGGCTCTACCTAGACAAACAGTAGACGAAAACATACCACCAGTACATAAAGTGGACAACTATAATATAGCTGCTGTCACAGTGCAAGAATTAAAAGATGAAATCAAAACTAACCTAAATGCAAAAAAATCTCCAGGATATGACTTAATTACAGGACAAATAATAAAAGCCCTACCTGAAAAAGGAATACGCAAGCTACTTCAAATAATTAATGCAGTATTCAGACTTAAACACGTTCCAAATCAATGGAAAGTCGCTGAAGTAATCATGTTACCCAAACCAATCAAACCATTAAATGACAAAAAATCGTATAGACCGATTTCCTTACTTCCAATAATTTCAAAAATATTCGAGAAATTACTGCTTAAGCGACTCAAACCAATAATTGAAGAAAGAAATCTTATTCCACCTCATCAATTTGGCTTTAGAGAAAATCATTCAACAATCGAGCAAGTGCATCGGATTACAAACATAATTGAAGATGTACTTGAAAAATAGGAAAGTTTGTTCTAGTATTTTTTTGGATGTAGCACAAGCTTTCGATAAAGTTTGGCATAAAGGATTGGAATACAAATTAAAACGAGATTTACCAAAGAAATTCTATGAAATACTTAAATCTTACATAGCTAAGCGGCACTTTCGTGTTAAACTAGATGGTGAATACTCGGAAATGAAGAAAATATCAGCAGGAGTACCACAAGGTAGCGTTCTGGACCATCTTTATATGTACTATATACCTCTGATCTGCCAACGATAGAAGAGACAACTATAGCAACGTTTGCAGATGACACAGCCATATTAGCAGTTGCTGATAACATAGAAAAATCCACAAGCAAATTGCAAAGAGCGACTAATATGGTTAACACTTGGACGAAAAGGTGGCGAATAAAACTGAATGAAGCAAAATCAGTTCATGTAAATTTCACCAATAAAAAGGTTGATTGGATACCAGTAGAACTAAACTCCCAGCGAAATCCCAAAAATCCCAAAATACTAAGGCATCACTCTTGACGCGAAACTAAAATGGAAAGAGCATGTGAAAAAGAAAAAAGAAGAATTAAACATTAGATACAGAAAGATGAATTGGCTCTTAGGAAGAAGTTCTGAGCTTACTTTACATAATAAATTGCTACTGTACCGGCAAATGCTTAAGCCTGTATGGACTTACGGTATTCAGCTCTGAGGCTGTACAAAGCAAACAAACGTCAATATCATCCAGTCATTCCAAAGCAAAGTCCTACGTGGAATAGTAAATGCACCGTGGTACATGACAAATGACAACATCCATAGAGATTTGAAGATAGATTTCGTTAGCGTAGAAATAAATAAATACGCAAGACAACACGTGCAACGGATTAGTGAACATAAAAATGCTGAAATTCGCCGAATGTTGGATGACACAAATCCAGTAAGAAGGCTGCAAAGGAAGAAACCACTTTATCTACTAGATCCAACCTGGATCGGCTAAAAAATATATAATAAAAAAAGGTACAAGCCTAAGTGGTAGAACCCTTGAATCGTGAATTTAAATAATAATGCAAGATAAATTACTAGATGATTTGTAAATCAATTGTAATAAATAAAAAAAAAAAAATATATAGATAAACATTTTTCACCATCTGATTGAGATATTTCACCATCTGATTACGATCGGTGGTGTGGAAGAACACATCTATGACCCCTGTTGAAGTGCAGAATTCATGGACCAACCCAACTTTTTTGTTCAGTATTAAAAGCTGGCATGGAGCTATGCAATATACAGATGGTTCCTCGTAAATCGGACCTATATCCGTTCGTCCTCGATTTGACTGTAATGGTGTAAAGTAGAACGTAAATAAGCGAACCGCGAAAGAGTTGAGAGAGCTTTGAGCTCCATAGCAGATTGCAAAAATAACGACAGACAGATAGATAGAATATAAATATCTGTACGTGCAACAAACAAAAGGGCCTAATTTTCCCCTATTAATGCAAAGAACAACAGTAAAAATGATAGATAATATAATCTATGGCTTAGAGGCCGTAAACGGCCCTTACCGTGTCTCAACTGAGACCTTACGAACCTATTTGAACGATTGGTGCACCTTGTAGGTGGTCAGTCCAACGAATGTTTTTACGAATTTTTTGGTCAACGGCGGGAATCGAACTTGAGACCACGGCGTGATGAGAAACTCTCTTAACCATTAAGATACATCCGGTGACTATAGATAGATACTATAGATTTGGTCATGTCTACTAGAAAATCTTTCCCTACACTCTTCATGTAGTTGAGGTAAGCACAACCTGGTAACAAGGCAGTTATTTTACATTATTTGGAATGGACATAGATCATGAAGCGTGTACTCGTTCATCATTTGGCTCATCTAAAAAATATTACAGATCTTTCGATAGCATATAAATAAATTGATAAGCCTGGGAATAAATTTGGTTCTTCAGTTGCTTAGTTTTTAATCTCATTGTTTCATAAAAAATTTGTACGCTCTGCAACTTTGACTGGAGAAACTGCTGATGAAGTGTAAGCTATCATCAACAACTACTGATGAAGTGTTAGCTATAAACATCCTCAAAACATTTGTCGAATTCGGCATAACTGGCAAGTCCTTTGCGATGAAAGTGACTTTTGAAACGGCCATGGCCATTAAATAAAGAGTTTATATCAAGTTGTCGTTTTTCAATGAAAGAACGTAATTGGTCACTTCGGGTTAGGCCCTTTGACAAATAATTTCGCCTTACGAAAAGTAGGAGTAGCCTACCAGGTTAGCTTTAGATTCGATAAAGCAAACGGTTTTAAGTGTTTTTTTCACTATGTGAAGATGAAGAGAAGCTGCTGGTTATAAGCGAAACCTTGTTTTAACCAAACAGTCTACAATTTCGTCGCCTTCAATGTTACAATGGGCAGAAACCCTCATGACCGTTACCTTGTTGTTACAACCAAGGGATCCAAACACTTTTTACAATTTCCTACCAGTTTAGAGCTGGTTACAAGATTGCTCAAGGAGTTATTAATTCCGCTTGATAAGTTTACTATCCGTACAAAATATAATCTCTTTGTTACCGACACTGAAAACTGCCAGTGAGTAACCGCAATTTATTCCACTTGATGAATAGAGGAGGAGGTTCAGTAGGTCCCAAAATGCCTGAGATTCTCAGATCATGCGATGGACAGTAGTAACCATAGCCACACCCCTATTCAAACACAAAACCATCTGAAAAGGATAAATTTATTATGTGTTTGAGAAATTCTGGCGAGAATCACATATCCCTGGATGGGTAAAACACCTAAAACGATTTGTGGAAACTAAAAACAGGCAGACGTCTATAAATAACCTTGTAGATTTCTGATATATCTCGTTTACATTCATTAATATTTGATCTATGACTTGAAGTACTGTCGAAAGCATAATGCCCCAGCACTCCTAAAACGAAAGGCAGCCCAAAAACCTATACGTTACATGAAGAATTGTAACTAAGGTAGGGAGAAAATGAGCTCCATAGCTAGGAGCGGAGTTTAAGACATGACTCCAGTTACTACCCGACAAGCGATATTTTGCAAAAAGTTAAGTTTACCAATTGAAAATTTTACTTTAACCACTGGGCACCAAACAACAGATGGATAGGTAAGCATTGAAAAAACTAGTGATTACTTGATAAAATATAGCATGGGGAATAATCCACCAGAATTATCAAAAGCTCTACGGCATTGCCAAAAAATAGTAGTTGCTTTTTGTAGTTTAAAATTCATAAAATACTTCTAAGAATGTTTATTATCCAAGAAAACATTAAGGTGTTTGACGTAGGCCGAGCTATTAACCTTACATCCTGTTTCATTCAAATACCTTAAATTCAAACCTCGCTAATAAAGCATCATTACGTAAATATCGAAAACGGCAAGATAACCTAACATTTACTTTATTCATTTAACAAAGTGTTAAAAATTAACATAGTTTATTATATACAACAACAATACAACATACAAACAACTCATCAACTTAACAAACAAATTAAAACCAACAAAAAAACTTAAGACAATACTCAAAGAAAAAAGACTAGAAATTATAATGTTATTCAAGTGTTTATTAAGATATTAAAAAACAGAAAATGTTAAAGAGAAACAACGACCCAAAATGTTACATTATTCAAATATATTCGATTACAGTGTTTTAACGGAATTTTAATCTCCCAAAAACATTTTTACACATGACATGGTTTCAAAGTGACCACCAAAAGGTCTGCGTAACCATTATAAACAATGAGTTTAGGAATAGCCAGAAAAATCTTTCAAGACCGTGAGGTTTTTAAATTGTTTATACTCACGCGCAATTTTTTTATAGTGTACGGTTGTTTTTAGTATCGCCGAATGCCAAGCAATATTATGATGAACATTAATAACATCCAGTTTTACTTATGTAATATGAAATTCTTACAATTTAATGTTTTTATATTTTTGTGTATATATGATTTATTTTCGACGTTTTGAAATTTTTCATTTTATAATTTAATTACATTTATATATGCTTTGAACAAGACAAAAAACACAAAATTATGTTAGTGATTCGTTGTTGTTGTGTTGTTTTAAAATTTTGGTGTGGTTTTTATAGTTTTTGATGTTAAAATTAATTAAATGATAAGAAATTACTGTATGATATTTGTATATATGTGGAACAGATATGCGGTGAAAATTTTGTGTTTTATTTTTGGTTGTAAAGTTAAATAAATGTAATAAAATTATTTTGATTAGTGTAATGAAGGTAGGAATCATATATAAAATATATATATATATATATATATATATATATATATATATATATATATATATATATATATATACATTATATATATATATATAAATATATATATATATATATATACATATATATATATATATATATATATATATATATGTATATATATATATATATATATATATATATATATATACATATATATATATATATATATATATATATATATACATATATATATATATATATATATATATATATATATATATATATATATATATATATATATATATATATATATATATATATATATGGTTAGGTTAGGTTAGGTTGAGTGGCTGCTACAGCACACTTAGACCGGCAACGGTCCGTTGTGATACCACAGGATCTTACTCCCCTTTTACCCCTATGAGAACCAGTTAGAGCTGCTTACGTAGCGTAATAAGTCTCGCACATTACAGTTCTCGAGATCGGAAAGGCAGTCCATTAAAAACTTACCCAGATATTCATGTCTTTTTTGTGCCAAAGCCGGGCATGAGTATAGGAGGTGGACTAATGTCTCTTCCTCCTCCTCGTCCCTACAGCTTCTGCAAAAGTCATTTACTTCCAGACCCAGCCTTCTCGCATGTTCTCCAAGAAGGCAGTGTCCTGTGAGTATCCCCACGATCGTTTTAAGTTCATATCTTCGCAGGGAGAGAAGTGCCTTTGAGCGTTTCAAGTTCAGCTTTGGCCAGACTTGTCTTGCCTTTCTACATGAGAGGGTGTTCGTCCACCTTTTGTTCGCAGAGGCTACCGCCTCTTTTTTAAGAACAGTCCTGAGTGCGTTAATGGGTTTCCCCAACTTCGCCCTTTCCGGTAGCAGTTGGAGAGTTGTACAGTGCCTCGCTAGTTCGTCCGCCCTGCAGTTTCCCATAACGTCTGACTGGCCGGGGACCCAGACTACCTGGATGTTGAAATGCTCACTCATCTCATTTAGAGACGAGCGGCAACCCAACGCCACTCTAGACGTTAGAGAAACAAAAACCAGCGACATGATTGCCGCCTGACTGTCCACATAAATTGCGATATTAGTCGAGGATACCACATTATGTTTCAACCAGTTCAGGACCTCTTCAATCGCTATCACCTCTGCCTGGTACACACTGCAGTGATCAGGGAGACGAACAGCTATATCTACCTCTAGTTTATCACAGAAGACTCCAGCTCCTACTTTACCGTCTAGCTTGGAGCCATCCGTAAAGAACTGCAATGCTCCCGTTTCAGCTGCCAAATATATATATATATATATATATATATATATATATATATATATATATATATATATATATATATATATATATATATATATATATATATATATATATATATATATATATATACAGTAAAACCTCAAAAGTTGGACACCTTTTTAACTTGGACATTTCCATATATTAGACATTTCTTAAAATCCCTTCAACAAACATGGATTTATATATTTTTAAATCGAATTTACCTTCATATTTTGGACAGCCTCCTTAACTTGTATGTTGGACAGATTTTCTTCACGATAAAACAATTTTACTTGGTATATTCATTCTATACGTTGGGTCTCTGGATTTTGCAAAACGCAATACATACGCAAAAACAAAATATAATACAAAAACAAAATCTTGTATGACGAACATCAAAACATGAAATACATACAAAGGACGAAAATGTTCTACTTCCAAAATAGCATTGGTGGGGGCTACAATAATAGAGAATTCAAAAAAACAAATTTACAGGTCTTTATACACGGTTAACATCATGAAAATAAACTGCTAAACAATCTCTACTCTATTCTCTGCACTAATTTTGACAAAAATGTGTTGTTATTGTAGTAGATACAATTAGCAGGAGGAAAAAACTTTTTTATTGCATTTTATCGAATTTTGGTTATGAAAACAAACGAATGTCGACACAAAATTTTAATGTTTTCAATCCCTGATGAAATTGCAACGAATTTCAATTTTGAATAAATCAAAACTGCTATTCATGTAGAGTCAGTGAAGCTGGTAAGTTAATCATTCAACATTCAACTGAATTTTAGTTTTACATATTTGGTGTAATATTGCAGTTAATTCATTGTTTGTTTAACTACCGTCAATTTTCAAGCATTATGCCGAAAAAATCATTAAAAGAGCTATCGTTGAAGGAAAAATTGGATGTTATTAAACACATGGAATCTAGCACATAAAGAGAAACGGCGAAAAAAATTTGACATTTCCAAATCGACAGTTGGAAATATTTTAAAAAGAAAAATTGAATATCTTGAACGTCTTCGAGAAGAAAATGATAGCATGCATCGAAAAAGGCCTAAGACCGAATATGAAGAAATTAATTCTACATGCTATCAATGGTTCAAACAAATGAGGGCAGCCAATGCAAGAATTTCCGGTCATATAATACAACAGTGTGCCAAAAATATAGCCGAAAAACTAGGATTGACCGAATTTCAAGCATCCAATGGATGGCTTGAAAAATTTCGCCAGTGCTACGATATCACATACAAGTCGCTTTGCGGTGAGGCAAACGAAGTGAGTGCTAGTGACATTGCTAAATTTCGGAACAGTTTTGCATCTTTAGTTGAAGGCTACGAGCCGAAAGATTGGTTTAATGCCGATGAACTCGGTTTCTTTAAGTTTTTCCTGATAAAAGTATGGTGTTGAAAAATGAAAAGTGCTACAGTCAGCAATTGTTTATTGTTTTATAACTTTTAGAATTGGAAATATTGAAATTCTTATAAAGGTTCATCAATAGATCTATTAAAGCGATTTAAAACTTAAATTGGTCGTCCTGAAAAATCAACAAAAACGAGTTATGACCTTTTATATCTATACCACAGAATATATATATATATATATATATATATATATATATATATATATATATATATATATATATATATATATATATATATATATATATATACATATATATATATATATATATATATATATATATATATATATATATATATATATATATATATATTTATACATATATATATATATATATATATATATATATATATATATATATATATATATATATATATATATTTTCGCGATAATATTTTGCAAGTTTAACATTAATTTTCAAAGTACTATATTATAATAAAGTATATTTTATAGTTAAATATTTTGTAGAATCGGACTCAGTTCTAGTTACGGTAAAAGGGTCAAAAAACTAATCATTCGAATTAAATGACATAACGAGGTTAAACTGATATATATTTACATATCACTTAATAATTTAATATTTATAATTATTTTTCTAAAAATTTTATTGTATAAAATTTTATTTATTATAACTTTTCCGGATATTCATAATATAACAGGTGATTAAAAAACGAATTTTAAGAAAACTCGATTTTATTATTCAACATAGTTGCATCGAGGTCGATACAACAAGTATAGCGATTTTCCAACTTTTCGATACCACTTTTACAGTACGATTTCTCTTTCTCATCAAAATAAGCCTCAGTTTCAGTGATTACTTCATCATTGAACTTAAATTTCTTTCCAGCAAGCATTCTCTAAGATCTAAATATAGCAAAAAGTCACTGAGGGCTAACTATAGAGAATATGGTGGGTGGGTAAGCAATTCGAAGCCCAATTCATTCAATTTTACCATCGATCTGTGACACGGTGCACTGTCTTAGTGGAACAACACTTTTTCTTTTGCAAATGTGGTCGTTTCTGGGCGATTTGAGCCTTGAATCGATCCAAAAGTGCACAGTAATAGTCTCTGTTGATGGTGGTTCATTTTTAAAGATAGTCGATGAATCTTATTCCTTTCACATCCCATAATACATACATGTTGCGTCTTTGTTCACTTTTGATTCGGTTCATTTACTGCTGTCTTTTCAGCTTACTGTTTTTTGGATTTTGGTGAGTAATTATAAAGCCGACATATCGACGATAGAATTCTATTTTATTGTAGTTTAATAGCGCCAAATATTCCTTTGAACTATCGATTCGTTGTTGTTTTTGGTCGAATATGAGCTCACACGTCACCCACTCTACCATCTGATATCTTTACAATGTCAGCTAGCTCGTGCACCCTCAATTTGCGATCGTTCATAACCAATTTGTCGATTTTTGATGTTTTCTAAAATAACAGCTTCATTTGGGCGTTCACTGCGCTCTGCATCATTTGTAGTGGTGCGACCACATTTAAATTCACCGATCCACTTCTCTACCATTTGTCTCGATAGAGCAGCGTTCGGAAAATGTTTATCAAGCAATTATTTAGTTTTTACTGTTTTTTTTTCATCAAAAAGCAATAGTTTATTGAAACTCGAAATTCACTTTTGGTTCAAAAACCGAAGATGCTTTATACAGCATGCTCCCGAATCAAAAATCAGATTACTGTCAAATTTATACACGTATCGTTTGAAGGTAAGTACTTAATAAAAATTATATGAAAAACTCTAGAAACGCCATCTATATGCCACGTACTTATTAAATGACCTAATATAAGTAGAATTCTCGATATAACATTTTGAAACCTTCCAAAACTTGTAAAAAACCACGAAATTGTGTATTGGTTAAAATGTTGACTGTTTTGGACTGCGTTCAAATCGCCATAGGACGAAACTGAATGGAACGATGATTTTTCATTATTTGATTACGATCGGATAAACACATTTTTGATATCCGGTTCTGTTATACTACATAGCTCATTAATCAAACCGCCAAACAGCAAGTTGAATGATACATATAAATATTAAAAATTTTGCATTTCACCGAGCATCGAGTTTTTCCTCAATCTAAAGAATAATTAGAAATCATTTGATCAAAAAGTCCTTCGAATAATGAAGACAAAAGGTTCCACTGCACGAATTAGAACATTCGAAAATTGAAGAGCCACAGAATAAAAAAGTACAACAATTTTCAATTTATGGGTGCATAATCATTATATAGTTATTTTAGTAATTAACTGCAACGAGTGGGGTAGCTTCGCTTAGAGGAAGTTGCACGTTTTATATATAAATGCAAAGTACAATTTATAGTATACTGTGTATAAGATACATTTTCTAGTAAGTGAGACATCGCAATTTACATTCCAAGAATCTATAGGTATTTTTTTAAGTACACAAATTTAAACACATTAAAATTAAATGGTCATTTTGATTAAAATAAAAAATTGAAAATATTTTAGATTATGGTTGAAATTATATTGCACGATGTAATTTTTTCGTTCATTTTGATTTATTAAGAGGCGAATTACAGATTGTTAATAAGTTTGTTTATTCAAGTCTGTATTAGATATTTATCAAAGAATACGACCCTGATACTCCTTTGATATAAATAAGACCATAGTACGTAACACCCATAAATTACTGACGGACACAATATTGTTCACATTCCTACTGGAATAGCTACGGAGATTGCATAACATTCGTTGTAAAAAATCAATTCATTACTCAGTTTTAAAATAGTAACAGAACTATTTTATCAAGTGGTTATTTTGTTAGATTTAAAATAATATCTTTATGACAAACATATAGGGAAATTTTCTTTAATTTGCTCTATTTATAAAAATGTTATTTTAGCTGGTGATACAAAAATGCAAAACATCCTTCGTGGAATAATCTTAATCAATCTAAAGTGAAATCGACAATTTTCTCAATACCATCACAACAAAGTAAAAAATGCATTTCTAATAAGTTCCAATCCTTTCACAAACCTTAGTTCCGATTCCAATCAAACTACAATATTCCAACGCGTAAAAATATTAAATGGCAAAACCTCAACATTTTAAAACCATTCTCACCTTCACCAATTGAATTTATAACACTCAAATCGTCGATGTTCAACTGGAAATCGCCCAGGTGGCGCAGTGGTTAAAGCTACGGCAGTTGGAGTGGGAGGTACCGGGTTCGAATCCCGTTGGGGCAAGATGCAAAAAGGGATTTTTCACCACAGATCGTTTGGGCGGTGCGATCGGTGGTGTGAATGAACACATCTATGACCCCCTGTTGAGTTTAGAATTCCTGGGCTGTTCCATCGTCCATATCAGTACTATAGGCTGGATGTCATGGAGCTATGCAATGCTCAGATGGTACTTCGTAAATCGGACCTATAGCCGTACATAAAGTGGTATAGTGTACAGTAGCAGCAACCCAACAAAAAAAATGAAATATACTTCAAAGGTCTTTATTAAAAAAGGTCACATGATGACGAACTCGAACTAAGTTAATTAAATTTAATAAGCGCCTGACTTTTAAAATTAGATTTTTTTCGTTTTTATATTATACCTGTTGGTAGATACGGTTTTAATAAATTAGAATTTAGTTCCATATAAGATTTACCAATTGCCAACAACCGTAGAGGAGTCGCCCATTCTTTAGTACTGATTGTCTCTCTCATATTAGTACAGTTAATGTCAACTATTATTAGATTAAGCAAAGAGTAAAAACAATTTTCATCCATCCTTAAAGAATAGCAACTGGAAATATGTTTCAGTTCCTTAAAAAAAATTGGAGTCTTCCGACTTGTTTTCTGGAGTTTCTGTATTCCTTTATAAAAAAACTTCGTTATAAAATAAATAAAATGATCTATGGCTTAGAGGCTGAAAACGGCTCTTACCGCATCTCAACTGAGAGCTTAAGAACCATTTTTAACGATTGGTGCACATTGAAGATGGTCAGCGCAACCAATGTTTTTATACACAATTGCGTTTTTAAGCCATCCGGTTGCATGTTAATTTTTGGTCACCGGCGGGAATCGAACTCGAGACCGCGGCGTGGTGAAAAATTCTCTTAAATATTAAGCTACAACCGACAAAACCGGCGGCAAAATTTAAATGGAAATGCTGCATGTCATCGGTGATGATAAAAACTGAATCGCGTAATGCGTAATACAGATGGAATAGAGAGTGATAGTGATCGAATCAGAATTGAAATTAAAAATGTAAAACGTGTATTCGTGATATAGTTTTATTTGGTAGGCAAGTCACTTAAGTGCTTGAAATAAGAAAAAAATTACAAGTGTTTCGATTAACTGTACGAGGTATTTAGAAAATTCTGTAAAAATTGAGTTAGTTGTAAAATTATATTGTATTGGAAAGTTTGGTATTTAAATTTCTGTATAAATTATAAAAAATATAAAAACTAAACTGTTTAAAGGATCTTTCTATAAAAATTTAATATTGGTTATTGACTCAATTCTACATTATTAAAATAAAACGTATTTTTCAATTTAAACAGGCACAGTACAAGCCTGTTTAAATTGCAAAATAGCAACACAAAAATATGAATTAATCCTAATAAATAAAAAATAATAATAGAAATTATTAAATTGTTTTATTAAACTCCACAAAGTGAGTAATAAAAATGTGGTTCCAAGATTCGACAGTGTGTGAATGATCCGGAATGAATCCAAAATTAACTGCATGAAATACTGTCATCATGAAATGGTAAGTATGGGTAGTTATGTGAGAATTTCACTTAATATATCAACAGCGTATTTTAACTTGCCATTTAAGCCGATTAACGCATTTGCTGTTCATGGAGTTGCTTTATTGAGCTTATTTAAATATTTTCGGAAGTAATTTTGTTACCGAAATATGGTAAACGGCCCAATAAAGCTTAATCGTATCGTCCGATATACCTGCTCCCTATCAATTCAAAGTCAAAGGAAAGACTACCGAGATGAATGACTATTGAGATGAATGAAGCCAATAATAGAAAGTAGAAACCTTATACCGGATCACCATTTTGGATTCAGATGCAAACATTCAACAATTGATTAGATTCACAGAATTAAATAAATAAATTTGTTCGATTTGTTCTGGATGTGGCAGCTGCCCTCGATAAGGTATGGCACGAGATTTTAATACATAAACTTAATGTTATGCTTATGCGACCATATGTTGGTCTTTTGAGATTATATTTATCTGAAAGGCTTTTTAGAGTAAGATAAGAAGATATGTATTCTGGACTGAGAGATATTCCACAGTCCATGTAAGCATAGCAACGTTTGCTGACGACACCGCAATACTAGCAACAAGGAAAACTGTGGAACAGGCGGCGAATAAACTTCAATGTGCAAGTGATGAAATTCGCCAGTGGACCATGTGATGGAAAATTAAACTTAATAAATTAAAATCTGCCCATGTCAACATTACGAATAAATCATTGATTAATCCGCCGACAATCAGCTTGAACGATGTGGTAGTGTCGTACGAGAACTCTGCTAAATACTTGGGTATGACACTGGATGTTAAGCCAAGATGGAAAGAGAAAATGTGAAAAAGAAAAGAAAAACGCTTGTTCTTAAATATAAACAATTGTACTGGCTGATTGGACGAAGGTCAAAATTAAACATACGCAAGTAAATACTGATTTACAATCAGGTTCTAAAGGCGATCTGGCTATATGACATTCAGCTTTGGGGTTGTACTAAGAACATCAACATGAAACTTTTACAAAACTTCCAGAATAAGGTACTTTCGAGTATGGTCAATGCACTCTGGTTCATTCGAAATAGTGATTTGCATCATGATTTGGAGATACCGGATATAAAACACGAAATAAAAATATTTGCAACGAAGCATGAATCAAAGCTAATAGAACATGTCAATGCGGAAGCTTCGGGCTGGTTAGTATGTGAGCAGATACCTACCAACGAACAGGCACTGATCGCTGGATTAACAGTGACCACATTATAGTTTAGTTTTTAAGAATTCAGATTTAAATTGAAGGTTAGTCTAGAACGACTAGTTTTAATAATAAAAAAAAAGTTAATATTTAGGTTTTATTGTCAGTATTATATTGATATAAACAGTAAACAATTTCTCTATTTGATGGACAACAGGATCTAACCAGTATTTTGTTAAGTTTTTATTTAGCATACATTCATTTAAAAATAAGCTATTCGGTTCTTGTATATGTTACCGCCTCTGCAGCTATTAAGAAAGTTACAAGTATAATGCAAAATAAAAGTGCAGTAAAAGCAGTATTTAGTCTGACCAGTCTATTTACGCCTAAGGAGTTATATGCGAAAAAAGGCCACTTAGTGCTGCCCAGTATTGCGTTATATGAGTGCCAAACCGTTTTATTTATGTATAAATCATAATGGTCATAATTATGGAACTAGAAATTGTTAAATATTCTACATATTAGTACTGAATATGGTAGAAAATCGATTGCTTTTGCTGGACATTATTTATATAATACTCTACCGGAGTATCTGAGACATGATTACAATTTTAAAAAATATTTAAACGTCCTTTAAGAATGGAATTAAACTAAGACCCGGCATACCATAGTACAGGATTCTATTCGATTTTCTTGAAAAACATATTTATAAGACAAACTATAAGAAACAATCGTGAAGTTTCTGGTTAGTAACATTCAATTATTATACTCACTGAATTTTGTAGATCTTAAGGATAACATTTTTGGCTAAAACAATTATTCATTTATTACAATAACTGCTATTATTACACTATCTTAGTTAAAAAGTTGATGCAATACTGAATAAGGCGGTTAACTCATTGTGATCATTTTAGTTCACACTTTTAGTGGTGTTAAAATTTATTGATTAAATCAACATTTGTGTTACAAAAAGATTTAAAGCTGCATTTATTTGTCACCTGTTTAAGGTATTTTTATAGTTAACATACATTAACTTTTCGAAACAATTTTCTTAAAGTCAAATATGTTGGAACCGTCAAAAATGTCTTTTCCAAAATTTTTTCAAACACTTATAGTTCTTAGACAGATAACATAAAGTAGTTAGTTAATTTATGTTATTTGTCAACAAATCTAATACACAAGAACAGTCTGTTGTTATTTGTACGAGTTTTGTTTTTATTCTTTGCATACACAAAGGTTATCAATAATTATACGTCAGAATCAGCAACACTAATAAGAAGAATAAAAAATATTGGAAGATGTTATAGTTTTGTTGGATTGCCAAACAACAAAACGACTAAACTCAGACGACAAGAAAATATTTAAATTCTTTTGAGACAAATTTATCAGAATTCTTCTTCATCTTTACATTTTATTCTTTTTCTAGGTTTCAAATTTATTTTTTGTTTCTTAATTTTCGGTCGATATAAACGTAAACATTTAAACGGTAGCAGTTTTTTTTAAAATTTACTTTTAATTTGCAAGTTCCTTTACCGAATTATTTGTACGATTATTGGAATTTTTTGTTGATTAAAATTTTAATGATCTGAATAAGAATTATAATAGCCTCGACTACAACGCAACCACAATACTAATGCGAGATGAGAGTTATTCACTGAAAAAAAAACTAAATTTAATTATTTATAATTTTAAATGTATTTATAACTTATTTGTATAATTTTTGAGACAAACCGACGACAGGCCGTTTTGTTGTTTAGATAATACACATAAAAAAATACTTTTAAATCGAAACATCTGATTTACACTTTTTTCTTAATTTTTGCTTGTTTTATTTTGTTTCTTCTGTTTATAAAGGACAAACCAAAAAAATTAATAAAATAAAAAAGTTCGTTTTATTTAAGTATATATGTACGAAATATCACCAAACAAACACTTAAGAACAGTCAAACAAGAATTTCAATTGGCAACGTTTTGATAATCATTAATGGATTTCTTATATACACTATATATTGCTAAAGCAATAGCGACCAAAAGATAAACAATTTAAAAATAAACGTGTTGAATGGAAGTTGTTAGTGGTGCGTTTGTGATATCGTTTTGAGGAGAGACCAATTAAGATTTTAAACCAAATTCAATTTTTTCATCTTTCAAGTTAAACAAGAAGATACCAATGTTCCTTGTACTATTGAGATATACACACAGGCGTACAACAGAAATATTTTTCTCAATGAAAATTCTGAATCGTGTGAATTTTAAACGATTCTATTTTGAAAAATTGATATCTTAACTTAATCGTACACAAAGATCTCGAAAAACGGACACTTTTAAAGAACAGACGTAAACAGCAGATAATGTAACTAAATTTATACAGATACATATTTTATTCATTTTTAATGGGGTCAATTTAACAATTATAAAACCATAAAACAACCTAACTAATGAAATATTTACAATTTTTTGTTTTATCTAACGCACCGTAACGACAACATTAAATTCATTTTTTAAAAGACTTAATTAACGTTAACCCAAGTTAAAATATTATTAATAAATTTTTATAGGTTGAATAAGTTTTTGAGCACAGTAAAAACTCCGTGGTAATACGTACAGATTCGTATTATTATTACTCATACGAGTGTATTCATATTGTTATTGTATTTGTATTTATAAGGTACTGATTTAGAAAAGTGAAAGCAGTGACAGAATCTGTTTATGATCTAAAAGACAAACTTACAGTCTGGCGAATTTATCGAATGACAAAAACTTCTAGTACAAACCGTTAGAATAAAGCAACTTTTGCTTCATTATTTGCAATACGATCTAATAAAAAACAACAAATTAACTAAATTGACATATATGCTCATCGATTACAATCAAAAACCAGACAAAATCTGTTTAATCAACAAGTTTATCATTATAAAAATTTCCTCGGATCATAAATAATAAACAGTTTAAAAGGTAAATTCAATTAACAAAAACTAGATCAACAATTCAATAAAGAAGTTTAACAAAAGTTATCCACCCGAATGACAGACCTATTCAAAATATACATGCCTACAATTTAACTTAATTAAAAATTGCCACAATCGTCCCAGAACCGCACAACAAAACACCACCAACAACAAAATTGAATTCAACTTCCGCGTTTAATATTTATGAAAATCTATTTTTTTTTCGTTGCTGTAATTTTAATTATAATTTTAATCATTAACTAAAAAAAACTACACACTATATAATAGTTGGGATTAGATAGTTCTAGTTTGAATGAATTTAATACAAAAAATATTAACATTTTTAATGGTGTGTGAATAAATAATACTTTAATTATAAACTTACACATATATTATATTTCTAGTTTAGAATATATTTTAATTCACATTCACACCGCTTCGTGTAACAACTTTGTTTATTTATAGTATATATGCATACTTAGCGCATCACCACAACAACAAAATACAACCTTTCATCCGCGACTTAATGTTGTTATGTTTATTTAAGAATTTTTTATAGTTGTTGATTTTTGTTTGTTTAAATAACCGATATTTCAAAAATGACAAGTTCAATTCTTAAAAACGACTAGTTCTGGTTTCAAAAGACTACCAAACAAGCTTTGTTTTGACAAGTTACCGATTTTAAGGTATCCTTATTCAAAAACAGTAGCAATTTATATGTTATATGCATCAATCTTTAGTTCAATTGTTCTTTACGGTTTTCACAGGCCATTGTTGACGCGCACCGTGTCAGCAATCTGACACCCGCGATTTCGATCACGAGACAGCTCTCCATATTGTTGTTAACAATCAAAAGATGGCAAGTCGCCGATTTCTTTCACTATAGTTTAGAGTATCACCCAAAACGTGACCGAGTCAACATACTCGCTGATCTTTAATTGAATGCACGATATCAGGAATTCGTATTAAACTCCTGATCTCGTGATTAAAAAGGAAGTTGGTACGTACCATCAGCGCCGCCTTTTGGATGATATATCAAACGTTGGACTCGTTGATTTTGAAACCACCCAAAGCTGAACACTGTTCTAGTGGATCAAGTATCTCTTTCACTCCGTTTCCATTCAATCCAATCACACAGTATTCCAACATGAGATTTAAAAGTGTCGGGGGCAGTGCATCTCCTATAGTCGAACACCGGAATGAATTGCAAAAGTTCTCTTTCACACATCATTGTGACTGCGTTACTTTCATTTTAAACAGAAAACAATAACTAAGCGGTTAAAATAACGGTGATAAATTTAAAAGTATATAGGACATTTTTTATGGCACACGCGATCCTCGCGTAGCACAATTTCTCGTTTCAACACATTAAAATTGCAAATGTAATTGAATAACATGCACAATTTCTTTGTAGTCGACCTTGGTATACTGACGACGGCGACATTGAAATTACCACATTTCATGTTACATCAAATCATAAATTTTTGCCGTTTGTATTTTAAGATCACACAAAATAAAAACAAAAACAAAAATTGCACACAAAATAGTTTTGATCACGCATCAATGTTTATTATTCAATTCACTTCTCATTAAACCACATTTCGTGTTAATCAAAATATCTTTTTATAAAAAAAAAATTACACAACGATATCGACAACGATACAGAATTTCGTAACAAGAAACTATTATACAAAACATATACACAAACCGAAAATCATCATAAAATATCAATAATGCGTCTCTCTGAAAATAAGAACCACCCGCAACTTTAACAACAACAAAAGTGTTTATAACAAACCAAAACAATAACTGACCTAGACAAGAATTTACCAGATACACGCTACTTTGCGTTTTTTTTGCTCAGAAGAAAAAAAAATCGAGTTCAATACACACAATCCTCGTCAAACTATAACTAATGAACACACAGCCAACAATAACAACAACGAATTGTATAAAATCAACATTCATATAATATTACGTTATTGTGCACGAAAATTATAAATGAAAATTCATTTTCACAAAATATCTTTAACTGACATGACATTTTTTACCGTAACATATGTCAGGTATGTAGTTATATAATGTATGTACATATTTGTCGCACTACAAACATTCCTGCTGATCAAACTCCGTTTTATTTTGACGATTCATTTCCGGCTATCAACAGCTATTGATGCATACTAAAGAAAACTTTCAATAGATAGAGGCGCACGGTACACAGCTTTTCAATACTCAAATAAACACAATGAGCATCGTTACAAAATCGAATATGGACACCGAGTATGTGCCGAGTAAAGTGTAATTTGAGTTTGACACAATAGTGCTTTCCAGGTGTTAGGAGAGCATATTCTATTGAATTGTAGAATGACTAAGTTGCAGATTTAATTCAGCTCCATTGTGAATGCGATTAGATATAAAGTTTTGGACTCGATGATTTTGAGACCAAGTATCTCTTTCACTCCGTAACCACTTTATCCAATCAAACCGAATTCCTCTGTATATGCAACGGTGTGATTGGATTCGGACGTTATTTTTGAAGGTGTTGATTTATTTTTTATTGAAAATGTATTCCAAGATGATATGAAAATGTGTCTCAAGTTGCCTTCCGTTTTAGGTATAGCTTGATTTTAACTTTGTTATAGTATTGTTTCTGTGTTATTGTTGGTTACATATATGTATATGCATATATGGAGTTTTGTAGAGTTGCCATATTGGGTATTTCTAGATGTTTAGGGGCATGCCATAAGCACACCGTTGTATACATATTGTTTGATGTTTCATTGTCAGCAAAAAATTTATTTTGGAAGAAGTCTTGGTGGTTCCAGATAATTTTGTAACCTGTATACCTAATAAAAGGATAGCTATACCGACGCTTTTAAAGCGATCACTTTTTACGCAAGGAATCACCACTTATATCAAGAGCTATAAGTTAATTCAATCAACTACAGGTGAACGAGTTTTTTCAGGTTTCGTGTACCGCATCGATAAGGTTCATATCCTGGTGTCAAATAGCATCTAATCGACTCTTAAGGTCTTAAGATATGATACAATCCTGTTATTCTTTTAATCGAACCACGAGAATTGTGCTCATTTCTAAATTGTATTCTTAGGACTGTAGCCTACGTACAATCATCAATCATGGGTTTTTCGTCTACAAACGAGATCTGCCATATTTTTCTTGGTATTAAAAACGGAATTTAAGCTTTATAATATGTTATATATTTCATTGTGTAACACAAAGACGATACTCTTTATTAAACTAATAATTTATTTTAAAATTTAAGTTAAATGATAATCTTCTACAAAACATCCAAAATACTTATCAGATCTCGACATGCTATTGTTGATAATGTCTTCGTATGTTGCATTGGATTTTTTCATTTAACTAGAGAATCGTATTGTATTTTCCGACCATCACCTAACTGGTATAAAAATCGCCTTCGTAGTCTTACCATGATTAGGTAGTGATCACTGCTATGTATTTGGTTGAAAATCGATGGAGGTTGGACACATAATAATGTATAGCCTTTGAATTATGTATAGCCCATGAACACTTGACATCGTTTCAAGGCCATTAGTTTCATGGTCATAATGTCATTAAATGCCATGGATTTTCTAAAGAACTTTCAGATTTTCTAACTGCCGATTTTTAACCTATGGTTCTAGTACTTAATCGACGGTTTTATATTATATTGGGAATATTAGATTTTATGTTTATTTCCAACGTTTTCAAAAATTAAGAATTTTTACGAATGTCGTTATCTAGCTTATCCACTACCTTTAGTAACTCCTTACAACAAGCATTGACTACTGTGATGGACTTCTTTTTTGCATTATTTGTCTTAATCCATTACAATTACGTTTGTACATGTGATCACTCCCGGACTTCGAACTTGGTATTTCTAACTTTACATACTTTTAAAAATCACGTTTACGAATATTAACCGGTTACCTAACAAAAGCTACTTCAAGATAAATCCAGTATTTTCGATATGCTTTGTAAGTGTACATATAGTTTTTTTTATAAGTTAGTAACGAAACTGAGGATGCTGCATAGAACATATTTCCATCTTTCGTTTTTGTAGAACTGCAAATTTTGCTCGATTTTTGCTTATTGATCGATTTTTGCTTATTTTACTGATACATTCTATCGGAATTAGAGTATTTTACGAGCGAGTTTACTGTCGCGGTTCATTAGCCCCCATCAACCTCATTCAACTTCTTAACATATACACTATATTACGCTTCAAGATCGCTTGTTTTTAATATCTTATGATCACGACACGTAGCTGTCGTCGGCTATCGCTCAACATGAAGCAGAACACGAAATCGCTCAACATGAAATTCAATCAACCATATTGTTTACATATACAAAGTTTGTTATTACTAAATTATCAACACATAATATTAATCATTTATATTTAATTAGTAATAAGATAACCTCATATAAAGCAAATCCGTTCCTTTCAGAATTTCTCGAAAAATCTTAATGGTTAGAGAGTTTCTCATCACGCCGAGACCGCGTGACATATTATAAATATAATTATGTAACTATTTTGTCGCTGTCGTGGCAGAGAAGGTAGCGTACTTGCTCTGTCATTCGGGGGTCTCGGGTTCAACTCCCGGTGTCCCATTCATTAATCACGATTGGGTGTTTTTAACCTGTATGTGTATGTGGGTTGAACCGTTGGCCGCTAGTGGCATTGAGTTTTGGAATTATTTTCCGCGTTATTTAATTAAAACAAAAAACTTTTGCCATGAGGAATAGCCTTTAGCAGAATTTTTATTCGACCATTATAACAAGACAATAGTCTGGGGCACTTACGTATTTTTAAATTATTATTATTTTAATAATTTTTTCTTTTGGTAAAGGTGTAAAAAGGCAACGAGCGAATATGTATTTTTCTCGTAGTGCGAGATTTTTACTCACTAAAAAATCAACAACTGATTAGAACTGCATAAAGTCTGTTATCTTTTAGGATCTGTATGATATAATGCATCTTTCGTTAACTTGCATCTTTTGAAAAATATCTTGCAAATGACCTCTTAAATTACAGATAAATACGATACTAATAATTATTTAAATTCTATAGTAAAGAAAAATAGCTAGGTTAACAGACAACTGGTCTGTTGCTAACATCTACTTAAATCATAAGGAAATTTGAATCAAAGAAAATCTTTTTAAATTTTTGACATGGTATAATAATTACTATAGTTCATCATATTCGAATGGGACCAGTTTTGTTTGAAAGGGCATTTCATAATATACTTCTCACATAGAAACCACGGTAAAAACTCTGTTAGCTGGGAAATCCTTAATACCGTGAATCACTCATGTCCACATACGAAAATAACAAATACATCAAATTTTCGACATGAATGAGAAATTTTCATAGTTCATCATATTCGAATGGGACTAGTTTTGTTTGAAAGAGCATTTTATAATATACTTCTCACGTAAGGGAAACTTTTTTAAAAACTCTGTGAGCTGGGAAATTCGCAGTGATGTAAATAGTTCATTATTAAATGTACCAAAATTTTTATTTTATATACTACTTTTATATACGTTTTTATATTTTGAAAGCGAACACTTTGTAGACAATCCATTGACATTTAAAAAACACTGAGCACAGACATGTAGTAAAATATTATCTCTCTTGCGTACGTAATAAGTTAGAGTTTTTTTCCTGTTTGTTTTCGTTTTAGAGTAATAAAACTTCATATATTTGGATAAAAATATGTCCCGGTTTACCATAAATACTTTGCTTTTATGATGATGAGAAAAGACTAAAGTAATTTAAAACAGTTTTGTTCCGAATCCTTAAAATTCAAATATCAACTGCAGTTGAATTTTAAATTGAATAACACCTGAACTACAATGAGACCAATTGCTCGACAAACTAAAACAGATGTAACTGTTTTCAGATATTCAGACAACAGGTACATTTACATGGCATCGTACAAAACATTCGGTAAAGTTCACTGAGGTTAATAACTATGGAGACGGTATCTTACAAAATTAACATTCAAAACAACCAAAACTAAGGTGGAGGTTTTTATTTTAGTAATGCCACTCATTTTATATATGCCTCTTACTCTTATTTTCGAAAAATTGATAAATAAACAATGTTATAACAATGTTCTCAAATTTCGAGCTCGAAGAATTAAACGTCAAAAACTAAAAATAAATGAAAAGGTTTTTTTTTTGGATGGCTGCTACCGCATACTTCGACCGGCGATGGTTCGTTGTGATACCACTGTATGTACGGTTATAGGTCTGATTTAGAACCATCTGCGCATTGCATAGCTCCATGTCAGCCTATAGTACTGACGTGGACGATGGGTCGGCCCATGGATTCTAAACTAGACAGGGGATCCAGATGTGTTCATTCACCGATTGGGCACCGCCCAAATGATCGATGGTGAAAACTGCCCCGGATCGGGATTCGAACCCGGTACCTCCCGCTCCAACTGTCGCAGCTTTCACCACTGCGCCATCTAGCTGGTTTCTTAATAAAAAGTTTGAAAGAACACATAATTTTTATTATTATTTATATATAATTAATATATTTATTTATTCTTTTTGACATATGAACTAATTTATGACTTATTTAACTAACTCCCGAAACAATTGCTGTCATTTATTTTTAAAGATACCGTATCTTTCTTGTTTTATCCCTCACCACCCCAAATAAAAACCCGAAACTTTTGACAACTCATATCTCATTTTTATAATTTTAGCGTTTATGGTGGTCGATCGTTTTTTATCCTGACTATCCAAGGAATATACATATTATCATTTTATATCAAATAATCATGATTCTTGTCGAATAATGATTTGTGTCGAATATTTTCTTGATCATAATTGTCCAATGGCGAAGAAATTGATAGAAGTTTAAATTTTTTTCTTTATATGTTAATTTTCAGTAATCTATATTATGACCATTTCTAACAGTGCAGACCTCAAGAGACGTTCCGTGTCAGAAATATTACAGTACTATAGACTAAATGACAACGGCATGACGGTATCAGAGTATCTTTTGACAAGACAATAATTGATTAATGAAAATCTTACTTTGTATAACTACAAAAGAGACAACTCACCAATGATTAGAATCAGCTGGACTGTCGATATCATTAAAGTTATGTTCAATATTTATTTATAAACACAAAAATAAATTTTAAAATATTTTATTAGTTTAAACTGTTTACCTTTTTGTTCGTTCGTTGTCTGTTTATGTGGTTCGGGCTGTACATTCGCGAATTAATGTTGGCTTGTCACGGTATTTACTAGTATATAGTACAATGAAACATAAATTTTTTAATTTTTTTTTACCTTCTCGAAACGTAAATATCCTATCTTTGCAACAAATTCTCATACTGTTGTTGGTATGTTTTCATTTTACTCGTATAATACAGCTTTCAACAGTCAACAATGTACAAAATAAAAGTTTTCAGTTTGTAAATAATTCATTTCTTGTCAATTATATGCTCGATTTGTTGATTTATACTAGGTTTGAAAAATAATGTATAGACTTAATTCATATTGTTTGACTCAATACATTAGAGTCGCTATAGAGAGGACAAAACATTTTAACGAGTGGATTAATAAGAGCAATTGGTAAAAACTGCAAACGCCTGTCAAACTGCTTTAACTGCTCCATTAATCTAAATATATAACATAATTAGTTGAAATTTACATAATGTATTCACTAAATCATCAAACTCCTCAAAAATATATTGTGGAATACACACATAGTGTTGTCAAAAAATATGATTAATACCTTGTTCTCATTCGCGCTTATTTTATATATGTATAATGTATATACGTTTGCAATTTAGTAATACAACGGGCAACACATTTGTGTATACGTTTTCTGTTACTTTGTGTATTATGCATAAACCGTAAATTAGCTTATTAAACGTATAATCAACTCACCCTAATCAATCATCAAACCAATTAAAACAGAAAAAGCACAAAAAGTTAAAAGTCATCGAATTGCAATATTTCGTCTTACGATTATATGCCATATCAATGATATTGTTGTTGTTACATAATTTTAAGTCGAATTCGATGAACAGATATCCCTTATGCACAACAAAAAATAATCTTACTTTTTATTGTTGCTATTATTATATTTATAATTATTATTAAAATAAGGTAAAAAAAAATATTTAATATAAATATTATAATTTAAAGTTTCTTATCGGATTTTGCAGCCATTTCGTCATTGTTGTTGCTGATTATAATTTTGTGAATGCACACGTAACATGAATTTATGCTGTTTGGTTTTTATATACCTATAGTAAAACGACATACAAACAAATCCAAGAAAATAATAAGACATCGTTAAAACAGGTGTGATGACAAAGTGTAAGTTATTGTGTCTGTATTTTTATTTGTAATAGCATTATTTAAATTAATTATTCTTCAAATATCAGACAAGATGTCAAATAATGTTTTATGGCTGAACACGTAAAATGAAGACTTATTCATGATGAGATTCTTGCCAATATGCCAAAAATAACTATGCTATATTACGTAATATTAGTGACGACCCAATTAACGTTTAAATTAGGAAGATCTGAAAAATATGCTGTCATTAAAATAAGCACTTTTAAGAAATATTTGTTGGTACAAAAATTACTTGCTTCGACTTAATGTTCAAATTCTATCATCAGTTGCTCCTTAAGCTGAATTTTATTCGACAAATTACGACAGTTGAATTCTTACTGAGTTAATGGTTTTTTTATTTTTTATATATCCAAAACTATGTGCGCCAGTATTTATTATGTTAACGTAAATTTTTTTTAACATTTTATGTTAAAATCAGATTTGTATTTAAAGAAAACTTTTCAGATTTATACGTTATTGACAAAATGTTGTGTATATGTGGTCCCCCAGTTCTAGTGCAACAAGAACCTTGTAAATTGGTCGAAACCGGGATTTTGATTTTCAAGTTTTTCTAGACCGGTTCATTGAAAATATTGAAGTATTTAACAAACACATATAAAAATAACGTATAATATGTATGTATGTAACATAAACTAAATATTTAATCTAAATATTAATATAAATAAAAGTAAATAATTATTAGTGAAATTGCTGACTTATTTCTTTTCTGACTTATGTTTAAATTTCCATTGTTTAGCGAAGAAGTTATCTTGTAGCGGATTTTCTACATGCAGAAAAACTCATTTGGATTCAACACCGATCGGTACTATTGAATTTAAATTTTCAAATCATCTTTCGAGATTCGTTTGTTTTTTACTAGGAATGATTTTAGAATTGTTTTATATTTTTATGACATTTACCAGTTTTAAAATAGGATTTATCTAAACTTTAATGATGTGTCTAAGTTCAATATTAATTTGCCTTGTCTAGGTTAGGTTAAGTGGAGTGAATACTTCAGCATATATAGGACCGGCGATGGTCCGTTGTGATATCACAGGATCTTACTCTCCTTTTACCCTTATGAGAATCAGTTTGAGCTACTTACGTAGCGTGATAAGTCTCGCACCTTAGAGTTTTCGAGATCAGAGAGGCAGTCCATTCAGAAATTACCCAAATATGTATGTGTTTTGTGTGCCAAAGCCGGGCATGAGCATAGGAGGTGGACTACCGTCTCTTCCTTCTCCTCGTCCATACAACTTCTACTAAAGTCATTTACTTCTAGACGTAGCCTCCTCGCATGCTTTCTAAGAAGGCAGTGTCCTGTGAGCATCCCCACGATCGTTACAAGTTCACGTCTTCGTATTGAGATAAGTGTCTTTGAGCGTTTCAAGTCCAGATTTGGCCAGACTTGCCTTGCAACTCTACATGAGACAGTGTTCATTTATCGTTCGCTGAGGCTACTGCCTCCTTTTTAAGCAAAGTTTTGAGTTCGTAATGGGTCTCCCCAACTTTGCCCTTTCCGGTAGCAGTTGGAGAGTTGTACCATGCCTCGCCAGTTAGTCTGATATTTCCCATGACATTTGAGTGGCTAGGGACCCAGACTACCTGAATGTTGAAATGCTCACTCATCTCATTTAGAGACGAGCGGCAACCCAACGCCACTCTAGATGTCAGAGAAACAGACTAAAGCGACTTGATTGTCGCCTGACTGTCCACATGAATTGCGATATCAGTCGAGGATACCACACTATGTCTCAACCAATTCAGGACCTTCTCAATCGCTATCACCTCTACCTGCTACACACTTGCAGTGATCAGGGCGACGAACTGCTATATTTACCTTTAATTTATCACAGAAGACTCCAGCTCTTACTTTACCATGTAGCTTGGAGCCATCCGTAAAGAACTGCAATGCTTCCGTTTCCGCAACCGACCTGTTCCTGCAAGATTCTCTTGAGGGACAGGTAGCTCGGTACCTTTTCTCGACGCACAAAGTCGGTGTAATAAATATATTCGCCAGATCCTTCCTTAGCGATCTAACTATCGTCGAGTGTCCGGTCTTAAGACATTTCCACTGAGATATGGGTGATAGTCGAGTGGCCGTAATCGCCGCCATCTGCTTACCTTAAATATCCACGGCGAGAAGGTGAAACATGTGTGGTCGTCAGCGCGCGGCTCATAACCATGCAGTCCATTCCTTACACTTTCTCTATTCTTTTTCTGTACGTTACGTTATCAAGAACTGGCCACCACACGCTCATCCCATACATAAGTACAGGTCTTACTACGGAAATGAATAGCCAGTGTACCAATTCAGGCCTCATCTCTTTCCGATGTCATTTCTACACGAGTACAATACCATATTAGTCTTGTTACGTCTTTCCAAAACGTTGGGCTTCCAGCTAAGCTTACTGTTCAAGAAATCTTACCTTGTTCGTAAAAGCTAGTCTCTTGCCATTTAGTAGAGTTGGATCTACTACAGGGATTTTATATTTCCTAGTAAATTGTACCAGTTCATTTTGGGTTACCTCCGTCACCGTGCTTAAGTATTTCCCAGAGACAGCTATCGCTACATCATCTGCATAGGCAATCACTCCGATCCCCTCTCTCCTCGGTTTTAAAAGCAACCCATTGATTTTCATGTTCCAGAGGGGAGGAGACAGGACACCTCCCTGTGGGGTTCCCTTAGTCATCGCCTCCTGATGGTGGATTCCCCCAGCACCGAGTTAATCAGTCTGCGCCCTTATCGTTAAAGAAATTCAATATCAAGGAACGTCAACATACAAAACTGTTGCGTGAATATTGATTTCTCAATGTACTTACTAGGGCATGCAGAGCTGTGTCCACAGATTTCCTTTTACAGTAAGCGTGCTGAGTTTGAGTCCAGTCACTAGGCTTTATTTTTGCGCGTATGTAGATATCCATCAGCCTTTGCAACGTTTTCAATAGAAAGGATGCAAGATTTATGGGCGCGGAAATATTTCGTTCAGGACTAGCCGATTTATAGAGATTGAACCCTTCAAGTGCCCATAGGATCCGTTCTTTGGTTACGAGTACTAGTACCTGTCGAGTCTTCGAAACTTGCTGGAAGTTGTGTTTCTATGATAAATTTCAAAGATTCCTCTCGAGTTCGACAAGTTTTCCTCGTCTGAAACCAGGAACAGGCGGCTGCTCGTCATCTCGGCGAGCTCCATTTGCTAGGCTGAATCTCCACATCTGCTCGGGAACAATGAGAACGATTGTGCGATTCGATGTAGTTAAGAGTGGAACTCAACCAATAGGAGAGTTTAAGGTGCAAATGGCAAGAATGCAGCGGTTAAGGGTAAGAAGTAGCAATATGAATAGGTAATAAGAAATTTTGGCTTAAAGTTCTGGTTACGGATATAGTGGATGAGGTCATCCTGGGTACAGACTTCATGAGGAAATACGAAACCATAGTTCGGCGTTGTCACCACATGGGGACAAATGGATGAAGGCCAGTGGGAAAAAGCATCGGTTGATGAATGAAGTGGACTGACTCAATGTGGAACCTTAATGGGATGCGGAACAGGAGGGAATGAAGGAGAAATCAAGGAATGGATAATATAAGGATCTGGATTCGACGAAGATTGAGGTGTTTACAGGAACGTCAATTATCACGGAGGATATTACAGGCGCATCGAATAAGAGCAGTGTTTTAAAAAGATGGTGTTAAGATGGTGTGCACCTTGGAATGAAGGAGACCCATTAGCAGGTCCGGGATTGGGAAGTAAAAGAAGGCTGAAGAAGCCAGGCAGACGGAAAACAGCCGGATATTGGTTAAATAGGCAAGGAGGGTTTATTCCAGGAGGGAAAAGGAGATGCCAACCAAAGTGGAGCCTATACAGGAGAAACCCTAGAGGAAGAAGAAATTCTGAATCCTGACGACCAGAATTAGGCAGAGGGTAGTGTGACGAATCACAGTGACACACACATATATATATATATATATATATATATATATATATATATATATATATATATATATATATATATATATATATATTGATTGATTGATTGATTGATAGGACTGTAGGACCAAGCGCTAGGCAAGATTCCCGGATAACGCCGGGCCTATTCCTACAGCCGTTTACATAAAACGATAGGTAAGGATAGGAAGGTATATTAGTTAGGAAAGAGCGACCCGGTTACAGACACCATGACAGTCGGTACTAAACTACTTTTATTAAACAATCACAACACAATCACAATTCTAATTTACTAATCTGCAATCGCCAATCAGCATTCTCCAGTCCGCAACACCTATCTGCTCCGCTGTATTTTGAATAAAATTAAAACTAGATTAAAACTAAAATCCTAAAATAAATTTATAAGTTAGTCGCTCAGGAATCTGTAACTTAATTAATTAATTTTATTATTTATTTTAACTCCCATCCGCACAACTAATCTAATTAAAACATAAGTACAGAACTCTGAAAGATTTTTTTTTAACTTATGGCTCAGGTATCTGAAACAATTTAATTAATATGATATGATAGTTTAAGCCATCCATTACGATAATGTTACCATAAGTCGTCTGTAACATGATCATCAGAGAATCAAAATAGATTAGGGCGACAATCTTCAGTAGAACCATTTTCCTATTACATAATTAGTAAAATAATAAAATAATATAATTTGTTAGTAAGATCTATATCATTTTCACATTATCATTGGTTAACATTTTTATTAGGATAAGAAGGAGATTTCTAATTCCATCATATGTATTTGTGTTACCTCAACAGTTGAAACTGGAGTATTTACGTTAATTATCCTGGGGTCTTCTCATCATATGCTGTATATAAAGTTGCGTCTCTATATTTCCAGATCCACCACTATCTAACGCGAGGGGCAATATTTATTTATTTTATGACCCGACAGCATTTCATATACATACATTATGACGACTTATTAAACTGTCAACTCGTGAATAGGGTAAATTATTTATATAAATAAACAATTGAGTAAGTTAGCTTTAACCTGTAACTTAGGTTTAACGTATTAAAATTAAATCATTTAGTAAAATTCTAAAATTATGTTTACTAGATAGGAATCTGTAACTTAATTATTATTAATTTTATTAGTTATTTAAATTCCAGTCCACACACCAATCATAGTTAAACAAAAACACAAATTCTTATTTAATTAGCTTAAGGCTCCTAAATCTGTAACAATAAATTAAATTAATATGGTATGCTAGATTAAGTACCCATCAACCATTAAGCTTATGATACCATAATATTAGAATATGTTTGTCAGAAAATCAAAATAAATCTCTGAAAACGTTTTACATACCAAAATTATGCAACCTCTTTTTTTTTTAAATAAAATAAACTTTCCTTGTACACCCCCTCCAACTATAATCATATTTACACTTATATAATTAATTAAAACCTGACCTTTCCCTTAAATTATTATTATTTTTATTTAATGGTCGTGATCAGGGATGCCACTCTACTACAAACGTAGTAGATCCGACCCGACCTTCACCGTTTATTAATCAAAAAACAACAACTGATATCGACTTCAAAAAGCACCATTAAATTCAAATATGAAACTTACTACGAAACTTTATAAATTGAAACAACGCATGAACAAATCACAGGCACGTATGCACGACACACAGGGAGGGATGCCACATACATGCAGAAAGAATGGAGCAGAATCCCCAATAGTGGAGGAAATCGACACCCCCGGAGCGAACCCCATTCAAGCAAACCAAACACGATCCAAACTCAACATTGAACCAAACATACATCTATTAGTAGTAAACAAACTCTAACACGAGAACCCGATTCAAACCACCCTTAACAACGGGACACCATCCTACACAAAAATAAAAAGTGCAGACCTATCTCAACCCACAGCCAACAAAACGATATCCATCCAAACACCCCACATTCCAGCGAATCCTCCAGCTCCCAACAAATCCCACTCGCGTCCAAAACCCCACATGCCAACAAAGGCTCCCAACCGCAAATAGCTCAACCATCATGCCCGTCCCAATCACATCCAGCCACGAAACCTCCCTTTCTCCAACCACAGCAGTACCATGAGGCAAACAACAAATCACCAGCATGCAGCTACGAATACCTACAAAAACCGCTTCCTCCAAGACACTCCTGCACAATCCCAGCCCACTCCAGAATCGGGCGACATCCTCCAAAAATCCAGGCACAACATCAAAACCTCCCGACACTACAAAATTGAATGCTACCAAACCACCACTGCAAAAGTGCTACAATCCCGCCGACATCCAAACATTCTTATAGTTTCAACTCCCCGTCCCTAAAATGAAATCCCCGCCTGACCCGTCACAAACTTCCAGACTAAACAACCCTCAAACACAATCCCAAAATGTACCTCCAAAATCTAAACACTCCTGTCCTACAAAATCCCTGAGGATGTGTACACTTTCCTTATTACCTATGTGTCACACGCACCTTTGTGCTATACACACGTTACCACAACTTATTCTATTTCACACTCAAATACGACTTCCTATCAAATGGTATGAATGGAGCCCCTCGAAGTCAACACCAACTATTCCTCTTTTTAAAACTGTAGCAAATTTGAATCAGCGCCCCCTGAACCCATAAAAAGTAAAAATCAAAGCAGATCCGCCACACCTACAGCAAAGTGACACCCTGAACGTAGGTATACGCATCATTTAAAACTTTCCAAAACAGGACACTCAAACCCGATACAAGACAAATCCGGCATTCTTCATCACCGACAACGCTTCCCCGGGACTACGGCTGAAAACCATTCAATCCCGAAACCCTTGACCAAGTCAAGAGTAGGCCCGATTCGAACGACGAAAAATTAAAACCAACAACACTCAAATGTAAACGAGACTGCAACAACTCCACAATCATGACTTAGAATCACTAAACTATTAATCCTGCAGTTCAATAGGAAGCCCCGATACCGCGGCTAGTTTCGGAGGACGCCACTAGACTTCGGACCGAGCCGAAACCGAACAAGAACATGTTGGAGGAAGCAACCTCTATTAATACCTGGAACTACATGCCATCAATTCGCTCCGAACCTCTCAGCACCTCTGCCGCTAAAAGGAAGCTTCCAAAACTAAACCCACCTAAGACAAACATAAAAATCAATCCAACCACGGCAACGGCCGAAACCAGAAGATCCACCATAACATCATGAAGTACTCAGACAAATAGCTGTCTAACATCAACCGAACCAAATCCACACCTCTAATCCAGATCAATGTCCCGCTATACAGGTAAACGTCCCGCTACTGAAAATGTCCCGAACACACCCACAAAATAAACGCCCACAACTGAACCACTCGTGCCAAAATCCATCCACCACCAACAAATATATATTCAATTAATCACTGAATCCCGACCGTGCCTGCTCTATCTAGGCGGAACCCACTCCAAAATATGTCACTCCACTCCACCTCAATGTGCCTCTGCTCCACACTTCCCACATACAAGTCACCTCCCTGGTCGTATAAAAACTGTCCCTTCGACCATTAATCTATACATGGCACTCCATTAAAATCCTAATACCATTACAGCCAAAAACTATTTAAATTCTCAAACAAAAATTAAGTATAAGAACATTACATGCAAACCAATCAAATAGCAAAATTCAATCAAATAAAAACTTGATACTTCAGCCCAAAAACACTCCCCACAGCGGAACTTCCACTCTCTACACTACAAATACATTTCGGCAATCAAGTTGCCATCTCCAGCATCCATCATGAACTCATGATAAATACTGAAGATGGCAACCCGATCGCCGAAACACATCTATAATACAAAAAATAAAAATTCCACTATAAGGAACATTTCTGAACCAAAACACCAAATCCCCACTTGATTGAATTTAAAAGTGGAATAAGTCACAAATATGAGAAATTCTTAATATGAATTTCAACAAAATAGCAAACCAAAAACCAGTAATAATATTAAAGGCACTGTATGCATTTATATATTATATTATTTGTACACAAATATAAACGAGATCAACCCTGTATACATTGCCCGTATACGCATTGCAATATTATTGATCTATACTGTCTTGATCTATATATAAGCAAAATATATAAAACAAAAGGGAAGGGAAATACATAGTCAAATATTTAGAATTTTATTTGACTAATGCAACTAAGAAAACAAAAACAAAATATCGTGCTATATAAAATTTAACAAAAATTTATATGCAATCGTTTTCAAAATTTAGACTATAGAATGTGGATTTGTGTTTTCCACAACTGAAGTATATAAAAAGACACAAATACACATGCAGTGAACGCGTTACAATTCAAAAATCTCCCAAAATTCCCCTCACTGTATGCCTTGCTTGATATATACATTATGATACATAAAACAAAATATAAAAAAATCATCCAGAGGAAAGGGAAATATATGAAGATCGAATTATGGGATTGGCTCGTCAAACGAAACAAAACAAAAACACACGTGTCGCATTCAATCGTTTGCAACGGAAAATTGTGTGAGAGAGATATTGAAATTGATGATTGTTATATAGGAGATTTTGATATAACTATTTACCAATACCATTACTGGCAATGTATACACGATGCAAATTGACACACACAAATACGAATATGTACATCCACCATAGTATATAAACACTAAAACCTAAATATATAATGCAATATATAATATGTATAATATAATTTAATATTAAATATAATAAAATATAATATAATATAATAACGATACTCATCTGAGATTCCAAAAATTAAGCCACAAACACACACACACACAAACGAATTTATTTTATTTAATTTAACACCGAGTGGAAAAAAACACGTCCACTCAGTGTGACGACTAACACTGAACTCATATATATATATATATATATATATATATATTTATATACATATATATATATATATATATATATATATATATATATATATATATATATATATATATATATATATGTCTCAATTTTAATTTTTGGCAGCTTTTCTGTTGGCCTCTTTTCATAGCTTCTATATAGGTACTAATTTATTGAGTCAGTCAAATTAAAATTAAAGAAACGCATTTTTACTGTAGATCGGTTGTGATGAAATATGTTTTTAGGAAAAAATAATGTGGTACTTTTTCCACAATTAATTGTGACAGCTAATTTTTTAAAGTAGGAATTGTGTCTTGGTTCAATGACATTTTCAAACAATTTATCTGCATTGACCGTTTCGATGACTTGAAAATTTTAACATTTTAAATTTGTTCAATAACTAAACTTTATTTGCCACGGTATTTAAAATTCAATTAGCATTATATTGTTGTTGTATTTTAGCAAATAAACCATAGAGACAACTAACAAGAATAATTACTCGTAGTTTAAACTCGTTAACTTGAGAAACGTTCAATTGTTGTGAGTTTACCTACATATTTTTATAGGATTTAAATTATTATTATGATTAATGATAAATAGACGAATTAAAAGAATAACCGGAAACACTATCAGCTCTTTCGAAATTCTCTTTTACTGTTTTAACTTACACCGAAGCCAAATTATGGTCATAGTCCCGTAAAAGACATTGGACAAATTATTAAGCAGAAGGTCAGCTTCGTGTTAGTTAATGTTAATTAATTTCTAAAACATTGAATACTTAGTCTGCAATTTATTATTTATTTTACTGTCGAAGTAATTTTTCCACTTAGGTTTAATGGTAAGGTCGCTTGAATTAGAACAAAAGCTTTTTCGATAAATATCTTTATAATACAAATTAAAATATTCTATGTGCATAATGAAATGTCAAACGTCCTACTATCATATATAACAATACAACATGTTTAATAAAAGGTTACTTTACATTGTATTGACCATAGTTCTAAAGATAAATTGAATTAAGATGGTCAATGTCTTGTTGCATGTCGACGTCATATACTCACATTCGTGATAATCCAAAACCAAAACAAAAAAACAAACTAATATAAATGTATATAGGCCAGGTGCAAAGGGTCAAATCTATATATGTATAAGGATATAAATAAACACAAGGGTTAGAAATGTATACCACCACGCGCGCTAGCCATGTCAGTACATTATTTAGTTTTAAACTTATATAAATCTAATTTTCAATCATGTGTCGGAAATAAATAAACCAGTTCGTTTATTTATTTTTAATTTAATAGGTTTTCTGTTGTGGAGGGTAGATTGTTGTAATCTACTGCCTTTATCGTGATGACTCATATTTAATCAATATAATTTATAGCGCGGTACAACACCTAAAGACAGTAATTACACAATTCTAATATTATAGTTGTATGGATGTATGTATATATGTGAAACATGCAAAATCAACAGTTTTTCGAAACTAAAAATTTACCTATTTGATTGATGTTACATATAATAGAATCTATTATATGCCTCCATGTTCGATTAAACAATAGAGGTTCATATTCGCTACATCATCATGATGATCCCTTAATTTATGTGTAGTCTGTGTGATACGTCGAATGACTATCAAATTTCGTATTGTTCGACTGTTTATAAACCAATTATTGTCTAATGTTGTATATGTCGAAATGATTAATTTTTCAATTTCATCCCTTGTTAATCGATTACACACAAACTTTTGTTATGCTCAATAAAATTGACGGACTGAAGAGGAATGAGATATCAATTTAGTATACTCGTACGTATACATATAGAAATTGATTTTCTATTGATTATCCCCTTGATAATTATTGTGCAATTTTTGCGATTACAGTTTTAAGGATATCCGATTGGTAACGTAAATAGTTTGTCTAAGTAAACAAGATGGTGGTTTATCTCAAACGAATCATTAATTTTTGAAAAATCCTCTTTACAAGAATTCAAATTCTCATAAAATCACAAAACTCTTTATCTCCTTTTATATTAATAAAATAACAGATTGAGTTTCAAGAGATTTCGTACATATGTTGTTTCGATGACAATTTACCAAATGTACAATACACGTGTCATGAATTATTTTCAAATACGGTGAAGACGTACGATCGCCCCCGCAGATACACTTTCAATTTTAGGTTGACAAAACTACAACAATCTTTTTATTCATTAATTTTCATTAAAGGATATTATTTTAGATAATTGTTGTATTTTCAATAAACCAAATAGTTGTAAACGTGTATGCGGTCAATATAACAACGATAATGTAAATAAAGGAGAGTATCTCATGCGAAACTCATAAAAGGGATGTGAATAAAGGAAGTTTTTAATCGAACTGGGGTATAATAGATATAAAACATATGTATGTATGTATCTATGATAAACTATAGTAAATATTTTACCTTAATCTAACTTCCAACAGTTCAAATTTTATGATCTGAAGTTTTAAGATACTGCGTCCAATGATGATTCGTGGAGAGGTTTAAAACTGATGGACATTTAAGTTCTTATTTAAACTACAACGACAATTGCTACCTCTCATTTGTTGGTTGTTAATAATTTCACTCGTTTACCATTTAAATTTTAAGATAGTGACGGAAAACAATGTTTTTATAGATCAACATTAAGCGTGAATACTCAAGAAACACAAATATCAAGTTTTCGTCGTTATAAATATTGGAGTCAATTTATTTTATTGGTTAATATCTATTCCATGGCCTCACAATGTAGATCAATCTGAGTTAAAGCCTTTAGATCCAATTGTTTGAAAAGTCTTAATCATGTTTTAATATTTGAAAAATCATATAAGGTAGTTTTTTATTATTGGCTGGAACCCTTAAAGGTTCCGTACTCAATGCCACAAAGGGCCCATGGTGAAAATCTAGTATTTCATCAAAGCACACAGGTGCGTTCTGCAACCTTAGCAAACTGGAGTAGTTTGAACCAGGGCAGAGGAGACAGTTGATTAACAGGAATATTCCTGGAGTTGAACACAAGGGATCTAATGCGGTCGAAAGCCGGACAGGTGCTGACTGAATGAATTGTACAGTAGGCCCCCAAACTGCTAGAGATTCTCAAATCATGCGATGGACAGTTGTTACCAAATCCAGCACCTTGTCCAGTGACAGAGCCATCTGAAAAGGATACAAGCGATTCGGCTATCTGTTTGAGCAAGTCTGGTGACAACTACATATCCCTGGATGGAGAAACCACCTCATATGATCTGCGGAAATTAAAAACAGGCAGAAGCCAATCAGTTATCATGTTGATTTCTGGCATAGCTCGTGTAAATTCAGTAAGAATTGATCTATGACCTGAAGTAGTGCCAAAAGCATTCCATGCCCGGCATTCCTCAAGCGCAAGGCAGTCGAACAATCAGTACCTTAAATGAAGGATTGAAACTGTGGTAGGGAGAGAATGAGCTCCATTGCCAGGAGCGGAGTTGAAAACATGGCTTCAGTTACAGCCCGACAAGCGATATTTTGCAAATAGTTGAGTTTGCCAAATGAAGATTTTACTTTAACCACTGTCCACCAAACAATAGATGCATAAGTTGGCATTGGCAGAACCAGTGACTTGTAGATAAAATAAAGCATTTTGGGGGATAATCCCCAGGAATTACCAAAAGCTCTACGACATTGCCAAAAAATCGCAGTGGCTTTTTGTAGTTTGAAATCCCGATGATACTTTCAAGAAAGTTTATTATCCAGAAAAACTTCAAGATGTTTGACGTAGGCTGAGCTATTAACCTTGCATCCGAAAAGTTATGGTACAGAAAACGCCTTGTAAAAATAACCAAATTGGTTTTTAATGGGTTCACATGTAAACCCTTATCCAGACACCACTGTTCTATAATGAGAAGAGCGTGTTGAGTTAAATCTAATAAGACTGTCAGAAAAAGATCGTCAGCATAACTTTGAGTGGTAAAACCGGACTCACGAAGAATAACAAGAAGTTCGTCAACGACCAGAAGCCACAACAGTGATGAACGTACACCGCCCTGCGGGCATCCCCTGGAAGCCTTGACCGAAGTGTGGGTGTCCTCAACCTCGCAAATCACTATACGAGATTCAAGCATACGTTCAATCCATCTGATGATGTTGGGTTCGATACCAAAATAAGTACATGCGTTCGTGATCGAGATGAATGTAGTATTATCAAAAGCTCCTGCAATATCCAGAAAAGTGCCTGCAAGAAACTCATTGTTGTTCATAGATCTCTCAATCCTAGTTACGAGTTCATGTAAGGCAGTCTCACAGGATTTGCCCATTCTGTAAGCATGTTGCGTGTTACTGAGTGGAGCAATAACTAAATGTTGGTCCCTAATGAGCCTATCAACAATCCTTTCTAAGGATTTCAGAAAAGTTGATGACAGACATATAGGCCGAAATGAATTGGGGTCGGTGTAATCCGACTTGCCAATTTTTGGAATACAAATTACTTTACTTCTGCTCCAAGATTGTGGAACAAAACTAAAAGCGATACATGCCTGGAACAGATGCAATAAATGTTGCTTAATGAGATGCTGTAAAACAGCAGGTAATATATCATCAGGACCGGCAGATTTGAAGGGTTTGAAAGGAAAAAGCTCCAACGTAGGACCTCATAATTAATTAATCTGCAGGCTAGGTCCCAAATGGGAATTTCCTCCAAATCATTGGTGACTCCACCAGTATTGTCGATTGGAATAGTTTTACAACCCGGAAAATGGGTAGTGAGTAGTAAGTCGCCCACTTCCTTTTTAGAAGAAGTGAATTTGCCATCAGGTAGACGAAGTGAATCAAGTCTACAAGTATTATTCCTGCTCATTGACTTGTTAAGTCTAACTGCAGCAGGTATAAGCTTTTAATTTCACCACAGAAGATTACCCAGGAGGATCTCTGTGATGTTATATAAGGTAATTAGTATGACACGTTTTGAAATCATCGACATGGTTTAACACAAAATGGCTCAGATTGTACATTTTGATTCCAGTCCAATATGACTGGTCATTTTGATGTAAAATTTGTTGATGATAATAAAATAAAAGCTCAAAGTCCGATGATTTACAACAATGTAAATTCGTCAAGAAGCAGATGGACCAGCATGTTCACCCAAAACCTCAATGAAAAGTTTAGCTGATATATAAAGACAAATGATGGTTCGAAAACAAAATTTGATGTGAACTGCACCATTATCAATTAAGGCAGAAAAGTTATTCAGAATTATTCGATTAATCCGTTTTATAGTGAAAAATTAACCAAGAAATCAGAAGCTAAACCAACAAGTACAACTATATACACTTGTAACTATAAATATAACTATAAGCTGTACCATGATATGAACACCTTTTGTACTTTGTATGTTTTCAAACGTTTCACTATTTAAGGAGATTTATCTTATTAGGTTTCGATTTCAGCGGGTGACCAGAAAATACGAAAACTAATTACGAAGTTCAAATATTTATAAAGAATTTGAACCAAAAATATCAAGTTTTTTTAGGCTTTTACACATCACGTTTCAAAATATTTTAAAACTTTACAAAACATTTCCATTGGGCAGCTAAAAGTTTTTCTAGATGCATTTTATTCCAACCTTGTTAATCTCAACATGTAATGATTTTTTTTTTATTTTTATATTTTATGGTACATATGGTTTAAATTTGTCACATGATTGATAATAACGCACTTGTTTGAAACAAATAAGTGGAGCAAGAAATCAAAATTATGCTCCCAATAATGAACCTTTATTTATGAGATGACTAGCTCATACGGTTAATTCTTTTAAGGCTTCTCAGTTCTTGTTATGTTTAGAAGTAAACTTCGTTCATGTTGGCAAATTTTCATCATCATTTTAATTTGGAGGGATACGACTAGAGCAATTGGCAGTAATTTTTTATCACTTTCTTTTCTTATTTTGTAGATAAAACTCTCATGCCACACTCTATCGAGAGTCTGCGATACTCTATATCCCTTAATTACCATAAAGTTACATCTATGTTGTTGGTTCTTAGAAATACATCTAGTTCTTGGGCTTAGAATTAACTTCCAGTTTATTATCAATATATAGGTAAGTTGGCTTAAATTTAGCCTCATTGTTGCTTGAAAATTGGTGAGCTTTTTTACTATATTAAAATGGTTGGCTCGTCCATCACAGGTTTCTGTCTGCTTTCTTGATTTAGATTGTTATTTGAGGTTTCAGTCGCCTGTGCGTAGGAAACCGCTTCGCTAATAGTATCACATTCTTAGTTTGGCTTTTCCGGTAGGCGCTCTACTACTGTTGCATTTCTTTTTAGTTGAGCATTTAACTTTTTCTGATACACCTGACATCCTTTGTAGCTTGCTGGATGATCTTGTTGGCAATTTTTACACTGAAGTATACCTATTACCTTTCAAGATTGCTCAATAGACACCTTGCAATATAGCAGGTTTTTGATGTCACATATGTCCATATTGTTTACTCCCTGTATCCTCGATTGATACTTTGATCTCCTCGCGGTCGATGGACGTCGTTTAAGCTTGTATTACAGCTCTGTGCCATCTTTCACTTTTGAGCTGATAGGTATGGTATTCTTTGCCTAAATAGTGTACTCTCCTTGTTATTGGATTCAGCTATACTTTTATACTGCTAAGTAGCTTAATTTTACGGTAGTCATTTTCAAACTGCATTGTTTTTTTATATCTTTGTTGTATATTGCTTTAAACTAAGCAGGTTTTTCTGTCACTGACAATTTCTTAGCTATGGTGTTTTAAAATCCCCAATATTGCTCAACATTTCATTTTAGGGGCTTGTTGTGGTAGTATTAGTAATTCATTACTTTGTCGTAGGGATACCTTTAAGGATGGTCTTTTTCAGAATCTTCTCTTCTCTGGCGCTCAGGTATGGGCTCACCCCATTGTTTGGGGTGAATTTAAACAATAAATTCGCAGTTTATTTCGGATTTTACGGTTGACTAACAGTTGGCGCTTGAGTAGGAGGTATTTTTAAACGAATCCGGTCATTCGGTGTATGGCGATTTCAACATTTTCTGATTTTCTGAATTTTTCTCTACAAATTGTTTCAGTATCACTTTTAATGTAAGCTTGCCATTTTGAGCCTGAAAAGTCAGGTATTTTGGAGCTTTTAAAGAAAGTTTTAAACGTTTGCTCAAGCTTTTTTTGAACTCTTTTACAACTTTGTTTTAAAAATCCTCCTTCAATTGATTTGACTTTGGTGAATCAGACACTTAACGGTGATGTGGAGTTTTAAATTATTGAAGTAGACAAAGGAACACTTTTTGTGAGTCGAAAAAAATACTTAGCCCCGATATGATTTAATGGCATTCAAAACTATTACTCAATTCATTCAGAACAGTTTTGTAATAAAGAGTTATTACGTTTTCACCATAGCGTTTTAATTAAGCTTAATAAAATTTCAAGAAATCGTGCTTGCAAATTATGTATACAGTTAACAAACACTCTTGACCAATTCAAAACGAATTTGGAAGAAGTCCTACTAGAAACAAACTACCATTAAGGCACCACTAAATATATTTCATTACACCATAAACGTATTCTTCTTGTGCCAATATAATTACCATACATACATCTTAATTCCATTAGGATAATTATAGAATTAAATTTAGATTTTTTTATTTTATTTAATTTCAGTTTTTCCACTTTATATATATACATACATACATAGATATAATGTTGATATACGTATAAAAAATTGTTTTACTAACAACCTAAAATAGTTAAAATAAAATATATGTCAAAAAAATTTTATATATAATAAAATTAAAATAAAAAAATTAAATTAGAGTGAAAATAAAACAAAACTAAAATAGGAAAATTCCAACAACAACAACTACCAAATGTTAACCGGTGTTATAAATTTACTCTATACATACGAGGTGAAAAACTATGGCTACATGTATACGAAATGAAAACTCCCAGTGTTAGTTAATTAACATAAAAATGTACTAGATTATGATTTTTATCAAATCTCATAAATTTCACCGAAAATTTATTAACATAATGCGCACATATAAATATATAAAAAAAAATTAATTTTATTTTCAAGAAAATTCTTTTTTTTTTTTTGTTATTTAGGAATTTTTTGCTTTAGGTTGTTTTTTCCAAATTTTTCAGATTATTTATTTCGGTTTTTTGTTTTTGGCTTTGGTAGGGTAAAGAGGTATATTTTGTAGCGCATTGCTTGTGGAAAATATATGTATGTATGTCCATAAACTGAAAGTGAATTTAATTAATTAGTGGTATTGAAAAAAAACTAAAGTTATGAACGTGACATGTGACGGTGATTTCAATGACATTAGCAATAACTGTACGTCAAATAGTTCAATAAAAGATGTTAAATAAATTAAAATTAATAAGTGTGACAATGAAAACTATGGCATTTGGAGTTAAAGGTAATGTGTTCAAGTTATGAAAGAGATATTACAATTTAAGAGATCGTCATTTTCATGGCGTAGGCATAAATGAGAAAAACGAAAGCAATTGGGGTTGAAACTAATAAAAATGTATTGATTTGTTCGTTCATAGTAAAAAAAAATCAATTTTGATGATTGATACGTATTGTATACAACTATGTGGTACAGTCACTACAATTTAAACAGTCTCCAACTATGTAGAGTTAAATTTAAATTTCCACAAACCATAGTAAATGCACCATCTTAAGTGTCCTAAGATTAAATCATAGAAATCGAAAAATAACAAAATTAAGAAAACCTTACCATAAGGTTGTAAATTATTTCGAACGAACTGATAAATAAAATATGCAACACTTCAACAATGACAGGTTTTAAACGTCACCGACGAAATGGCGCAGTGGTTGCTTAGGGTATATCAGGTTCCTATCCCGATACGAGCCGAATGCAAAAATTTAATTTTCACCATCTGATTACGATCAGAGAACACATCTACGACCCCTTGTTGGAGTGCAATATTCATGGTCCGACTCATCTTCTATGTCAGTACTATAGGATGATAGAGATATGCAATGTGCAGATGCTTCTAGGAATATTGTCTGATTTTGATTTGGCTATGTAATCGCGTAATAGGATTGGATGTAAATAAGCGAACCACGAAAGAGGATAAATAAAAAACAAACAATAATAAAACGTCATAAAATTGGAAATTAACCTAACAGCCCTTAGATCTACTATGTAAATTTAAAAATATTAATTTACATTAATTGTATAATGGCAAAGTGATTTTTTCAGAACAAATAAATATATATAGTAACGAATATTACTGCATTGATAAAAACGCAACGTAGTAAGTCAATTATCGAACTACGGTACACGGTATAGATAGAAGTAATCAAATGGGAAGCTGGTTCGAATTCAACCGGATACCATGCAATATTTATTTGTTTGAATTCAGCTTTGGAGAGCCAGAGACGTTATATCTATATGCTATAGAGATGTTCTAGCTGATTCAGTCAAAACCAGTTATATACAAATACACTATTACAATGAAACGTGGAAATACCTCGAAATATACTATACTGAAATTTAGGCAACACAACATTAATTGTTGCAGCAGAATGGAATCATCAAGAATCTATATCCGATTTGAATCTAAGCAGTACTAAATCGTATAAATTATTGACCTTACCGTGTAAAATAAATATAATTGTAAGTTTGACAAAACTCTGGTCGTTTGAATTTTGATCTATGTCTGAGGCGTTAAAAATACGGTTACGAAACAAAAAAGCACACGTAACAATATATTTCAGTATTTGGATATATGTCAGATAAATATTTTTAATTATAAATATTATTAAGAACATCTTTTTAATACGGTACTTGTATTTGATCTTCATTATCTTGAGAAGTTACTATTTTAGTCTTCTAATATATCTGTATACCATTCACTCAGGATCGATAGTTGGCTTATTGTGACATTCCTTTTCAATTAAAATATTACTATATGCACATTGCAAACTTTTATACCAATCTGTAGTGGCTAGATGATGGTCACTTCATTTTTTCTTCACGCGATTTAAGATCGCAGTTGTATTCATAACTGATCACTGGGTTTTGTTTTTATCAGAAAATGAAAATTCACTTTTTTCAACCTGTCCGTCCGAAAGTCGAACCCAGGAAAACGTTTTTAATTTGAAACTGGGGCTTTCACGTATGAAGTATAAAGTGAACTTTGTTATGATCAATAAATCTAAAACTGAACAATTCGTATTAAAAAAAAAAGTAAACTATACGATATTCGTAACGCAGTATTTATTAACAGAGACATGGGTAGATAGAACACAATAAGGTGAAAATAAAATTTACACTTAAAAATTAAAATATATCTGGAACTCTGGCATGGACCATTTAATTAGACGGGTACGACCGCCTTTTAATAAGTATGTAGATAGTTAAAAAAAGCCAGCATAGGGTTGCATAACAGAGAGTACAAATCGGCATATGAAAATGGTAACTATTATTTGAGTTACCTTTAGAAATATTATACGATATGAATATTAAAGCTTAATCTCATCTTCAGGACGAGTGAACGCTATATCCACAGTTTCAAGTATTATTGTCTGACTTTTCGAAGTACTGGTTAATCGATGGTACTTTTTATATGGTACGACTGTACGAGGGCAAATCGATACATTCGTTTTGGTATGTAATTATGGAGTGAAAGAGAAAACCATATTTGTTTTTGTTTATTTTTCATCTACAAGAAACATCTAGCAACAACTTTTGTTTTATTTTGTTTAATTAATTTCTGGCGTCAAATTTGCAACTCGTGTTTAAACAAAAATATAAAATGAATAAAATTAAATATCAAATTAAACAAACTAACTATTAAATTAATATGTAATTAAATTTTTTTGTAAAGTTGAATAAAACGCTTAATTTATTTTCGATCATACATCAAAAGTTTATGTTCAATGTGGACCAAAACATTCTAAAGTTACTCAGTGAATTAAATTATTTAAAAGTGATAGAGAATTGCTAGAAGATGATGAGCGCCAGGGAACATCACAGGACACCACCACGCATGAAAACGTTATTTTGACTGAAAATTTTGTATAAGAGGACCGCCGTGAATTATGGAGAAATTTCAGGCTCTAGTACAAGATGGGTTCTCAATTTAGTAACTCCGAAACAGGAAAAAATGTATAAGGCTAGAATTGCACAAACTGTTCTGAGTGAATGCGTTTTTGAAGAAATCCACACCCTATAGTCCAGATTTGGCACCAAGCGATTTTTTTTCGTTTCTAAATTTAAAAAAACAATTAAGGAGCCAAACATTTTCGAATAATAATGAAGTTATGTCCGATATTGAAAATTATTTGGAAGGCCAAAACAAATTTTTTTTTTCGACGGTTAAAATAAATTATTTGAAAGATGTAGAAAATGCATAAATGTTGGCGGAGATTATGTTGAAAAATAACAATAAAATTTCTCTAAATATATATATAGCTCTTTTGCACCTTTGCTACAAATAAATTGATTGGCCCTCGTACCTATAATTATGGCTTTACTATTTAGTATCCATGGAAAAATTGGAAACCACATAATACCGTTACTATTTTGCTGCATGATCAAGAAAATTAAAAATGATACATCGTATTTTTGTTTAGGATCATCGGATTCAATCGGACCATAACTGAGTTACTCTGCAGCACGTGCGTTTTTAATCTCGGTTAATTTTAATTTAAGATAAATAATATAGCATCTGGCTCAAATATAACAAGTTGCTGTTAATTATAGAAGAAGTGTAGCTTTAAGTTTAGAAAGCACGATGATTAAAAATCGCATTTGTCTTGCCTACCGCATTTGTCTTGCCTAAATAAAAATATTCTAGGTGTAATAATATAAATATACTATTAAACATATTATCACTAAGAAGGTTCCAAAACAATGATGTTTTAATTCAATTATATTGTAGGATTAAACAGCACTAGCCTGAATAATTATTACTATTTTTTGTTTACTGTTTTTAATAATTTAAGTAATTAATAATTATCTGAAATAGATAAGTATATTTTTTTGATTTTTAACATGGTTTCAGAATCTTTTATACTATGATTTAAAACGATTATCGGTATTGAATATTATTGGTTTGAAAGGGTACAAACTATAAAATAATATAAATATTTTAGTCTGAACAAATTTATTAAACTAATAGATACTAGAAAAACGTGGATTTTAGTAGAAGAAAATCAGAAACTCTATTATGTGCCACTCAAGCACAATTCCGTTACAGCATGATTTTTAACATTCCATAGCCATATTCATAATATAATATTCTGCTTTCAAAAACCCAAATTTATCAGTTAGGTTAAAATGTACCAGTTCTTATTGCTTCTGATAATCGAAATACTTTTAAATCCATTCATCATTATCAAATCTAATTTTGGTCGAAATCAATAAAATTCTTCAAAACATTTAGACAAATGACAATTTCTTATTTGTTTAGAAACTAAATTTTTTGTTGGTGTACTTAAACAGAATAATAATAAATATTTTTAGAATTCCAATAGAAACAGAAACTAAAAATAAAAATATATATATTACTGTTGACATATTTAGCGTGTTACTCGCAATATAACATGCCTCCATTGATAATTGGAAGAAAATTACAATTAAATTAAGAAGGAAGAATATACGTTTTCCAATTAATCCTTATGTCCAAACTAGCATACCTTTTGGATAATTTTTATATTCAGTTGACTTTAATTTATATGTATGTATAATATATATATATATATATATATATATATATATATATATATATATATATATATATATATATATATATATATATATATATATATATATATATATATATATATATATATATATATATATATATATATATATATATGTATATATAAATATATATATATATATATATATATATATATATATATATATATATATATACTATATATGTGTATATATTACTTATATACACATACTCGTATGACGTAAGTGTTTTGCAATAGCAATTTTTATATATTTCCTTTCCAGAATGTTTCCATTCAACGACCACAAGTCAACATAAATATTAAATAGAATTTTGATTTTGTTAATTTTAATTCTAACAACCATTTACGGTTATGACTGTTTATAATAATTTTTATTGATAAGAATTTCATTTTTGGAATTATAAAAATATAAAAACTGAAATTAGCGGTTTTAATATTTATGGCCCATATATCATTTTGTAGTTATTGTAGTTTTGTGATATGACTTTTTTATCGTTTAATATTTTTGAAATAAAATAACTTAATGAAACTACTATACATATATAGTATGTATTATTATACATACATATAGTTTTGTTGTTGCAATAAAACATTTCTATTTCCTTAAAAGTAAAATTATAGAAAAGCAAATTTAGAAAAAATGTGCCACATCGACTACTATAGGGTGGGAAAAAATAGGTTTAGGCGTTTAATTTTAGTTCTTTATTTTGCCACCCGGTATCTACCATCGAAAGCATTCGTAAAACATACACGATTTCTGTAGAATCTACCCGTAATATTTACCTATGTTTAAAATATATAATTTCACCCCTTTAATCGGCATTGGTTTCAGATTCTGAATTCCCAACCAACCCATCGTGTAAAAACAAAACATATTTAAGAATAAATTTCTTATCGTGGTCATTAATAATAAACATTTATTCTGATTATAATTTTTTGAATGTTTTAATAAATCAATTTTCCCAAAATAAAAAAAATCAAATACAGGTAAAATGCTCACGAATACATAGTTTTATTACAAAACTTACTTTTTTGTTTTGTTTTTATTTTAATCAAAAATAATGGTAATAATAATAATAATCTAAATATAATTTAATAATATTAAAATTAATTTTTCTGAAACATTCGAATGTGTTCGAGGAAAAATTATTATTTTGAAAATTTGTGATAATAAAATTGATTGATGGTGCTTTTACTTTACAACCTTTTTTTGGAATATTGTTTGATACATTAAAGTTTCATTTAAGCACATTTAGTTAATAAAGGTTGGATATTTATTTTACGTTCATCGTTTAATTGTGAACAAATTTGTATGATATGAGTAATTATTTGATTGTTCGGTAAACACTTTTACTATATGAACTAGTTCAATCTTATATAGTGGATGATTATTCCGTCAAAACGAAAGCTTAGTAATAGTATGTGAAGTGAAATATAATTATTTCAAATTAAGTTGTATTATTTAAAGTTTTTTTATTCCATTTGGATCGTATATCACTATACAACTGTATCAACCAAAATTCATACAGTCATCAAGTAATTTTCATTAAGTTTTTAACAGTTTTTTGCGAGAGTTTAAATAGGCCACGATTTATTTATGGAAAGACTGTAAGATAGACAGTATAAAGAACTAGGACTTTGGTAATGTTTTGGTTCCAAAATTATTGGGAGAGACTAAAACAAATAAGCTAGCGAAGTACACTGAACCAAATGTACCACTCAATATTACAAGTTTTAGCGACAAAAACATTGATAAATATTAGATATTGTTTTTTGAAAAAATTATTGCATTCTGTATAAAAATGTATTCTACATGATAAATTTATCAGTTTTTCTTAAATGTTCTAGCTGATCAGTTTGCTATCAAACTGAACATTATTCTAGATCAATAAGAAAATAGAAATTTGCGAAAATGGCCGATATTTCGCGTAAGTTTTTGTAATTCGCTTGCACTGAGCATACTCGACTGACCGTATATATAAGAATTGCACATTAAGTCAGGTAGCATTCGCCTCAAAAGATGAATTTGATCTATTCGATCGCACAACCATTTAATATGACGTCATCAAACACATCGAAACCGGCCAAAGAATTCATTGGATATCATTGGATAGATTTTAGAAATAAATCCAAAATCTCCTACTCCAAAACCGGCCATTGAAAACAAAATGAGAAACTCCAGTAATCATAACTGGGGGAGAGGTGATTATGGAGGGGAAGAAGTTCAAAATATGTGTGTATACTGCCACTCGAATTAATGTTTCAAATTAAGAAAGCTTTTTCTTTCTAATATATAAACTTTAAGCATGTATTTTTAAACATATGAAGTTAATTTAACGGATTAATTAAATAAGAAATTTATTAAAATCATAATATAAAATATTCCAATCGATAAATTCACTTTTCCTATTGATAATTTATTTGTTCAACTTTTAATTGGTGATAAATGCGTAAATCTCATTGATAGGAATCTTTATTGCTTGTATATTGATAACGAATTTTCCAATGTGATCGTAATTTTTATCACTTTGAACAATTACTTTTTGCAGTGTAAAGCATCACGTGGAATTATTTACTAATTTATTGTATCTTACAAGAAGGAATAAAATATTACATAAAGACAATTTGGAACAGAATTGTCAACATTTTTTAGTTTGATATACACATGAAGAAGTGATAATTTTTGGTTTTAAGGTAAATACAATGATCGTTGAGGAAACTACTAGATTATGGAAAAGACTTTATTTTCCATTGTTATACACTGAGAAAAAACAGTACATTTTAATTTAAATTTTTATAAAGTTTGATAAAAAGGTTCTCCCAAAATTAAATACAAAATTATTTTGTTCAATATGGTATGCAAAAATTTTAAACTAATAAATTTGCAGTTTAAAGAATTTTTTTATTTATTTTAATTTAAATCTGCATATATTGATTAAAAAGTTTAAAAAACATCACATTAAATAAAACAGGAGTGTTGGAAAATATTAAATCGTATTTTGTATTATTTAATTTTAAAGTAGCTATACTTTTACTCTCGAGATGTAAAACACTCTGAGATGTAAAATATTTATTTCATTAATGTTGTTTCAATTTCCAAACAATATTATTATTTTACAGAAAAATCAAAAACATTTTGAAATTAAATTTAAAATCTTTAACTTTCAAGTTGCAAAGTGGTACAATGGTTAAAGCTGTGGCAGTTGGAACAGGAGGTACCGGATTCGAATCCCGATAGGGGCAGCATGCAAAAGGGATTTTTCACCACTTAATTACGATCGGTGGTGTGAATGAACACAACTATGACCCCCTGTTACAGTGTAGAATCCATGGGGCGACCCATCTTCCATGTCAGTACTATAGGCTGGCATGGAGCTATGCAATGCGCAGATGGTTAGGTAAATCGGACCAATACCCGTCTGTCCTTGATTTGGCTGCAAAGCGTAAGGTAAGGACGTAAATAAGCGAACAGTGAAAGAGTTGGGAGTGCCTTGAGCCCCAAAACGGTTGCATAGTAATAAAATATAAAAATAAACTATCAAGTTACAAAATTTTTGAACAGACTTCTAATATACCATTATACTTTGTTTTGTGCAAAATTTAAAAAAATCTATAGGACATTTACAAATATATAGGTCATTTTCATTTGGAAATTGTGTTGTGTAAAGAAGCATGGACAAGTTGCTGTACAGTTGGCAATGTACTCCGTTGACACTCTGTGGAGCTGGTTAATTCGCCGTGCTTGTCAGCCCAATTCACTGATTGAGGATCAGATGCAGCGTTCAATGCACAATGGAAATCTGGATTATCCAAAGCAGAAATAACACCAATTATATGATCCGTGTTTTTTCTCTCGTGTTCAAGGTTAATGCAAAGGTCCAAATTTTTCGTTGGTTGTGCGTCATATCAAAAATATAGCGGTGGTCGAAAATATGTTGAAGCGGTGTTTCTCGTATCCAAATAATAGCAGGGGTCGTAAATGTATCTAAGCTGTATTCATCGTGTTCCAAAGTAAGTTCCGAGTCAATAATAAAAATAATCACTGTGTATTTAATTTAGATTTTTTATTCACTGTCACTGTTTATGCTTTCGCAGTTCGCTTTATAATAATTTTTTAATTTCAAGATAAAAATTGTGTACATAAAAATTCGCGCCCTTTGCTAATTACAATATAACAAATATTATATAGTTATAAGAGGCATCTCTGTTTTCAAATTGTAATTAGAAGAAACAACCATAATTGAGGTTGTTTCCTAATTAGTAATTAGCTTTAAGATTAATGTTTTTTCCAATTTGATTATTATAAGTTGAATATAAACAATGATCAGCTGATTATACAAAATTTGACAATATCAGCGTTATATCAGTTTTATTTTTATAATTAAATTCTAACATTTTAAATAATTAAGAAAAGAAAATTTAAATTACAATGTTTAAGTTTTAGAAGAAATAAATATAAAAATGATGATAAATGGAATAATAAATTCAAAAGAGTAATTCAGTAATTCGTTCATTGACCTCTCGCAATGTCAGCTGTTGTCTTCAGATAAGTATATAATTTCACATTTATATAGAGCTGAGGAATACTTTGTGTTTTATAGTTTTAGGTATCCACAACAGTTGCCATTATAATGTGTGAAAATGAATTGTGATTTAAGTGGCTCGATGGTATGTATTATATGTATATGTATAGATGTGTTTTATTTATGAAGTTCATACTATAGCTAAATTAAAGCGACTTTAAGTTTATTTTGTAAAATAATAAAACTTGGTTTTATGTTATGGTTGAAGCAACAAATATGAAAATAATTTCGAATAATCAAAATATTTAGTTTATGAGTTAGTATTATAATTTAAATTTCTTCAAATTAGTTTTAATATAACAAACAAATATCATATATGCAAATAGAATTTCTATTTAATATACATTAAGTATTACCTTACTTTATTTCAAATTAATTTGTATAGGCTACCAGCGAAGCGTATTTTACTACTTTTGATCCTAATAAGACACTAATTATTGAAGATATCAACAAAAAAAAGTCTTGGGGATTAAAAGAACAGAATCTCCAATATCTACTGGAATGTAATGTGTACCTGCAAGTGCTCTAATGTCATGGAATTACCTTATTTGGATCTTTTAATGAAAGAACCTGTTTGAACCTTAAGTATAATTTAAAGTTGGCATTAAAACAAGAAGAGCTTTAGGAATAAGTTAAATTTCTACTTTAAATTTTTTTTTTTACTTTATTAGACTTAAAACACAGAAAATAATAACATATACAGAAGGAAACCTACGAATAAAAAATCGTCATTTTTTTATGGGGTTATGTTGTTAGTTTGAGGTTATCTCAGAAAATAGAAGAGTAAAAATTTAAAAAATAAATTTTACAATATCGAAATAGCAATAAAATGAGAATGTATTAACAAAGCCTACTCATGCCGTATATATTTTAGAATCTTCATTAAAACTATCGAAAATGAAAACAACACACAAATTACAACAAATACACACACACAAATTAAAATTTTTAAACAGAGAATTTGAGCTATATATTGCAGTGTTTTATTCTCTTTCAAATGTTGTTTTTGTAGAGACAATTTTAAAAAATCAGGAATTTTGTTGTTCGTAGGTTTACTTCTGTATGTTACTTTTTTCTGTGCTTAAAATTTATTTAATTTTCTTTAATAAATATGCAAATCCTTTAGAAACATCTGCTCGAACATTTTCAATGAAAACCGATGTAAAAAGTTGGATCGAAACCCATTTGTCGCTTAGTTCATCTTCCATACATAATAAACGGATATCAAGTTAGTAAACAGCTGGTATATTTTGTTAAATACAACATCATAGCATGGCATAGATATAGTGATTGTTTCAGATATCAGCTATATAGCTCAGAATTTGTCGAAAAATTGGTACCATTTTGTGAAGGCTACATAAAGAATAAAAATAATTTACAGTATGTATATTGCCTATTATGATATTAATATGATATAGACTAACATACTTAATCAAATAAAACTATATCTCCTACAGATTCGAAATATTTTATAGTGCATGCAGTGTTGACACCACAAAGATTAAGCCCTAATTGTAAGCCAATGATTACTAATGCGTAGAATGATTTTGGAATGTATATTAAAAACATTAAAAATTGATTTACATGGAAACCTCGAAAAACAGCGATCATTTAGTTTTGCAAAACAAAACCAGTGTTCAAACTAGAATATTAGTTGATGACTAATGTTGAAAAAATCACGGACTTTTCTGGACACTGTGATAATGTATGATATAAATATGGATCATTTATAAAATTTAAATCCATTAACAAAATTTATAATTTTGTATTTAATTTAAAATACTCGCAAATAAGTAAACAAGTTTAGCTGGTTATTCAGCAATACTTCTTTAAGGGGTTTCCACTAATAGATTTTATTGTAATATTTTAAAAAACGAGTATTTTTTATGAGAAATTAATTAAACCATGCGGTCGCATGGAGCGCCGCCTATTGCTAAAAAATTAAGTCGTCCAAATCAATATCTTCGAATTCGGGCCATAAAAAATAATAGCTCGATAGCACAATCCATGCACCGTAACAGTTACATCGCCCTTATTTTCGAAAAATAAGGAACAATCACACCGCCAGCCCAAAAACCACACCAAACAGTAACACGATGAAGGTGAAGTTTCAACCATCATTCTTAGATTTTCCGAGCAAATGCGACAATTCTGCTTATTGCCTCCGAGATGAAAATGGGCCTAGTCACTGAAGATGATTTTTGGCTGAAAATTCGAATCATTTTGATAAGTTGTAATGTTGTTTGTGGAATGTTTAATTCCAAAGATCGACGAGGAATCGACAAACCTGAGTTTTCTTCAGCTCTATGGACAACAGCAGCCAGTTGTCTTTGAGTGACGTACACGGTTTCGATTCTTCACATCACTAACTTCGTGTTTCATATTATTATCTCTAACTTCGACTAATATCGCTAGAGATAATAATATGAAACAAACAGTAATTAAAGAACAAAACAAGCCGAATCAAATATATACCATCAAGCGTAGAAGTACGTACGATACTATGACGATTTTATTCTTACTACAGCGTCAGACAGATTGGTACAGTAACCGCTAAAATTTTCAAAATGATTTCGTACATTTCTATTAGTGGAAATTGTAAGTTACTCTCTTAAATTTAATTGTTTTATACCGGTTTAATTGAATTGATACTGGTAAGCCCAAAACTAGTATTTAGTGATTTGGTTTTTGGATGCCAAAGAGTTAGAAGTTGTTTTATTTAAAAAGGTATTTTAGAAAATAAGTATACCAACTTTCAATTGCTTTAGTGTATGTAACCGGCTCGGGACTACAACAACTAGCAATCCTATCTTATCACTCAATTTAGTTTTATATGGAAGTAATGGGGAACGTTAAGCTTTACCGAAATTACATTTTCGGGACATCTAGCTTAATAATTGGCTGTACATGCTAATAAATAAGTAAATTAAATAAGATTGTTCACAAACGTCTTTGTTGAAATTGACGCTACTAACTACATTTCAAGTAATGCAGCTTAAGATTTTGTAAACCGCCCAGGTGGCGCAGTGGTTAAAGCTGCGGCAGTTGGAGCGGGAGGTACCAGGTTCAAATCCCAATAGGGGTGGGATGGTAAAGGGATTTTTCAACATACGATTACGATCGGTGGTGTGAATGAACACATCTATTGCCCCCCTGTTGGAGTGCAAAATTCATGGGCCAATCCATCTTCCATGTCAGTACTATAGGCTGGTATAGAGCTATGCAATGTGCAGATGGTTCTACATAAATCGGACCTTTAGCCGTACGTCCTCGATTTGGCTGTAATGGCGTAAGGTAAGGACGTAAATAAGCGAACCGCGAAAGAGTTGGAAGTGCCTCGAGCCCCAAAACCGATTGTAGAGATAAAAACAAACAACATTTAATAACAAGAATATAATATTGTTTCACTCTCATTTCTTTGCTAATTAATTCAACCACATAGATGTCATTTGCTTTTGTAAATATAATGATGTAGTCAAATATGAGGTTTGAACTAATTTAGGCTTTTATATGTCTACTCGTATCTGCCAAATCACTCCAAATATCGAGTAAATTGTTAGCCATAATTGAAAACTGTAAAGTTGAAAACACTATAAACAATTAATCAATTCGTTCACATAATTTCAACACCTCTATGCAACCTTTAACTAACCATAAGAACACATAATATCATAGTAGATAACATTCTTATAACAAATGTAATGAATGTACATTACCTACAAATTAACATCAATTACTTGAAGCCGCATGTTAATTAACAACTTTTTAAAATCATGCGTGATTCTACTAAATCGATTAAAATCGAAACCAGCAATCACACATCCAGATTACATTCAATCAATCTTCTATTTAATTGATAAAAGTGTTCTACATACATACCTCCAACCATAAACATACTTCAACAACAACAACTAAATTATAAATGAATTAAAATGAATTTTTATGTCTTTTTAATTGACTTAAAAAATGAAAAATTCTGAAAATTTGATTTTAATATTCGAAATAAAAATTTTTTTAATGGCTACAACAGATGAGATGCGGGAGAGTGAAAGAAACCTCTGAGACTTACTTATAATATAGTAGAGTATATATTTACGAATTGATGTAATTAAAGAATATCTTCCACGCAGTTCCAATTCCAGCTTTTGATTTATTACTGTAAGCATTTAAATTTATTAAATTCGCACACAATTTTCTTACGATTTCATCATAATACAAATCTTAATGTATGTATGGTACACAATGATTTTTTACTGCATTGTTCTACATATACAGAATCCCTTTAGGTAACGATAACATTTATCTTGGCTGTCATAACTTTGCATAGAATAATTTAAGATTAAACAATTTTTTTGTGTACAAATGATTGATTGTCATCATTTAATGTGTAGTCTAGTTACAGTACATCCGCACTTAGGATACATTGTTACGAACATCTATAGGCACTCCAGTTTCGTTTGAGAACGCGAACATATAAGAAACTTGAAGTGTAAATCCAATATACTAGTTTCTAAACCTGCACCTAATTTAGTTTGGCTTGGACTTGTAACGTATCGAACATAAACCGCACTATTCGTTAAACATTCTATAAATCATAATTATTTTTATTTTACAGAATCTTTTTTATTTTTTTAATTAAAAATTATTATTAAAATAAAATTAAAAACTAACAATAAAGAAAATGAAAGAAATTGATTTATCTTAACGAAAAGAAATTGGTTTCGTTTGTGAATGTATATAACATATACTCGTATATGTACCATAATTTAATGTTTTGCGCCACATAGGGGGTATATTCGAATTTTTCGACAACAACAGCGTTGTTCCGTTAATAATTTATAACTGAACAAAAATCAGTATGGGATATAATACAAGAATATTACGAACACATGAGCAACAAATAATATAGACATGCTGTTCTAAGTTCCACAAAAGATGTATCTATGAGTGTATATAAAATGTACAACGCCTATGATTTATAATTTTAAGAACTTTATTGAATTATAAGTCGTGTGATGATTTGTTAAAGGACTTCCCTATCGGAAATAAACAAATAATTTACAATTCCTTACCAATAAACTTAATCATTCTAATACCGCTGAATAAGTTTGAATAATCAAAACTATTTTAATTTTATCTCAAAACTTCACTTAAGTATACTAATGTATTAATAGAAAAAAAGTTATCCATTAGGAACTGCCAAGTATTTTCAAAACCAAGAATTTAATAGTATTTTATGAATTTTTTAAAAATGCTAAAAGTTTGGGCGTGACTTTCTTCTGCGATATATCCCAAACCTCCCCGAACACTTAACATTCTTTAAGGTTGAGCTGATAAAGAAAGACAAATAGACTGACTAATATCTTTAGTGGTATTAGTATATTTACAAAGAGTTAAGGTTGATACTTTGTCATCTCGATTGACAGAATGATGTTATCTGTCTTTAACTGTTCTAACAAAGGTCCTTATAAATGTTGCTTTGGGTATAATATATTGGTTGAATTACACTACAATATTTTTTTCTGTGGTGAATTACGTGATGATTTTATTAATTTAGTTAGAGGGGTGAATTTATTTGGTTTATTATTCATAGTTACTTTATTAAAATTTCTTATTTTTGGATTATTATTATTATTTTAAATGTGCGACCGATCTAAAGGCTTTAATATCGTTTATCAATATATACGTAGTATGCGGAAAAATTTGGATAAACTGCTTGCATATTTAGATTCCGGATATTTGCGGCCTTGTATAACTGGCTTGTCTGAAATTAGGATCTACGATAAGGAAATCGCGAACTATAGTCTAATGGGATATGATTTATTTACATCTTGTCTAAATGATAAACGCTCTGGTGGAGTAGCGGTGTATACTAGTAGCAGTTTAAATTGCAAGCAATTTACTATAAATTTTGAAACATTTAATGCTGTTGGTTTAACCTTTGCAATACGCTCCAAGTTAGTTTGTGTTGTGTGTTTATATCGGTTAGGTTACACTAATGCTTCTAGCTTTATTGAGGAATTCACTACGCTTTTGGAAGATTTAACATATCCCAACCTAATTATTATGGGTGACTTTAACATAGATTTTCTAAAACCTAGCTCACTTCTGGATAAACTTTTGCTTTCACTATCAGAATATGGGTTGGATTATATTTTTGAACCAACCAGAATTACAGACAACACAGCTTCATGTATTGACAACGTTCTGTGTAGATTCGATCAAAGGTACTTTAAACAAGTTTTCCATAGAGTATTGGATCTAAAAATATCAGATCATTGTTTAATTGAAACCAAATTATCAGACGTACAGTTTAAAAACAAATCAACTCCTAAAAGCCAAACTAAAGTAATTATTGATTATAATAAATTACAGGAATTACTTTTGTATGAGAGTTGGGTTGATGTTTATCATTTGCAAGATGCTTCTAAGGAATTTGATAATTTTATTGGTATTTTTAATGTCATTTAGTCATTTAGTTAAATGCACTAACACAAAATGTTTTTGTAAACAGTCAATAAAGATAAAGCCGTGGATGACTGATAATTTATTGCGACTGGTGCGTAAAAGAAATATGATCTGTCTGCTTGCCAAAAAGCATGTTAATAATAATAGATTTAATCAATATAGCCGAACCTTATGTGATACTGTGAATATAGAAATCGAAAAAACCAAAAATAAATTTTATTCAACAAAATTTATCAACAATGGGAAAAATGCTCGCAAGAACTGGAGAACGGTCGATGAAATTGTAATGGGACGTTCAGATTCAGTTGAAATAAAAGAAATTACAAATCAAACTGGCCAATTAATTTCAGAGTCAGAACAAATATCCAATGAGTTCAACGATTTTTTCACTCATGTTGGAGACTCAAACATCACAACTGTTTCTACGAGTTCAGTTGATACAAATCATATGATCTCTCGGAATTATAATTCGGTCAATAGTTGCTCTACATAATTCGTTCTCTAAAAAACAAATGTTCTCCAGGTTTGGATGCCATGGTATCTCGAATACTGTTGTAAAAAAATTGCGTTCTTTCTAGTAGATGTCCTAGCTTTTATTTTTAATCTAAGCTTGGAAACTGGAGTGTTTCCTCTATCATTAAAGAGAGCTATAGTTGTTCCAATATTTAAAAGAGGTGACAAAAACATATCTTAATAATTACCGCCCAATATCACTACTTTCTGTTTTTTCTAAGTTGTTTGAAAAAGCGATTAAGTGTAGAATTGTTTCCTTTTTAAATAAAATAGATTTGCTGTCGCCTCTAGAATATGGGTTAAGAAAAAATAGAAATACAGAACAAGCATTATTGGAATTTTTGGATCAGATAACTTGTCATATTGATAAAGGTCTCAAAGTATCAGCTCTGTTTGTCGATCTAACTAAAGCCTTTGACAGAGTACAACACAATATCCTTCTCAAGAAGGTATATTGCTGTGGTTTCAGAGGTACAACGCATAAATGGTTACAATGTATTTAACTGGACGAGTCCAAATAGTACGAATAAATCAGCATCTAAGTGATGAGTTACCTAATAACGTAGGGGTTGCACAAGGTTCTGTATTAGGACCTTTACTGTTCTTAATTTATGTAAATGGAATATTTCATCAATCATTTCATGGGTCTCTTATTGCGTTTGCCGACGATTTTTCATTTACATACGCTAGTAGCAGCAGACAGGAAAATCTCAATCACATAGAGCATGATCTAAATAGTTTATCAGTATGGTTGAAGGTTCATAACTTTGTTTTGAGCCAAAAAACTAAGCTACTGCATTTTCGAGAAACCCTTTCAATGTCTCTACAAGTAACGTATCACACTTTTGAATGTAGTAGAATTATACCATGCACTGATAGTTGCTTTATAGTTAATTCAGTCAACGAATTTCGATACTTGGGTGTCCTTCTTGACAGAGACTTAAATTGGAAATTGCATATTCAAGGACTAAAAAATAGATTACTATTAGTCTCTAGAAAATTATATGTACTACGTCGATATTGTCCACAACATTTACTGAGGATTATATACTTTGCCTTAGCTGACTCAATTATGCAATATGGTCTATCATGTTGGGGTAGTGCCTGTAAATCTATATTACATCCTATATACGTAAGGCAAAAACAATTATTAAGAATTATCTGCTTCAAACCATCATACTCACCTTCGTGGCTTATATTTGAAAGTCTAACTATACTACCGCGACGACATATTTATGTTTTCAAAGTTTTAAGAATATTTTTTGTTAAAAGTGGAAATAATTTTGTGACTCACACAGGTCATAACCTACGAACAAATCAACTATACAAAAAGCAAATCCCAAAGTTTAACCTCGATCTGCGTAAAAATTTTTTTACTATCGTTTCGCCAATAATTTATAATAATTTACCATTAGACATAAGAAAGTGCAGTAGCTTTTCCAATTTTTCAAAAACTTTAATACAATGGCTACACCAAACGAAAGATATCGACCACCTCCTTTTCTTATTGAATTAATAATTTCACAATGTAATTAAAAAATGTGTAATGGGTACAAAGAGTACTTTATAAGGTGTTAGACAATTTTATTTTCTAAAATTTTTATTATTTTTTATTTAAATATTACTATTTATAAATCACTTATTTTAAATTTTATATAAATAAATAAATATATATATATTTTCTACTTTGTAATCAGTGAATCAGTCACGTGATCTATATGATCCAATGGTTCACTTATCTTACCACTATTATTGTTATATTAATATAAAATTGTATAAATCTGTTATTAAATAAAGCTGCTAATGAATTTAAAAAAAAAAAAAAAAAAATTACTGCCTAATGCAAATGCCTTGCATAAATTAAATCGTGGATGTGCCATGTAATACTGTTTCGTTGGTAAGCATGCCATAATTACTGCCGAAATTGTAAAAATGACAGGAAAGATTGAACTGTACTTCCTGCTTTTGTAATAGTATGGCTTAAAAAGACTAAAGTTGTTGGAAGATGAACGTTAGATTGATATCTGGATATTTATTACGTCATCAAAACCTGAAATCGATCCAATGAGGTAGGATTAAATAAAAAGAATTATCTGTATAAATTGTGGCACTGTCTCGTTCTCAGGATAGTCACCAAAACCTCACATAACCTGATCAATGGATATTGAAAGAATATTAAGTTTACTTATCAACTTTTCGACAGTATAGTCATCGCATCCTATATATACAAAGCAGCGATGATTGACCCTTTAAATTAATCGAGCTTATTTATGGGGTCTAGATTTTCATACACTCCATAAGAACTAATGTAAAATTGAAGATTTTTGGCTCAACTTTGATGAATGAAAAATACTGAAAACGAAAATTATTTGTATATCAAAATTTAAATCAAACGTTTTCATATAACATATATAGAAACCAAATGAAATAACATATAACATATATGGAAACCAATAAAAACGGTTTGATTTATTCAATTTTTATACATGCATATGTTATAATTGGTTCTAAACGTCGTATAAAAATATATAAAACGAGATCAATGACGCATGAACTACGAAAAAGAAACATACTTCAAATATTGAATGACTTAATAACTTTAATAATATAAATCGTATTTATTGATATTTTAAAGCATATTGTTAATGCGATAATACGAAGTACAGAATTAAAATACCAAAACATGTAAATGAAAGTGAATACTTCAGAAATTATTTAAATTGTTTTTATTTCCATGCAATTGTTATACTCGATACAAGATGGCACCACAAAAGTCGTTAAGATTTTCAACAGTGTGAATTTTTAAAGCAATTTTAAGTATTTGAATTGTTTCTTTATTAAAATACATTTTTTTTTAGATACAAACAGCATTTAACAACAAAACGGTACCTCTAAAGCTTCCTCCAAAGATTAGTATTCAATGGTTTCAATTTTGTTTCATTAAATAAATTATCTTGACTATTAGGACGATTCACCTCAGTTGGATATGAAGCATTTATGTATGGTTTTGTTTAACATATATATTAATTTATTGTGTTGTCTAAATTCTGTTTTTAAGACATTGTCATGAGCACATTTAAACGTCAAACCGATTGACTGAAAATAATTCTTAGCGACAATTTAACACTTGCATGACTATCCTAAAGCTTCGTCAACATACATTTATTTTCAATTCATATGAAAAAAAAATCATTAATTCATTCAAACATTTTATAATTTAAATTATCATGACGACTTTGTAAACTTTCGATTCAGTAGGATATGAAACATTTATAAGTGATTTTGTCTCACTTATTGTCTCAATAAATTCTGTTTTTATTGCTATGTGCACATGTGTACTCCCGACAGAGTTTTTGGTCGAGAAAATAATAATTCTAATAATCAATAATTCTATTAAGAATCAAAATAAGTTTTAAAATCCAATGTGTTAAGACAGTGGATTTAAAAACTTCTTTTGATTCTAAAACTGCTATGAAAAAATATTTTGCTTGATAGTAAAAATTCTTTTTTCCATTTTTATATAGAAATAATATTTAACATCACAACACATTAGTTGAAAATTAAAGAAATGCCCACCACCAAGCCAATCCAAAGATATCTACGAACGAACAATTGCATTGGTTTAGAAAATCCAGTATTTTCGGCCGAGAAACGTAAATTTCCATTACACTGAAAATTAAATTCAACAGTGGACATTCAAAATATACGACTTCCTCGATGTACCATTAACCAAATCTCAGAATCACATTAGATTTTCCGAAGCTTTTAACATACCATTATAGTCGCATTTATTCTGTTACACAACGTATAAAAGCTCCCGGCGAAGTCAAAGTACTATTTAACGAACTAAATTTGTAATAGATTAGAGCAGACGCTCTATTTGTAGTAGATAGGGCTCAACAGGGGCCACATCTACGAACGGACATTGGTATTGCTTTACAAACAGAAATTCCTACATAGCATTTTCGATCGTAAAACGAAATTTCCATTACACCGTAAATTGAATTCAACTGCCTGTCAAAACATATGATTTCCTTGACACATAGCAATATCCTCCAAGGAAGTAAATGATCGAATAAGTGAGCTGAACGATTGTTGAAACACTAAAAAAGAACAAAAATAATAAATATGTGGGGAACAAACAAGTATATATAGTAATCTGATTCTTTCATGAATCAGTACTTATACAAATCAAAACTCCAACAAACTAAATCACAGCAGCAGAATTATTTGTCGGTTATCCAATACACAAGGAACTTCAATTAGTTTAATTTAATTTAGAATCGTTTAACACAGTGGACGATTCATCAATTTAGATTACCGCGATCATTATCACGAATAATGATGATGTTTCCATAATTCTAAAATCAGTAGATAATAACATTTGAACATCTCACATTCACATATGACATCATTAACATATTTATGCACAGACCAAAATTGTTCATATATTAATTATTAATTATAACATAAATGTTATATTATATTATAATAAATAATTTATTATTGTCTACGGACGGATATAACCTATAAACATTTTGTTTACAATTTTTGAGAGCAAAGAAAAACAAAAATAAAAAATATTTTTTTGGTTTTTTTGTGCTCTACACTGTCCGAAATTTTTTATTAATAAATTTAAACTGTAGGGCGATTTTCAAATTTTTTTAACGACGTCACAACTTATTGATGTGTTAGTAAATGTGGGGTATAATCTTTTAAAATTCGTTTTCGATGCTTGCTACTTATAGTATAAACAAAATGATTATAGTATAAACAAAATGATTATAGCATTATAAATGATAGTATAAACGAAATGAGTAGCGATGCTTGCTACTTATAGTATAAACTTGCTACATAGTATAGACAAAAACTGACATTTTTATAACAGTTGCGGTTGATAAATTTGAAGCATTTAGTTTTAGTTAAAAGATATACATTTTCAACATATCCATAGTAAAATAGACTATTGACTGTGCATAAGTTCATTTTAAATTGGTCAACCATTAATTATTTGCTCACTAGAACTTTTGGTGGACAAGTGAGCGTAAACAGCAGAACCTATTGTATGATTTATGTATATTGTTTGAAAAAAAATATGCACCTTTCAAAAATGTTAAGGTCACGTGAATGAGCAATATCATTTTGTAGTGTTTAAAGCTTGGACAATTGGAGCGGGAAGTACCGGGTTCCAATCCCAATAAGGGCATTTTTCACCATCGGATTACTGTAGGTGATGTAAACTAACACATCTATGATCTTGTCCCTTGTTGAAGTGTAGAATACATGGGCCAACTCATCTTCCATGGCAGTACTATATGCGGGCATGGAGCTATGCTATGTGCATTTGGTTCTACGAAGTTCAAACCCGTACATCCTTGGTTATATCATATGTAATGGCATAATGTAGGACGTTAATATGCGAACCGCAAAAGAGTTGGGAGAGACTTTAGCCCAACAAATTGCAAAGATAGAAAGAGACATACATTTTGCAACCCAGTTGCTGGTCGGCTGAAGAGATCTATGTTTGGAAAATTACGTTGTCAGTGGAAATAACCAACATAACGGATTAATTATTTAAGTAAAACTCAAGGCAGAAGAAAAATTTAGTTCGAAATAAATTTTATTGTTTATTTCAGAACTGTTAATATTTGGAAGAATAGCTTGTAGTTTTCTTTTCAATCATTATACCATCTATATATTAGAGTTTATTGAACTAAAATATCTACCATTAATGCTCAACTTTTTTCAATATCTAGACTATTATTTAAGAAAGATTAATTCTAGAATAATCAACTAATTCATAGTATATAAAGGGGAAAGTTTGGAAACTATCATTTAAATGCATCTAGAATCAGACGAGTCAAAAAGAGGACAACACACGCCGTACTATCCACATTGATGGGCTCTACAACTCAAACAGACAAGTACTTCACAGTCCGTGTTCCACTCAAGCACTCGCCGTGTAGCACAAAAAATTTCGAGAACAATACAATATATGCATGTGTTATATACAACAATTAGTGAGACTACAGAATACCATTACTTATTTAGCGCAATTTATTAAAGTAATGTTTAATCTGAAAGACCTCATAGAAACCTAACTTAACCCTGATCTAAAGAATGATCACGGAGTTAGCTCATTCAAACCACTATTCTACTTGTAACATAGTCTTATTGATGTTTAGAGAGAAGAAATTCGACAAACACCATGTTGCTACTTTATCAATATCCTCATGTAATGTGTAAGTGTTGTTGGGATCATTTATAGTTTTATATAGTTATATTCATCTGATATTATTTTGAATATATTTGAAAATGCTGCTGGTAAACTCAGTAAAATTAGTTGAAGTTGATAATTTTTGCACCATGCCGTGTTGGTATAGTGCTACGTATGAAGGAATATGGCTTGGAATTAGTAACAAATGATGCTGGTATATTATTCGAACCATACTCAGCTCTGAACAAAGGCAGATAAACGTAACAATTACTGGTATTGGGTACGACGTTGATGCCATCCGAAATTGGGCCATCGTTATTATGATAATACTTGTTTAATTATGTAGGTAAACAATTTTTTTTATCGAGCAAAGACACATATTTAATTTTTGTTATAACCCTTAAAAAGTTGATCATCAACTGTTATATTGATTGACAAAATTATAGCAGATGACAGAAAACTTTTAAAAAATAAAATTAAAACTCGATTTTTATTTTGGCTACGTTTTAGTATCAAACAAAGAAAATGAGCTGACAAATATGATTAAAAAATATTATCGAAACAGGTGCTAACGAATTGGCCAGTGCATATATAAATATAAATAAATAACTTTAAAAATGAATAAAACTACTTAAAAAAATGCAACTGGTAAAAAATCATAAAAAGAAAATTTACTTTACTTACTTCATGCACATGAGTAGTCGAGTATGTACAAGTGTGTATATTCACAACACTATCATATAAATGAAATGTATGTATATTGTATAGGAAAGACAAGTCGCGTGCCATTTGATTGTACTTTTATATTAAAATATTTTATTTTTTGGCACAAAATTATTTTATGTACGAATATGTATACAACCATATATGAATACCTACACGCAAATAATTTATGGCATATCATGACCATTAGCAATTTAATTAGCATAATTGTGATGTCAATGCATTTATCTGTTTTGTACGGCTCAAACAAAATACAGAAACTAATAAAAATACATATTTTTTAGTTAAAACTAACAGTAATTTAATTGTGATTATAAATATGTCAAAATTACAACACTTTAAGTTTTATAGACTTTCCGCTGTGTTCCGCAATGCATATAATAAATTTGTTAATTTAGAAAAGTGGTTATGCCTACGTCGAGGTGTACAAACCTATTTAGTAGAACGATCAAGATAACAACACTATACTGTAACACTACGGTTACACTACCGTATAACTAAGGCTTCCAGTAAATTAAAAGAGGAATGAGGTTACAAAATTAAACAAATAAGTTGAGAATTCTATCCTGGAATTACCATCTTATATACTGTTACAAATATGCCTATATCAATACAGTAAACATCATGAGAGTACAGCGTGTGAATCGACCAAGTGTAGATACTTCAGTGATGTGCCGAAACATTTCAAAATATACTACATCAAATGCACAGAGTTGTAGTAAATTGATTGTATATTCGGAACACATGATCGGACTCATACCAACTACGTTACTTTTTACCACCTATCTACTAATGTTTTTCATTGCAGTAAAATCTACCCAAAGGATGCTCGTTGGTTAATAGACAATAGGTTTGTATAAACAAAGTTTTATGTTTCGTTAATTTTTAGTGCACATGTACCATGAACCAAGTTAAATAATGTTTAGTCCGTATCTTTTCCATGAACACAGGATTGCAATTTACAATTAACTATATATAGAATACAGTTAATTTGCCAGATGAGTTTTAGTATAAAAAATAATTCAATATATATTCTATTACGTTTTATTAGAAATACAAATTTTTTTTCAGTGTTTTAGTTTTTTGATATACAGTTTAGTTAATTTTTTATATAGTTTAACTTTAAGTGCTTGGTTTAATAATGGATGTCAACACAATAATATAAATGCTGTGTGCGAGTCATGTACGAAATACTGATAATATAAATAAAAATTTATTATAAAATGTTTTGAGTATGCAAAGAAGAAAACAGCATTTCTAAAAAAAAATTTCAACTGGCATTTATATGTAAAAATGGCATTTGAAGTATTTACCAAGAATAATATTTCTAGTGCCTTACAAATATAACAGCGTCTAAAATGCAAGCCACCAAAAGTTTGGGTGAAACGTCGAAGAAGTGATTGGTTGAACAATATAGTAAAAACTAATAGTTGCGATAAATGGATGAAAAATTTCCGTGTGGATCGGGAAACATTCAAGTTTGTTCTGAATTTGAACATGAGTGAGCCATTGCAAGTGGACAAAAAAGTAGCCATCGCATTATATAAACTTGCTTCATGAGCGGAATACAGAGTAGTTGGGAACCAGTTTGGTGTACATAAAATATCACCTCATCGATATTTAAAGCAGTTTTGCGCAGCGGTTATTAAATTGTTGCTTCCCAAACATATTAAAATGCATAGATTAGAAGAAGGTAAAGAAATAATTGGGCAATTTAAAGAAGCAAGTGGCATCTCTCCAGTTCTTGCAGCAATTGATGGCACACATATTCGTGTAACACCACCAGAAGAGGAGTACAGTGATTTTATAAACAGAAAAAGTTGGGCATCAGTTGTACTTCAAGGAGTAGTAGATTCAAATTACATGTTTGCTCAAATGATGAAACGTTTAATAATTCTTAATTTACAATATGGGTTGTTTTGTTTTATAATTTCAGATTTATTGATATCACGATAAAATATCCAGGGTACACGCTTGTGCCACCGTACTGAAAGATTCATCATTGTATGCAAATATACACAATTATTCTATGGTATAGCAAAATATTTTCATTACTTTAATTATAACATGTATTACTTTTCATTAATTTCAGCCATCTGAAATAATTGACGGCAGATGGCGCATTCTTCAAAGAAAGAATTGATACGGATATTAGTTTCGTACCATATATCGTAGCAACTTGTTGCGTACTGCATAATATTGCAGAGAAGAAAATTATCTATTCTGCGGAATTGGAACGTCGAATTGACAGATAATAACGTATTATATCTTGAACTTCAAATTGTAAATAGCTCAAATTGTAAATAGGTGGCCAGTTTCAGCAAATGAACTTAGAGATCATATTAAAGATTTTATGGCACAGCCATAGACCCATTCACTTCTACAGAGTAAAATCTATTAAAAATATAAATAAAACAAACATATGTTTAAGAAAAATATAAAACTGTATTTTAATTTCAATCAAATAAAAATTTGTTATTTTTTAATTCAAAATATTCCTTTTAGTGGAATTTTATTTTTTATATATCATAAATATATTCCGACAATCAAGTTATCATCTTCAGTATTTATTATGAACCGAATTTTTTTATTGAGTTCATAATAAATACTGAAGATGGCAACTTGATTGCCGAAATACATTTATGATATATAAAAAATAAAATTCCACTTAAGGAATATTTTGAATTAAAAAATATCAAATTTTTATTTGATTGAATTTAAAAGTGGAATAAGTCACACATACGAGGAATTCTAAACATGAATTTCAACAATTTAAGTATTTTAATTCATTGTGTAAAAATAGTTATCACATTACTTCAACTAGATAAAATATTTCGTAAATAGTATTTAAAATAAATTCACTATCTTAACCTAAAATTCATTTTATTATCTTAACCTAAAATTGTAAAGGTCACAGAATATTTCACAGCCTTAAATCTAAAAATGTTTATATACTATGTACATGAGGAAAGTATTTAATTTAATTGTCGAACTCAATAAATTTATTGAGTTCGTCTATTAAATAATAATTAAAACACGTCAATGGCATTCTGCAACCGTAAGCTGCTACGTGTCTCTCCTAAGATTTGATCGAGCTCATCAAAATATTCGCAAAAGTTACGCGATTTAACTTTCAAGTAATTTTTTTAAAGTTTTTCCACTTATTTTCATTACTTTTTTGTCCCGTTTTATAAACTCCTTTTCCTCAATTTTATTCGGTATTTTTTCCCATCCATTAATTTTAATATTTATTTCCTGCAAAAACAGAAAATAATAATTTGCAGTCGTCGTCATTTCAAAAACACGAGACGTCATTTTGCGATAAACAAACAATAACAAAATGAAATGTCAAGCAAACCTAACTCAAACGTATTGGTTTTGTTGAGTTAATTTGGATCTAACGAAACACTCACCTAATCTGGGATAACTCTGTCATGGAAACATGGTAATGTAGATATTGGGCTTCCACAAGAGAGTAATTTTTCACCAACTCTCTTTAATTTGTATACAGCCTCGATTCATGGATTTTATTTCAAAAGATCAAGTCATTTTGCAATTTGCAGATGACTTTGTTATAATGGAAAACATTGAAACAGCATGTGATCGCGGTCAGCAATGTGTGGATCAGGTAATCAACTGTTTGACTGCTATAAGTGTACTTTTGAACATGAGAAAATATAGTTTTATGGCTTTTCGAACGCGACAAAGAATTGATGTGCAAGTATAAAATGACAGTATTGGTGATCTGATCGATCAATATTTAAGGTTTAAAGCACACATGGAGAACCTAACTGATATCTGTAAGAGCAGATTTTTTCCGAAGGGTGAGTAAATTGAAATGAAGAACTTATCCTAGTATGACTGACATAACGGAAGACACTAATGTCCTCCAAAATTGCGTTTGGAATGAGCGTGTGTAGTGATGGTTCTAAGGTTGGGTTTAGCGCGGCGGTTAATTCTCGGGCGAATAATTCAACCCAAATACAGACTCTATGGTCTGAATCGGGTGATTCACCTCTCAATTATAAAAGACAGTGGATCACCGCGAATAAAAAGATAACCAGGTTGCTGGTAGGAACAGACCTTTAAGAAAACTCAAAGAACCCGCTAGAATTTGGAGAATATGAACATATTTTTGGAGGCATGACGAAAGAGCAGTTAGTAAAAAAATTTTACAATTTTCAAATGAGCTTTTTGAAAGTGTATTCAGATGCTACTATGAGTGACGATTAAAAGGGTGTTAGAAGTTACATGTATGTTACAATAATATAATTGCAAAAAATGTTTCAAAGAGGAGTTAAATTATGATTTTATGGATGCCAGAGAAGTACTTCGTATGTTCCAGGTGAACCTGTAGAGAAACTGGAAGTGTGCAGTTGTGCAAAAATGTCAAATAAAAGGCAAGAATTACTTTGAATAGTATACGTTCTTTTGAAAAACCTTTCTTTAGGCAAATCGAACAATGAAGCAAGTGAGATTGAATCATGATAATAAGAAGGTTTGTCTGCATAAATGTCATTTGAGTGAAGAAAATGTTTGCGATACTGGCATGATTGTAGAGGACATTGAACATTTGCTTTTAAAGGGCACCAAATATAATTGGGTATAAAGCTATTTGTTTTTATTAAAATGAATGGTGTTGAAGTATGAAAGCGGATCGATGCGAACAAGATGAGTGAATGGACTTAAATTAAACTTTATTTCTAAATTTTTATATCAATTGTAAATAATGGTTGTATATAATTGTAAATTAATTATTTTATATACATAATGAAAAATTTTGTAAAAATTTTTAATTTAGTTTATTGGCACTAGCTCCTATTATTTGAAGCTAGTGCCAATAAACTTAATAAAAAAAGTGCACACGCACTCAGATCTGCCGAATATGGTGCTTGTCGAACGATATTCACTTAATTTTTGATTAACGAATAATGATGGTTGACTATTTGGCACTATTTGGCTAGTTGACGTGTTGTTTTTGGTTTTTGTTCACAACATTCACTCTATATTTAATGCGACATTATTTTAAAACAAATTCAAATCTTTTGGAACAAGGCGAGTTAATACTTCGGAACAATTATTTTGATATATAATACATACCATACATCAACAATATCTACATTGTGTGGTCGAGTAAAATGGCGATTGGGAAGAACAGCTCCTTGGCTAAGTTGATATATTCATCAGTAGATGAGGTTTATGGTCTTCGAAACTAGGTTCGTGCTCAACCATCACCATTCTTGTAATATTTTAAATTCTTAAGAACAAGAATTTTATGAATAAGAAAGCCCCAATATAGAACAAGAAACGATTTAAATTGGGACTAACGTCCTTGTTTTCTTATTTTCTGACATCACCATAATGTATTCTTAACGCGCCCACGAGACGTAATTTTATATAAAATAAAAATGAAAATTTTCTCATTTTATCCGAATTATAATTTATTCTATATTTTTTATCCAAATAAAGTATCAGTAATATAGAATAGAATAAACATTGCATGCGCGCAATTAAATAAAAAGCCATTAAGGAGATGAAAATTTCTTAGATATCTTATACAGTTTAGCTAGTGCCTTTGAATAATATTATTAAGAAAAGAGCTGTATGAGTATTCAACTATATAAATATTTACAACATGCTTGCAGTCTAGTTAACCAGTCGAGTTATCTTTTTTCTTCACGAACGCAGGTGTCTTAATGCGTAAATACCTTGCATAAAATAAGAAACGATTTAATTAAAATTTTGATTATTAATTTTTATTCACATTTTTCCACATCTAGATTAACTGTCAGTGTCAATCTATAAAACGTAAGTGTAATTTTAATATTTTAATTGCATTGTAAATATTGGCAACAACTAAGATGTTGGTTTTCGATTGCATAATAATTCTGCATCGAATGAATAGGTAAGTAGTACGCATATAAATAATAATTCAACAGATCTATAATCTAATCGTAATATTAATAATTTATATCATTAATTAGTCATTAATCAAATCGATTACATATAGTTAAAACATTAAGAAATAATATTAAATAAATTTTAAAATATAGCTTTCCACTTACGAGTATAATGATAAACCGCTTTTATGTTTATAACATACTATAAGGCTGTTGGCGAACTATCAAATAAATGCGTGGTGCATAACTAATTTTTAACATTGTGGTCGGTAAATTCAAATAATAATCACAAAATTTGGGTTAAAGAGAAAAACTTACTAAATTTCGATTTATAATAGCAAAATTCTAACCCTGGCGATGCGGTGGGAATAGGTACAATAACTATCAAATAATAACAAATTATTATAATATTACAATAAGTATTTTTTCAAAAGTTTAAAGGAAAGCAAGTGTGGTATATATGTAAATTAATATACATATATGTTACCGAAATACTTATAATTGTTACAGAAATTATAACAACCATTATGAGAGTTAATGTCCATCCAGTGCGGTTTTCCGATGAACTACAAAAGTCGTTCCAAACTAAGCTATCGATAAATCGGTTTAATATTCCCGATCAGATAGATCATAAATATGTTTCGAACTTCCCGCTCACTCATTAATTAGTTCCATCTATGTTACTGGAGTCACACGAATCAGATTAGAAAACACAATGAGCATAACTGAAGAAGTGGTAAAACAAGTTGGTTCGAAATACCAAAACTCTTAATTGCGATACATTAAAGCATTAATCAACGAACTAAATTGATACTTGTCAAAATATAAAAGAAATTAACGATAGTTGCTCGCTACAAACAATTTGACTAGTTGAATAAATATCTTCAGTAAGGTTTTGTATGCGTAAACAAATTGATCCATTTTTATTAATTTAATGTTAAATACTTTGAAATTTCCTTCAATTGGCACACAATTTTTCGCTGTGTCAAGTCACAGATAAAATTAATCGAAACTGAAGCAAAAGTTATTAAATCTTTGCTGGTCAGTAATGTCAATTCATAGACAAATAACAGATGTCGCGATGCTACTTAAATTTCTTACTCACTCAATCAAAATCAATAATGACGCCCGTCATGAGACAAATATTGTGCTATTCAACACTTGGTTGAACCCAAATACCTGCGTATGGTAATGGATCCTTTTGAATTTATAAGTAACCTGAGTTTGGCTATTTGATAAATTAAATCCTTGAATGGTGTCAAAATGACAGATGATATATTTTTAACACCCAATAACTCTCTGGTGTAAAATTGTTGTTTTTATATAAAGCGAGTTTACTGTACATAAACACCTGTTATTATTGAATAGAATCCAATTTCCTGGCGACATTGCTCTTTTTGGATAGAAGGCCAATGTTACATTAAGTTAGCAACCATCAATTGTCTATTATGTTAAATCCATTAATTATGTTATTGTTTATTCGGACAACCAACCATAATTCACAAATTTTAAACAAATTAATTTTCTGTTAGACTAGAAAACGATTTTTACGATTAACGATTATACAGACGCATTCGATGTAGGGGTCGGTGCAGTATTGAGTCAAGGTGAGGGTGAAAATGAAAGAGTTATATCCTTTTTCAGCCAAAAACTCACATCTCAGCAAAGGAAGTACCAGTTTCCAGAGGAAAGTTATTTTATGGTTATTACAGATCATGCGTCACTTCTTTGGTTGAATAATTTAAATGACCCTAGTGGTCGACTTGGTCGGTGTGTGTTGCGATTGCAACAATATAAGTTCGATCTGCGTCATAGGAAGGGAAAGCTAAATGTGGTGCCAGATGCCCTGTCCCGTTCAGTGAAATGTGATGTTTTAGCCTTGACAGAGGATGATTAGTACGAAAAAATAAAACAAGGTTTAGAAAGTTGTCCAGAATAATTTCTAGATTTTAGATTGCAGGACAACAAAACTTGTAAATTGTTTCCTGGATCCAAAATGAAGTTAGTTGTTCCAAATTCTAGACGACTTTAAGTTCTTAAAAGCTGCCACGATGACCCATTGTCGGCACATTTGGGGATTTTTAAGACAGCTTATCGAATCAAACAAAATTATTGTTGTCCCAATATTGATCACAGTGTTAAGGAATACATAAAGAACACAAAGCATCAAAAGACGGTACAATTCCTAGATCACCTATGGATGCTCCCAGATTACCAACAGAACCTTGGAATACGATCGCAATTGATTAATTGGGGCCTTTGCCAAGATCTAAATCTGGTAGTGTCTTCATCTTAGTCATAATCGATTTGTTTACAAAGTTTGTGCTTCTTTTTCCTCTTAGAAAATCGGATACTAAATCTACAATCAAAATTCTATAACAACAAGTTTTCTTAATCTACGAAACCCCAAGAACATTAATATCGGATAATGGACCTCAGTTTATGGCAAATGAATTTGTTAAATTTTTAAGAGAAAATGGGGTAAATCATTTCCGAAATGCGTATTACCATCCGTAAAATAACCCAGCGGAGCGGGTAAACAGGGTAGTTTTGTCGGCAATCAGATCCTATTTGAAGGATAATCATAGAGAATGGGATTCATATATTCATAAGATTGCATGTGGAATCAGGACAGCCTGCCACGATTCAACTGGATTTACACCATATTTCTTAAATTATGGACGGGAGATTTATCATCATGGGTATTTGCCTGTTAATGGAAAGTTCAATGAATCCGAAACATCTATAAATCCTATGGGGAAAATAATAAACTATGTAAAAGATGAATTTAAAAAAATAAACCGGCCGTTCAAGAAAATTAATTAAAGTCATATCAGAAATACTTTCACTATTACAATCTTCGCTCGACAAATAGGAGACATGAAATTGGAGGCTTTGTGTGGAAAAGGAATCACAATCAAATGCTGGTCACAATTTTAATGCGAAATTAGCTCCAAAATGGATCAAAGCTCGAATAAAAAAGAAGTGTGCGGCTAAGGAATGTTATGTAAATGAGATATGAGAATGGTTAGATTGGTTAGTTTAAATTTCGTTCGGATTGACCAACGGATAATTTGATTTGAGTTTAGTGAGATTAAATAAGATTTAGAAGTACGTTAGCTATGGATGATGGGTTAATCCTTTATCACGAATACTATAATTTTAATTATACAAGAAAATATAGTATGAACAGAGAATTACCATACATGAATATGTAGTTATAAGTTAGATTAGTTTTGGGAAAATTTGGGGAGTAGGTATAGTTAAGTCAAATTTGAGTTATAATTTCATGCCTGATTAATGGTATTCAGATTTAAAATAATTTTTTTGTGATTCAGCTGAAAGAGTTGAAAGTTTATATTTTTTTGGCTTAATTTTTGATTTTCTCAGGTTTATGTTCCATATGCTTTCAAAAATTAAGTAGCTATTAATTATTAAATTTGGGTTGTCGATACCTGTATTTTTTTGCAGTTTTTAGCAGTGCTAACAATACTTCGTGATTTTTCTCATTCAATTTTATTTAATTTGGTAAATTGATAGTACCATAGTCTATCTAAAGTTGAGGAATGAGTTTTTTTTATTATTAATTTTGTTTTTGCCTAACAATCAAAATAGTTGAGGCAGTTAAATGTTAATAGGCCACAAAATTGTGCCGTATTAAGATATTACTTACAGGGTAATGGTTGGTTTGGTCAGTGATTAATTTGTACGTTACGCTGAACTAAATATAAATCGAATACTATTCAGAGTTATGAGAGGGTGGAATATATATGTGTATGTATGAATGGCTTTATAGTTACCAATGTAGATAGTTAAAATAATGTAGTTTCAATTTTATTAAGCAAGGCCAGTAAAAGCACCGAATTGTAAGTTTTATTCCTTCAAAATTTAGAATAACGTAAATTTAATCAAATTAGTTGCAATGGAACAATTTTAAGAAAAGTACTGAAATAATTACATGAGAAAGAAACCAAGAATTTTGGGTTGTACATTTCTGGGTGTAAGTTTAAGGTAATGTAATGAATATGGATGAATTTTAAATTTTGATTGGTTTTTGGTAAACATTTTGTATGTATTGGCACATCAACTTCTCCTACACCTTTTATGATAGAGTTTGCTTAGTATGATGGTATATGCAAGAAAATATACAAATGAAAAATTAATTAGTGGTATGCAGTATAGACTATAGAGAGTGGAAGGATGATGTCGAATGAAAAGTTAAAGACTTTCGTTTTGAATTGGGAGTCGGAGAGAGAACAACAAGATACGACCATCACGACGAGAGAGACATTTGGCCGATACTGGAGTTTGAGCACGTAGGAAGATATTGATAGAGGAAATCTTGAATTGGATGGAATTCGAGTTTAGAAATTCAGTGTAAGAAAATGTTCTTTATAAAAAAACTTAAACAAAATACTTGATATGTAGCTATATATTAACTGTTTAAAATATGATCATATGATCTATAGAATATAATATAAACGCTGTAGAAAAATTGAGACATACTAAAAATAGTGAATAATTCTGCTAAATAATTGTGAATAATCGGTATAAAGTAGTGTGAGTGTACTTACCTAAAGTGCTGAAGAAATAAAATAATAAAAATCTCGGTTTGAATGTGAAAATCAGATGGTTAACACGTTTAGTAAATCGAGCAAGATATGTTTAATATGGACTTTCTTAAACGAATAAATTCCTATCCTAACCTGCAGTTATCCATAAGTGGCAGAACATATGTAAATTGGTTTGTTTTGAATTAGTTATTTTATTGAATTTTCGATGGTGTTACTAAATATTTAATATTTAAAATTACTTTCAACCCACGCATTTTTGGTTTCTCATGAAATTTTAAAGTTATAGTCAGGAAGAGTAAACGTGACGGGTTTTCTTCATAATTGAAGATGGCGCCCAATTAAAAAAAAATTTTTTTCTTATACCTTAGTCATTTACAAGTAATTTCGAAGTTGAAAATTTATTTATATATATTTATGAATTGGTTTGTTGTTGTTATATTGTGTCTTAATCCAATTTTTTCTTCCATTCAGTAGGTTTTTTAACTATGCTGGAATAGCCTTTTGCAGAAAATTGGTTGGACCAAATAATATTTAGAATCAGTATCAAGTTAAGATTAGAAAATCAAAAGAATTTTAGTTCTTAATTTTTTTGGTAAAATATGAAATTAATAATTTTTTTTATATAATATATATTCATATGTTATACGTTTTATAACGTCATATAAAAAAATATATTAAGGTTGTGTTTGAGTTTTTTTTTGTTTGATGAAGACCCGTTTCACCTTATAAAAAACATCGAATGAATATGTATGTCATAACAGAAGGGTTAATATTGTATTGCTGTAATATAAACTGATTGTAAAATCATTCATTTATCTGATATCCTCAACACTCTTTACTTACATAAAATATGGTATTATCAAACAACCAACATAAATTTTCCATTCCCATCTCACAAATCAATACCTTTTTTTATGATGAAAATATATGTACGAGTACATTATGTATGTATAAGATATACATTTTGCAACATAATACATTTTCCAATATTATCGAAAGATAAGTAATAAGTTAACATCTTATATCAAGATAATAGAATGTTTGGGTAAATCAATAAAATTAACGATATTAAAGTAGTCATTAATATTTAAATTACTTGGTTACATTTTTTATTTTATCTGTTGATAACGCGCAGAGTTGTAGGCGTTAAATTTCAAATTAATAATTTCTCTTGCCGATTTCTTTAATTTACCACTTGTATTACTTTATACATGTTTAATTTTAATTTAAGATTGTTGATTTTCTTTATAGGTATAAAATTGCGAGAATTTCATTCATTGATATAAAAATGTATAATTTATGTTCAATAGATTTGGATTCGCGATTAATTGATTCATGGTTTAAGAGTGGATTTACATACGTATTTCCCGTTGTATATATGTGACAATATTATAAATAAACTGTGTTTCTTAATTAATTTAATTTTATAATATATAATATATGTATAATCACAATAACATCTTATATTGGCCTTTTTTTGTAAAAATATTATGATAACTTTCGCACTTTACTGCAAAAATGTTAATTAAAATGTAAGTGAAAATTATTTTTAATTAATTTTCATTTCAACGTGTTTATTGTTATTCTACAGTGGATTTATGAATCTTGTTGATTCGATAATCTGAGGTAAGTCAATCGTATTTTTTTATATGCAATATGCATGCAAAATGAAAAATAACAAGGTAAATTTATTTCACTACTATAGAAATTAAACAATTTTAATCGGTTAGACAGACGATTGAACAATTTAAAACTTTTATTATTTTTAATAGAAATAATTTGTTACTTGTTGCTTACTTGTTAATCGAATCAATGATTCAAAACGCTTAAATTGGTAAACATAATTAATTTAATTCATTACTTTAATTTCTGGTGAGTAAAATAAGTCATTTATTATCGGTTAACAACTATACTGAATAGTAAATGACTGTGATAATAATTTATTTAATTGAAAGTAAAGGATTTGATCAACCCACGCTCCTTAATATAAAGTAAACGCAAATGTTAATTGCCATCTCATTAGAGACCAGTAATTATACTGTCAATTTAAAGCGTAATGAAAAATAAAACAACTGAAAATGCATTGCATGTAATTAGTTTTGATTGAATATAACAAGATAATTGACAAGCATAAATAACATGCACAAATATACGAATAAATGTGTATCGTCCTAATTAGTTCGAGGAAATATTTAAAGGTGGGTGAAAGACCCTGGTACTCACCCTATGTAACTGTTTATTTAGTTTATTCATGGCTTATAATTTAGTTTTATTTATGGTAGGTAACTGATGCCAAGAATTACTTCGTTTTTATTCAGTAAATCCTACCAATTTTTTAAATTGCAAATATATCATACCACAGTCGACCTCAAACTCTTACTAATCATTTCAGTAGGGGTAACTACCTCTCATTACTCACGATAATAGTGTGGGAGATGATATCAAGGTTCGCCTTGCCTCTGTCAATCGCGCTTGATATACTCTATGTCCACTTCTGAATTGACAGAGTGTTGATCAGACCCGTTATCATGTATGGATGTGACAGTTGTTCCTTGACAGATGAGTATGAAAGATGTCTTCGAACATTCGAGAGAGGAACCATGTTGTTGACACATACTGAGTTCGTTTCAAAATTTAATGCGAATTACAGATATTGTACATGAAACAAATTGTCAACGAGTAAGCTGGCTCGGCCACGTTCTGCACGTTGATCCGAACCGGATCCAATACATTGTATATCAACCAAACTCTATCTTATATTTGTTAGAATAAATCACCAGAACCCAACACTCAACTTGATTGAACTTCAAGCTTAAATTCAAATGTCATATTATACCCTAGCAACTATTTTATTTGGAAGAATATACTGTATACTAGTCATCCAATTTTTACTATGGTAGGACATTTTTAATTTATAGCTAACAATATCATGAACTGGTTTAAAAATATGATTGGAAAATTGATCGATTGACTACGTTTTTCTTCATTTATTAACACAATAATCTGTCAGAACCGTAAGTCAACCGTCATTTTATGTCAGTACTAGGTACTATAACGAATATGCCTATATAAACACAGTAAACGTCATAGCAGTCAATAGAAGAGTGGTAATATAGTACGTCGTATACGTAGTAGCAATTATAATAAATGTTGGTTCGAATCCAATCTGAAAAAATACAATATATTTATCATTCAGTTTATTCCGAAGATAGATAGATTTTATCTGTTCAACGCCTCAAAGGGTAAAAAAAGGAATTTAAGCTTGAGAAGAGTGATAATCAGATGAAGAAAGTAAAGTGGGTCACTGTGCAACCAACGAATCAGCATCAGAAGAATCTAGAGCATTTCCAATTTATTAAGTGAATTAAACAAAGTTAAGTTTAAATAAACTCTGGTGGTTTTTATTTTGATCAATGTCAAAACCGTCAATAATCCGGAAACAACAGTGCAGAGTCGTACAAATACGGACAGTTAACGGATTGTCGACGCAACTTGGCACTATAGCCGAATATATTTGATTACGGTTTGGAACTGGTATTTAGGTACTTAATAGTATAAAATTACAAAATTAGAATTGTAAAATTAGGTACGTGAATGGAATATTCTGTTGCATAGTAGCTTTGAAAAATAACCAAGAAATGAGAAAAATTTGTTTCCTAGGACCCATTCACTTCAATTATAATTCACAATCACAGTCAATTGCTTTCATAAACACTGTAGTTTCATAGTCTCTGTAGAAAAAACAGACTATTCTAAAGGGTGGTTAAATTTTAAGGGCCGAAGTTGAATGTGAACCACACCTAGTCATTTTTTTGTGCATTTAATTTGACATTTCTCAATTTCAGACAAATTCAATTTGAACCATGGAAAGATACACAATCGAGCAACGCGTTAAAGTTATTCAGGCATATTATGAAAATGGGCGTTCAAATCAAAATGCATATCGTGCACTTCGTGATTTTTTCGGTCAATTTAATCGTCCAAATGTTTTGCAGAAAATACTGATGCTGTTCGCTATAGTGTGGCTGAAGAGCCGACCACCTCAACTCGTCGTCGTGAGATGATAACGAACGGTTTATGGCCAGAATTGGAAGATATGGATGTGGACGATATGTGGTTTCAACAGGACGGTGCCACTTGCCTCACAGCTAACAAAACAATGGCTCTTTCGCGCGTCAAATTCAATGGCCTTGTTATTTCACGTGGTCAATGTCAATTAGTGATTTGACACCGTTGGACTTCTTTCTTTGGGGTTATTTGGAAGAAAAGGTGTACGTCGATAAGCCAGCAACAATAAAAGAGCTAAAGGATGAGATAATTCGGCACATTAACGGCATATAACCTCAGTTAAGCCTAAGCGTCATCGAAGATTTGGGCCATCAGGTGGAGGTGTGCCGCCGAGGTCGCGGCGGCCATTTGACCGATATTTTGTTCTATACAAATACTATCATATTATCCATACCATATTATCATAATAAAATAAAATAAATTGATAATAATTTCCTAAATAATTTGTGTTTTATTCAAAATCAACATCGGCCCTTAAAATTTAACCACCCTTTATTTTATAAAAACAATGGTATAGTGCAAAGCTGTGGAATTTACTGTACGCCCAATACACTGTCAACGGAGTTTCACAAATTAAAGTTTTATTAATAATCAACTTATTATGTTTTTCGATTAATCAAATAATGTTATACTTGACAGATTAGTTGAAGTTTTACAATGTTAATCTGTTTGGGCCGCTCCTATACAAACATCACATTCACTCAACCAATCCATTTATTCCTGACAGTATTAAAATCTGCTCATTGCATAATTCCATAACAATCTCTAATGGCTGGACTATGGATTCGCTCATCGGTATAGTTCAACCAATGTTCTGTTAATACTTATATCACTACTGATCAGAGTATTCACAGAGCATTCAAAGAACACACATTACATATTTTGCACAAATGCAAATAAATTTATTTTATTTTTTTTAAAATCAACCCGGTCGAGAAATAAATGAAATAAATGTTAGAAAATTAACTAAAAAAATAATTTAATATCACGCTCATAACTTCATGGGTAAATGGTAATGTTGAATTAGTTATTAGCTGTTGGCCCTCCAATTGAAAAATTAAATACTGTCAAGAAACAAACCAGATTAGTTAGAGTATTTGAATTCAAACTATACGTTAAATTCTGCCGAGACTAACCCAACACTGTTTCTGTACTAACATTTTCAAAAATATCAACTCTTGGTAACTGTACTTAAATGTGTTGGTTACCGTTAATAGTCGCCGGATGTAGCTTAATGGTTACGAGAGTTTCTCATCACGCCGCGGTCTCGAGTTCGATTCCCGTCGTTGACCAAAAATTAACATGCAACCGGATGACATAAAAACGCGTTTGTTTGTAAAAACATTTGTTGGGCTGACCACTTACAATGTGCACCAATCGTTAAAAAACTGGTTCGTAAGGTCTCAGTTGAGACGCGGTAAGGGCCGTTTACGGCCTCTAAGCCATAGATTATTTTTATTACCATTAATAGTTAGTAAGATACTAAAAATGTCTTTGCTGTCAGGTTTGGGGTGGAGAATATGGCATAGATCTCCAGTTGCTGGATATTATTCAGCGGTGTGCCATCCGAATAATTTGAAACTCAAGACTACAGCACCGCAGAGATGTTGCAGAACTCTGGGTGTTCTATAGACGAATAAATGGTAAATGTTCTGCAGAATTAAAGGAGAAAATACCACCATTTGTTACGCCAGGACGGGTAACACGAGGAACGGTTAATGCGCATAGGTTTACGGTGAAGCTGCCAAAAATTCGAACTGAAGGGGCAAAGCGCGAATTTATTTATCGAACATCCAGGAAATGGAATTCGTTATCCGGTTTTCAGTTTCAGTTGGAGTATAAAATGCACAAGTCTAAGGCAGCTATCAACCTTTACTTGAAGGACCGCGCGTTGGGTGCAGGAGTTCTGACAGTTACAAGGAGATAGGACAGTTTAAAGTCCACCCTGCACCCAATTAAAGTTTAATTTAAAAAAAAAATACAAATAAAACGGGGACATTCCACATCTACCTCAACAAAACCTTCGTTATAAGTTAAATATAGAAATTAATATTACAGTTTATTTTAAGCAGATGATAATCTGTTTTAAGAAACAAACGACTAGCCAACTGTCGAGAAATCGAATTGCTTCCATATTCATCCTTAATAAGATCGTCGTATTCGAGATGGGATTATTTTATTTTAAGTCATTTAATTGTTCTAAAAACCATTATAGGAAGGTTCTACGCATCATTATTATGTCCAATTCTCTTTTGAATAAAGTTGTACGGTATGTTAAATGTTGGTATTTAATGATTTACGTAATATTTATTTAATATAAAATCGCCTGTATTTTGTATAAAGTATCACACCCCTAATAAAATCTCAAGACCTCATAAGACCAAATGTTACATCATTTTATAGTATTATTAATAATTTTGAAAAATATAATAAATGTCAAAAAATTACTTTCTCTCCTTATGAACAATTAAGATAAATTTTTGGTATTGCTTTTATCAACATACATAAATTTTGATTGATTAGATGTGGGTCTAATTATTTTTTTAATTCATTTTTAATCGCTTTTTTAACAAATTAAATTATTTACGAGGCAAACTGAATAAATTCACCCGCACCGGTGATGATTTATCATCCAAATAAAATTATTAACACTCTGGCTGACCAATATTGTTTAATAAACCACCAATATATTGTGGCGATCGACTTTCCTCGATCATATTTTATTTGTAATATTAAATTTTAATTAAAAAGAAATAAGTTTTTAATTCATGATTTTTAATATTTAATTTATTTTTTTGTGTAATTTTTTAATACAAACATACATGGTAAAATACTGAACCGTAAAAAAGTAAATATTCTGTCGAAAATAATTCAAATTAACAGCATGAAATTTGTTCGAACATTATCAAGGAATTTATCAAAAAAAAAAAATTAACAAGACGAAAATATTCTCTTAAACAAATTAAAAAATAAAACTACACAGAAGAATGAAGGCGAAACCGTCTTTGCAAGATTTCTTCAATATACTAAATCAAAATACCTAAAATAAATTTTAAAAATAAAAATTATAAATTAAAATAAAAATTTTAATAAATTTTATTCAGATAAATAAAATTTGCTAACGTTTGTTTGTCTTCTGTTTTCTTGTTTGTTTTTGGATTTTGTTGGTAACTGGCCCATTGTGTCTGGATGAATCATTTTTATTTGAAAAATAATATTCAATCGGTAGTCAAATATGCTAAATATATTATAATGACCAATAGATATCATCTAATAATTAGTCAATTTGGATAAAACTCCGATTTATTATTTTAAAAGTTAGAGATCTGTTGTTAAAACAGGTAGCAGATTTCGTTCCCGATTACTTAAGAATAACATTAAGTACTGTGCTTAAATGGGAATATATTAAAACTAATAACTGAATATTCAATTTAGAAACATCCAATTCATATAAAATAAATGTATACAAATTAAATGATACAAACATTCTAAAAAAACGACAGTAACGGTGTATGGTTAAAATAGATACTTATTTAGACTCGAACTAGTTCATTTTAATCCATACAATAATTGTAATGAAACGATTACAGAGAAAGGAACTAAATTGCCTAATGGAGTATATACGATTAGTTTGAATAATAATATAGTGCAAGACCAATTACCTCAATAAAAGTGTAAAAATATAAAATTTAAACTACTTGATGAATTATATTCAGATGTTGTAGTAAAAAGGATATAACCGTAGAGGTGTGAATTCTGTCACATTAGTTTTAAAACTAGTCTAAAATCCGCCATCCTCTTTTTCGCACTATAAATATAAGATCATTTAAAACGGGTGCGTTATTTTTTATGTCGGTATATTAACACATTGAATAATTTCGACATTTGTCAATCGTATGACTTGAGACATGTTTTTGTTCTTACAAACGTCAGTTTAATACAGTACCGCAGCAGGTGCTTGCGACTAAACCATCAATAGTCATATTTTTCCAAAGAAATATTCGATGGAAATCGATATCGGTGCATATTGTTGACACATTATGTCTACTCGCAAATGCGTAAAAAGGGTCTTGAAGGTTATTGGTTTCCCTGAACGTCTGATGTCGAAAAGATCAGACGTTCTGATGACTGGCGACTCAGTCTTCTGATTTTACCCGTCCGAACTGCTTTTTGTAGTGTTATTTGAAAGTAAAGTGTAAGCCAGCCTCAGACCACTGACCAGCTTAAGGCAAACATTCATGAAGAAATCATAGATATCATCACTTCTAGCAAAGTATTTGGCTCAGTGGTTAAAGCTGTGGCAGTTGGAGCGGGAGATGCCAAGTTCCAATCGCAATAAGGGCAGGATGCAAAAAGGGTATTTTCACCATCTGATTACAATCGGTGGTGTTAATGTAATCATCTATGACTTCCGATTGGAGTGCAGAGCTTATGGGCCAACCCATTTTCCATGGCAGTACTATAGGCTAACATGGAGCTATGCATTGTGAAGATGGTTCTTGGTAAATCCGTGATTTAGATATTTAGGCGTAAAGTAGGACGAATAAAGCGAACCGCGAAGGAGTTGGGAGTGCCTTGAGCCAAAATAGATTGCATACTATAGAATATATAAAAAAAAACTGAAAAAATAGATGACCAATAAAAGTTGGCCACCTAATTATTTGTATTCACAACAGTTATAACTCGTTGAGAGCGTAAATATTTCCTTGATTAGATAAATTTAAAAGATAGTCAGTCTGCAGAAGGTTTAGTAGGTTTGAACTTCTTATTGTAGAGTTTATGACATTAAATTGATGAGACTGTACAGTTTGCGTACCACTCATCCCTCAAAACATTTTGTGTATGTGTGGTTCAAGTTCTGTATACAGACGCCCACTAGGGGGCACAAATTACTCGTCGAGTATGAGCGTCATTTTCTCCGTGAACTTTTAATATTAATTATAAAAATATATATTACACAAACGATGATTATCATGTCACGATTCGCGAAATCAAACAACAATTAAAAGTATTTTATACGGTTCATTAAATATTTTCTCACATTTACATGACAAATGAATAATTTAAATAACAATATAATTTACCATATCCATATAGTCATATAGTTCTATTTTCACTAACTATTTTTTGACAAACTACCTAATAATCTTAACACGTAATAATTTCTTCAGTGCAATAATTCATATTGAAAATTTACAAGTCCCGAGTCAACAATTTCCTTTTACTTTTGACGTAAAATAAATGTGTATGCGCTATATACTCCTAAATATATCTGAAGCACATGCAAGAGTGCCACAAGTGCTTATATTTATATGTGCCGCATTTCAATAAATGTGCATTATTGTGTGTACTTACTGCACAACATATACACATAGTCACATACTCATAGAAACATATTATATCAATCTCATACAATATACATAATATGGTGGGGTTTTTACAAAATTGCATGTTTTTTCGCTTTTGTTTCTTTTATTTACCTTTTTTAAGGTAAACATCGTATATTTATCGGTATATAAGACGCAAACTTTTATTATAAAATTTTTATAATTGAACCTCATTGAAATCTAACTGGAAAACTATACAAGACCAAAACACAAACAACACAATCGGCTAAATTTTAAGGAAGAAAACCAAACCAACAAAAACGACGAGCTGAAAGAAAAAGTAGTTACAATCTCATTTTAAATGCATTAAAGACTAAGCACTTATATGTACGTGTTAGTGTTAATGTGACATCTATGATAGCGTGCTGCTCGCAAACTATCGTGATTTAAAAACTAAGCATTTAAAATTATATATATATATATATATATATATATATATATATATATATATATATATATATATATATATATATATATATATATATATATATACACTCATACATATAGCCTATATAATAAGTGTAGATATGTATATCAATATATCCACCTGTTTCTTCTAACATAAAATATAGTTTTGAATATTATTAGTTGATGTTGTAGTTTAAGTTAAGGTTTTCCTTTAATTTTGTACTTTGTTGTATATAAAAGAACAAACATGCATCACAACTCCACTCAAATTTTCCAACTCAATTATGATAATTTTAAAATTTATGATCGCGGGTAATTTTGATGTACATATATAATGAGGTTGAAGGATCGAGATAAACTGATATTGCATTGCAATGTGATTGTTTTTTGTATATATTTGTTTAAGGTAACGTAGAAGTACCTCCAATTTTTTGCAATCTACATTTTACATCTGCATAATAATATATTTGGATGGTGAAGTTTAACAGGAATTCATATAAGCCTCGATCGACGGTACACATATGGCCCTACTTGCGTCAAAATATATGTAAAAAGGCTTATAAGGAATAAGGATGCTAGTCTCATAAACATCAAACCGAAAGGTTACTTGAAAATCATTATCTAACTTGTTATTTTTATTAACTAACTTGTTATTTCGATCATTATCTTCTTGTGTTTATAAGAGCGATTCATTTATCTTAGACAGTCGTGTTTGTTAGTTGTTGGTATGTATATGTTAGCTGTGATTACGTTACAGACTACTATGTAGCTTTGATTACTATGTTTCATCATATGTAACTTTGGTATTCCTAAACAGCTATAAACTGGAGTACTTTCTCTTTTAGTTACCTCTACGAGTCATCTTCTCCTGTCTTAAACATGTCCTTATCTCCAACTCTACACCATTTAACGTAAGGGTAATTTATATTCATGATGACCCGACAGCATTTTAATATACAATATGATGATCTAAGACACTGTCAATTCGTTTATGTTGGAAATTATTTAAATTAATAATTGACTGTACTCATATTAAGCTAACCATCTAATTTGGCAATTATCTATAACAACCCAGTTTGGAAATTGCCTATAAATGTTCACCATTCAGTGAGAAAGGAAACCGCTACAGCCATAACATCGGCTTTCGGTTGCGTCTGGCTTTTAGGACAGATGGAACTTTCCAAATTGCATAGGAGCAATCGGAGGAAAACATGTGCTTATTCAAGTATGTAAAACAAATTTTTATATCTAATACAAATTCTAAAAAACTTTTATTTTACTTTATAGGCACCAAATAATTATGGTTCTAAATTTTTTAATTATAAAAAAACCTCATCCATTGTATTAATAACCATGTGTGGCCATGACTTTAATTTAATTATGTGTGACATAGGTGCTGCTAGTCGCCAAAGTGATGGAGGGATTTTATAATAAAACACTACCGTAATAATATAATAAAACACTACCGTAAGTATTTAATTACATCTTACACAAAAAAACATTTATATATTCGTATGTACATACATGTATTATACTTTCTAGTATTCCTGAACCAACTACTATTTCAGGCAGTTTCGAATCTACGCCTTTTGTATTCTTTGCTGACGATGCTTTTGCCTTAAATGAGAACACGCTTAAGCCTTTTACGCTCGGCACCGAATAATAGAAAATTCCTTTGGAATCATATGTGGAAAATAGCGAATAATTAAAACCGCAATAATAGCCGATATTACGTTAATTGAGCACATAGTCCAATACTGTGTATGTATTTATATTTGGTCAAGGAAGAAAAGTAGTAGCTATATTATTCCTGATTTAGTAGATCACGAACGAAGTAAATGGAGTTGTCGTACCAGGTAACTTATAACTAACCATTTTCAGTTTAAAAAAGTTTTAAATCATATAATATTAGTTAAGGTTCTTGGTATAATTTAGAAACCAACTTAGCGGCCTTTGAACCTTTGAGAAGGAATTCGACGAATATTGCAAAACAAACCCGGGGTGGAGAGGGACAAATAGAGTGGTAGAACAGCAGAATATAGACTTCACTGGCAAAATTGGGAAGAAAACACAATTTTATTAAATGTTATTTATTTTATTCTATTAATTTTTAATTTAATTGTTCTTCATTTATTGAAGAAAAAGCACATACATTTTCATTAGGCATAACAACCTTCCATTAGGAATAAATAAATTAATTAATATAATATAAATAGTAACATAAAATAAATTTATACATCAAAATATAAAAAGTAATTAACATAACACCAAATAAACAAAAAATTTATTTTATAAGAAATTATAAATAAATTCATTTGTATAATAAAAATAGAAATGGTTGGTAACTACCAAAATAATCAAACATTTTATTTTATCAGAAATTAACAAATAAATTTATTTTTATAATAAAAATATGAATATAAAATAACAAATTATCAAAAACCTTGTTTAAAAAATTAATAAAAAAATTATAAAATAACAAAAATCATAAATATTTTCACATATCCAGCGTTTATGTAATACCTAACACTGAAAAATTATATAACATCTAAAAAAACAATAAAAATATGAAACAATACTTATCTTTTCTGATTAGTTCGATCATCATCTTCTTGTTTGTTGAATAAATCTCGGAGAACTCGAAGCACATTTTATGTGCTTCGCAGTGGTGCCAGATTGTCAGATTTATCTGAAAATCTCAGTTTTTCTTATAGGACAAAAGATTTTCAGTTTTTCTAAGAAAATTCAGATTTTGGACAGTTTCACTTTTAGCACAGTAAAATTAGTAGTAAAATAATTTTTTGGTTTATTTGTTTATCAGATTTTTTTTTCGAACTCAGTGTATTCAGATATTTTACATTAAAATCAGCATTTTGTTCAGTTTTTAATAAAAAAATATGGCAACGCTTACTTCAAGTCTGCGAGAAAGGTAAAGTGCTTTCAAGTAGAGTTTCAATAAAACTAATAGCGAATCCAGTGCGCCAGGAACAGCTGCTATCGTTGAGGTTGAGATGGTCGAAGGTAATCTATTTTCTAGCGCATTTACATAGCGACTCTGTAAATCGTATACAACCGTTATTGTATATGTTATATAATTATATATATATATATAAATATATATATATATATATATATATATATATATATATATATATATATATATATATATATATATATATATAAATATATATATAAATATATATATATATATATATATATATATATTTTTTTTTTTTTTTTGCGGTTTTTACAGGCCATTGTTGGCCCGTACCGTGCCAACAATCTACTCCAACGGTTTCGATCACTAGCCAGATCCTCATACTGTTGCAAGCAGCCGGAAGATGCCAGATCGCTCTCTACGCCGTGGAGCCATCGTCGCCGATAGCGACCTCTATGTATATATATATATATATATATATATATATATATATAAATATATAGAGTGTATATATATATATCTATTATATATATATATATATATATATTTATATAAATATATATATATATATATATATATACACTCGAACCTGTTTAATCGGACCACCTTGCGGACCAAAAAGAAATTGGTTCGATTAGAAGGTGGTCCGATTATAAAGGTTCCGATTTTATTTCTATGCAATGTGTATTTAAAAAACATGTATATAATTTTATTCTTGTTCTGTATGTACATACATACATATGTACTACGTATTCGATAATTAATTTCAAATAATAGTTTATATATTATGTACATATCTGTCTCAATTTCAATTCACATATGTACATGTGTATTTATATGAAAAAATAAACAAAATTCCATAGTTTATTAATCTAAATAATTTAGTTGGGATCAGTTGTGAAATAAGCGGTAATTGGCGCTTGAATGGTTTTTAAAGCAATCTCCTTTTTCACTAGCATCTCCTCTGATTTTTCTAGATGGAAAAACATTTCGTTAAGGCCCTTCTCACTTGCATACTCTTTTAAATCTTTTAAATACGCTTGAGCTTTAGTAAATGTAATGATTGATGGTGATATTTGCGGTAAATCATCCCCATCAGACGACGAACTTTCAACGTTTTCTTCGTTTTGACCATCGCGATCATGTAATGTTGCGAAAAACTGGTGCTCCCAGTCCTCTGATAATTCCTCGGCTGTTTGAAGATTTTCTTGAAACTGAAAAAACTCGCTACCAGATTCAAATTGATCAGGCTCTTGGATAATCTCTACATCACTTGTGACAGTAGGCTCGTTAAACCCAGCGTATCTGAAGCAGTTGGTTATGGTTTCCGGAGTTGTATTTTTCCATGCCGTGGATACCCAAGAACACGCATCTAACACTGTTATCTGCTTTG